>CM038118.1:271874-313172 GCA_001642375.2 Mentha longifolia | reverse complement strand
CTATATTTGTAATAGTACATCCATAAAACTAACAAAATATAGTAGTTATACAGTTATACTTTCGATTTATGTTTTTATTTTCTCTTGGTATTTTTACAATGTAATTGCTCTTTCTCTCTGTGTGTGCAAACTTATCTACTAAGAGAGGAAATATTTATGTGCCCACAAAAAAACTTAAATTCTAGAAAAAATAAATTTTACTAAAAAAAAAAAAAAAAAACTAACGTGGCACTAAAAACAAACTTCGATCCGGATTCGCGAGTCATCAAGATAAAGAGAATCACATAAATTGTAATCAATCAACATTATTAGACAAAAAGTACATTTCAGTTCATATAAAATTTGATTGTTTTATTCGTATTGACTAAACTTTTCTGAGTCGTTGGAATTATTATATCCGTTACTGTTGGGCCAACCTTTTTATAGGGTGAAGATGCAAAAAAAAAAAAAAAACTTTTGAGAGTGTAGGGGCCAACCCTATCGAGGCCATTGTGCCAATTTATGGAATCTTCAAACTTTTTTGGTCTTTAAAATTATGGCAGAGCCCGACCAAATATCGGGCCAGGCTATTTCTCGATGGAGTTATAAAAATAAATGGGCCTGAAGATAGATTAATCTTGACCCATGAAATGCTTAACGGGTCTTGGCTGGCCAATCATTTAGCACCCAAAACATTAATAATAATAATAATAATAATAATATCTTGCTTTTTTTTGTCTTTTTCTTTCTATAATCTTTCCCATCGATTATTTTCTCTCATGTTGTATATATATACGGGTAATACCGAGTCTTTTAAGCAAGAAAGAAGACTGAACTTTCTTCTTTCTTCTTTTTCTTCTTTGCATATTTCTTCAAGAACTCTAATAGTAGCAATGATGAGTCTAGTCGCCGCAAAGGAAAATTCAGCTGCAGAAACCCACGTTCCCGCCAATATAGATTGGGAAATGCTCGACAAATCAAAGTTCTTCTTCCTCGGCGCCGCCCTTTTCTCTTCGGTTTCCTGCGCTCTCTACCCCATCGTCGTGCTGAAGACGCGGCAGCAGATGCTGCCGCACGCGATCCCCTGTTCAAGGATCGCGCGATCCATCCTCCGCAGCGACGGCTGCAGAGGATTCTACCGCGGCCTGACCACTTCCTTGGTCGGGACGGTCCCCGCTCGAGCTCTCTACATGGGAGCGCTTGAGCTTACCAGAAGCAACACGGCCAATGTTGCTTCTGGCCGCCTCGGGTTCTCTGAGGCGGGGGCCTCAACAACCGCCAACGCGGCTGCTGGGGTCAGTGCTGCCCTAGCAGCGCAGCTGGTCTGGAACCCAGTCGACGTCGTTAGCCAGAGGCTCATGGTTCAAGATTCCTACTCTCTCTCGTCGAGGAAGTATAGTGGTGGAGTCGATGCCGTCGCGAAAATCGTGCGTGATAACGGGGTGAAAGGGTTGTATAGAGGGTTTGGGGTGTCTGTGTTGACCTACGCACCCTCCAATGCCGCGTGGTGGGCGTCGTATTCCGTCGTGCATCGAGGGATTTCGCACAGAGTGGGTGGCGGCGACGGGAGGGTGGAGGTGGCGGTGCAGGGGTTGAGTGCCACGGTGGCTAGCGGGGTGTCTGCATTGGTGACAATGCCACTCGATACGATAAAAACACGAACACAGATTCTGGAGAGAAGAGGAAAAGAATGTGGTGGATCCATTAGGGTTGTGGATATTTGGAGGGAGATGGTGAAGGAAGGTGGATTGTGTGCTTGTTACAGAGGATTGGGGCCGAGATGGGCTTCGATGTCAGTGTCGTCGACGGCCATGATCACCACCTACGAGTTCCTCAAGAAGCTCTCAACTAAGAACTAATGAACCATTGCTTGATCAATCCACTCAAATTACGTACATGTTAACTCAAAAGTAACATGTCCAAGATTCCTATTTTGTTTGTTTCAGTATTTTAATTAGTGATGCATACGTTGGGGGTCTAATAATCTTAAAAAATGTTCAATCTTGAGCCTATGTTCTTAATTAGATAATTCTAGTAATTAATAGTGAAATTCTGATAATTTGATCATTGTCTATTATAATTAGGCAGTGCGAAAGTGAAGGAGGGAGGTAGCATCTGCTCTTGGAGAGTTGGCCTTACTTGAGTTGAAGAGGCATTTTTTAGTCTTTTATTACCCTTTACATAAAAGGCAAGCCATTTATGATTATCAACATTTCTATTGTGTCTCAAGTCTATTCTCTCTCCGAGGAGTCAAATCACCCTTCAATAAATAAAAAACTCTAAAAAATTAACAAAACAAAAAATCTCAATCTTTGTGTTGAACTTTTCAAAAAAAATCTAGTACTATCATATAATTTTCAATAGTTTATTGCACAAGTCTAGGAATATCATCACTATAATTACAGAACAGTAGTGATGCAACAATTACAGAAGCAAGAAAATAGTTTGGTGTAAACAACATTAAACTGACATGAGCTAAGCAATTACCAAATGAAGTGAGATTCTTGCAAAAACTAACTTCAATAACAAGGATGAACACTTGTAAACTTTTACACCAAGACTTTACTAAAAGTATATCTTCATTTAGCCTCCAATCTTAGATACTCAGATGCAGCAGACATCATTGTAAGATGCAGGAGACAAAGCTTTGTTCGTGTTCATAAATCGACAGTCGGATTCCCAGCTCTCTTCATTGCATGAAGACGCTCTGCAAAATTGAAGTCAGAAAAGAGGATTAGCTTTCTAGTATTCAGAAATCGAAATAATTGATGAAAACAATGCATAGTCTGCATTAACAAATCTTGATTAGGCCACCTTTTTTTCAAGCCTTGACAGAGACTGGGAATTTTCAACAAATCATGTCACTAGCATGAATAATCGAAGCAGAATATTCATCCCAACTGCAATAAATCAGCTACCTCTGTTTCACTCATTTAAAATATTCTGATAAGTTACCACATCAAATGTTGAGCAACTATTTCTCATCTGATCAAAAAGATTTTCCACCTCATTCACCAAACCCCTTGAAGACAGTTCCTTAACAAAAACTTCGAAGCTCTCCCTCTTAATCACGAACCTATCACCGATCATCTTCTCAAAGAGATCAATCGCCTTCTCTACGTTCCCATTCACACAGTTTGCTTGTATTAACAAACTGTACAACGAGCTATCAAGAGCATGGCCATTTCGAATCAAGTCATTCACAACCATATCGACATCTTGCATCCTACCCCCGGCTGCAACAAGCCCGGTTATCACCTCACTGTAAGATAAAAAGTTAGGGAGGCAGCCCCATTGCACCATTTGGTTCAAGAAACGAATGGATTTATTGAATTCTTGAAGCTTCGTATAACCCCTCAACACAGCATTACAGCAAGTTATGACTGGTACAATGCCTCTACCCTTCATTTCTTTCAATATACCTACTGCCTCATCCGGCCTCCCCGATTTGCAGTACTCTATAGCAATCATTGAATATGACTTTAGATCAAGGCTCATACCAAGGCTAACCATTTCTTTAAAATGTTTAATAGCTTCTTCAGATTTCCCAGCCATGGAATACCCCTTCAACAAGCTTGTGTGAGTTATGATGTTATCTCTCAACCCTGCAAGTCTCATCCTGCTCATCATCCTCTTTGCTTCATCGAGTTCACCATTCGTGCACAGCCCGTTTATCAAAGCGTTGTAGGTTAACTCATTCGGCTCGCAGTTCCTCTCACTCACCATTTCATCAAAGCACTTCAAAGCACTTGTTATCTCCCCTTTCTTGCAATATCCATCGATCAAAGTCGTGTAAGCTATAACATCGGGTTTACACGCTTCGTCTTCAGCCATCTGCTCTACTACTCTTTTATGAGCTCTCTCCACAAAGCCACTCTTGCACAAACCATTAATGATAGTGTTATAAGTCCACAAGTTTTTCTCAGTCATTTCATCAAACAGTTTCTCTGCATCTTCCACCATTCCCACTCTACACAAACCTCCGATCATCGTTGTATAAGTCGAAACATTAGGGATTACAATGCTGGATTTGATCACAACATTCCCAAAGTAACCCCAAGCATGGCTAACCCTATGAGCCTTAACAAGAACACCTAACAACGAATTGAAGGAAAACAAACAACGGCCAAATTCGTCCCTTTTCATCTGATCGAAAAGCTTCACGCACCATTTCACGTGCCCCAAATCGCCGTGGGATTTGATGAACTTACCCACCATGAAATCGGTGAACTTGTTGTGGGATTTCAATAAATCAGCTGCTAATGAGAACAATTTGTGCGAGAGAAGCTTGTCGGCGATGGCAATGTAGCAGAAGTGGGAGTGGCTGTAATTGTTGGGATTCGGAACCGGATTTGAGGCCCAGTTGAAGAAGAAGAGGGAATGATAAGGGTTTGGTTGGTGTTTGATGAATTCGATCACGAACTCCGGCGCTAAATAGGGGGAGAATGGATTGAGGATTGCAGGATTGGGGTTTTGGTGGAGCTTAGGGTTCTGAGGATTTAGGGATTGGAGAAGAGTGTTTATGGCAGGGGTGACTAAACGAGCATCGGAGAGTAGTTGATGCATGCGGCGAGGCGCGGCGGCGGCGGCCATATTTTCTCGCCGTCGTACGGTTGCGCTGAGCTAATTCACAATTGGTGGAGTAATAAATATTTGAATTTCTTCGTTTGTTTCTCTTTGATAAATTTTTTTTCTTACTAAAAAAGTTTTTTTTTTTTTTATCATGGAAATTGGTTAGCATTTCTAACTCTCACAAAAACAAAAACAAAAATTAACATTTGAACCATCTAACACATTTCTTTTTTATTTCCAACAATACTTCATCTCCAATGCTTATTATTTCCAGTTTCCTTTCAAACATTTTCACACAAATCAGTAGCTTTCCGGAGGCCGAAGAGCTGCAACGGCCGAAACCGGAGACGAGGCGACGGCCTCGTTGGGCCAAGACATTAGATGGAGCTGAATGCTATCTGCTTTCTCCATGGCCAAGAACAATTCTTGCCTGATTTCAGCATTGTCGCAGCAATGGATCAATCCATCTGAGTCGACTGTCGAAGGCATTAGGCTCTTCCCCTTTAGCCTCGAGATGACGAGCAAGTGGCGCGTCCTGTTTGCCTGCTCGAACAGTTGCCCGAGGCCAGCTCGTTCGGCAGCTGACCCTCGGGCCACTGAGTATATGCAGATGAATCCCTGCAAGTGATCCGGATGTAATAAGCTTAAGTCGGACGTAAACCCAACTAATAGACAAATGTTATATATTATTACCTCTTCGGTTCGTTTTATGTCCATGCCGAATCTAAATTCCCCTTGCTGGGGAAACAGTTCGACCGGGACTTCAGCAAGGCCAGGGAGGAACCAGAGGCGTATACCCTGGACAACGTTCACTGTGGTCGTGTTTGTGTTTTGTTGTTTGCTTATGGCGAGCTCCTTGCTTGCCGGTTGGCTCCTCTCCTTGGGAATGATGAGTTGAGAGATGAACTTATATAGCAAGAGCTACTATGTATGGAGAGGTAGAGAGAGAAGGAGTGACATACGATGATTTGCTCGGTTTGAATGTTGGTGAAGACTAGCGGAATGCCGGAAGAGATGGCTGCGGAAAACCAAGCCATGGCTCGGACCGTGGGAGCTTCGGTGCCTCGCTCTCTCGATAAAGGCATGAAGAGGATGGAGCTGACGACGGTGGAGCGTCGATCCGGTAAATACGAGCCTACCTTGTTTTTCCAGTCGTATTTCATCCCCTTTCGATGAAATCCCTTGAAGTCGAGGTTCACTATTCGCCTACTCATCTCTGCACCAATATACTTTACTTTTACATTTCTAGTGAGAAAGAGATCATAGAGTTTTATGTGACAAAGAGATAAAAGTGATATGAAGAGAGATTACTAACTACTAAGTACTCCCTCTGTCCCGACTTAAATGACCCCTTTCATTGATTTTTCAGGTAATTCGACGCTCAATTAATATAATTTAAATAATTTTTCTACATAATATGGAAACAAATCCTTGATAGACATGATTGAATCGGACGGAGCAAACAACACATAAAATTTAATAATCCAAGGCCTAAAGAAAGTGCTCCAAAAAGGAAACATGTAAAAAGAATCACTAATACTATTCTATTATTTATATAACCAAAAAAAACCAAATAAAAACAGGGGAGACCACCTTAAAAACATCAAATATTATGTAATCCCTCCGTCTCGCCGAATTCGTCCAGTTTCTTTTTTGCCTTTTTTGACACGCTTTTCCACGCTTCTCGATGATGGGTTTTAAAATGGATTTTTGAAGAATTCTTTCTTGTATCCCGTAAAAGAAAGAATTCTTCAAAAATCCATTTTAAAACTCATCATCTAGAAGCGTGGAAAAGCGTGCCAAAAAAGGCAAAAAAGAAATAGGACGAATTCGACGAGACGGAAGGAGTAAAAAAAAAAAAAAAAAACCACCAACCTTGAAGATCGAAGCACTCTTGAAAGGTCATCTCAGCAAGAACAGCAACATGCCTATCATCAGAAGCAGCTCTCACAGTAAACTTCTTCTGCAGCTTCACATTCACATCTGGCACTACACATACTCTCAACTTCAACGTCCCTTCTCCCCTTCTCACCTTCAACCACAGAACCTCAGTCACTCTATGGATCCTCCCCAACTGGAAGTTGAGATCCGACCTTGCCTTCGCGGAGACGAACGACTCGTCCGCGCTGTCCTCGCCTACCCCTTCGATTATATCCCCAGGGAGGGGCATCGTCTCGTCCCATTCCTCCGACGTCTCTTGCTTCACATGCTTTACACACACCACTTTCTGCGATGGCGCCATTTGAAGTTGTGGGGTTCGAGTAACATCATCAAGTTCGATTCGAATGACTACTTATATCATTATATTCGGTGAAAACTAGGAGGGGCTTTTAGTTCTCAACGAATTTTTGGTGTTTTGATTCTTTGTTTTGGTCCTTTTCTTGATGTAATAAGGCCAAGTTTTGAAGTGTTCTTGTTTCTATGCATTGCATTTCACAATGCAGAATATTATTATATAATTCAAGTTGTTAATATAAAAAGGTAGTGCTACTTTACAACATTCTATAAAAGAAAAACCAAAAACCTAATCCAAATTTCCTCTATGATCCATGAACTATGATGTTTAAGTATATATATATATACATTAATGATCATCAGCAATTTTCTTGGTAGAACTTGCCGAGTTTCTGTTGAAGCCGTTGCATCTCTATGAGAAGGCGCGGTTTCTCAGTTTCATTAGCCGATTTCATGCTCTCCTCCACCTTCGCCATCTCCTTCTTGATGCTCTTTATCTACACAAATGAAGTAGAGGGTTCAAGATTTCTTTTTAAAAAGAGAACGAAGTAGGAGAAGAAGAAGATCATGTTGAAAACCTTTCGATGAGGCCATCTTTTAAGGCCTCCTCTGCGGCAAATGCCCTTTATTGCAGAGGGGCAAAGGTTCAGTTCATCAGACGCCTCGTTTATGGTAAGATGGAAGTACTTAGCCACATCTCTCAGAGTCATCTTTGCTGCTCTTTCCCTCTAAAAACAAGAAGATTTTAACATTATGAGATGATTTTTTGAAGTTAAATTAGTATTAGTATTAGTATTAGTACATATAAGGTTTCAATCTAAAAAATTATAGTATATACAAACTTGTAATGCAATGTAGCTCTTAGGTCCAATGCCCTCTTCCTCTGCCCGGTTAAGCCCCCCTTCGTGGCTCGATTCACCTAAAGTTCGACTCAAGTGTCATCAACGCGTATTTTGATGATCAATGCACATTAGGACAATGACTTAAGATAGATTTGAGTTAACCTTGTGATGTTTGATGAGGGCCGGGGCCGGCTTCGGGGCTACTATTGCCATCAAGACCGGTGCACAAGGCATTGTAGAAGCTCGACAGAGGATCTTGCAACATGATGTAGCCTTCCGATTTTCGATCATTGCAGTATTGGATCAAGAATTGCTTCACATTGCCTATGCTTTCCTTGCAGAAACTAACACCACCATTCTTGAAATAAGCACTTTTTTCTTTCCTTAAAAAGAATGAATTAATTCCTAAAAAAATCACTAAAATAAAAAAACTTACTCAAACATATAATATTCATGATTTTGAGATGAAACATTGGTGTCATATCTCTCAAGAACAGCATGGCTAATGAGTCCTAATCTTCCATGTATTCCAAGCTTCAACACATAACTCCCTATATCCAAATTAAATAATTAAAATGTAAATTTTGATTAAATTGAAAATTGAAAGGGGAAAAAAAAGAATTTATTTATTTATTAATACCATTAACATGGCAAAATTCTCTAAGCGTTTGACAGCAACTGCAACTGTACGGAGTCGCCGGCACCGGCCAAACCGGAATGCGCGTCGGGTTTCCGAAAGCCGACGGCGGAGGAATATCGCCAAACTGCGTCGTTTCGTCATTTTCATCGACGAAACAAATGTCGGGAAATTGATTTCCGCCGGCGGCGCCGCCGCCCATCTCCTCAATCATTCCGTTTACGACGTCGTCGAGTAAAGGGTCGTCGTCGCGGCGGTCATCGTCGTGGCAGTACAGTAACCGTTCCACGCTGGAGATCGCGCCGATGATGTCGTGATGGTTGTTTGGATCGAGGGAAATTTGGTCCGCCATGTGCGTGGGTGGCCGGCGGAGGCCACGGTGGTGGCGACGCCTGGCGTTAACCAAGCGCCGCGGCGGTGGGTTTCGTCGCGATTTGTGTTACAGTGTTTGCTTGATTTTATTTTTTTTTAATTTTTTTTTTCGAAATGGAAAAGAGAGAAATGGAATGAAGGATGAGTTTATTATAAGGGAAGTCGAAGAAGAAACTGGCGGGAATGCTGCGGCAGTTGATGGCCGTTAACGGGAAAAGGCCACAAAATATTTACTTAATAAATCTTTTTTTCTTTTTTTCTTCCAAAAAATAAACGGTTTTCTTTTTTAAAGAAGAAAATAAATAATATATTTAGTTTAATAAAAATAACATATATTTTCCAAAAATAAATTGTTGACTTTTTTTTTTGCATATGCTTATAAGTAAAATTAAAATTAAATTGAAAACGACAACTGATTATTTTCGTTGTTTATTACTATGAAACTTATATTGAGAGTGAGGTGAGGATGCGTTGTTTGCAAATTTTACGCAATGATTAATATGGATAATAATTATATCTATTATTAATATATTAAAACAAAATGAATAGTCAGTTATTTTTTCCTGGCAAAATTAACAGTTTTCAATCTTCCTCTTTTTTCTCCACGTTCTCATCTTCCAGCCGGTTATCCCCCACTCTCTCACATTCTTCTCCCTTCTCGGTCATTATAATTTCTTCAAAGAAAACATGGCCCCATCAAATATTCACCCTCATAATCACTGCGCCAGCCTACCACCCCCATCAAATCTACGGCGCCTAATCACCGATTCCCACAGCCGCCATTCAACCGCCGATTCATTTACTGCGACACCGTTTGCTACAACTATCCGCCCAACTGCACCGCCACGCTGACGCAAGCGGCGCAAATCTACAACAAAGATGTAATCTTCCTTTCCTGGCAAAAAACTCTGCCCTCGATCAGTGATGGTATGTGTCTCTCTCTGATGCGCCTATTTCTGGAATATCTCTTCAATTAGAAGCCATAAGATTTCAACTTCCTATATAAATTTTCAATTTTCATTTGTCGATGTAATTTCCTATATAAATTTGTAAGCCTTGATGTTCTGATCTTTGTGATTTCGCATCTTCTCTTTTCAGTGTGGGCTGCTTTTGTTGCTTTAATTTTCATGTGGCCCAGTGATTAGCTAGGTGGCTTTTTGCTTTTTCTGAAATTTAATTATTTTAGCATTGCGAATTTTCGGTGGGGTTTCTTCGATCCCTCTTTGTAGGGTTTTGACAGAGGAAAATGGTGCAGCAAGATTTGTGTTTTTCCATGGACCCTCTACTTTTTTTTTTTTCCTTGCTATTTAAAGTGAGGGCTCATATCTTTTTTGAGTGATAATGTTTGATTGCGATTTGTGAAAAAGGTATTTTTCTGGAATACCTATAGTTTTTATAGATAAACTCTGTCTCTCTTACTGCAATTTCATGTTGATCTGAAATTATTATTAGTTCCTCAATAAGCAAAGTGAAAAGGTTGCATTTTAGGTAAAGATAGAGTAAAGTAAGGATGATGTTTGTTCTATTTTGTGTTTATTTTGCTAATCTACATTAGTGTTGCATGCCTTCTATCTTGATTCAGAATTTCAGATTAGTATGATTTTTGTTGGATATGATCTAGACTCCAATCCGAGAAGATACCATTTGAATTTCTTCCATGATTTAAGCATGCTAAGATTGATAGAGGTTAAATTCTTGCGCCATCTCTTTTTTTCTCTTAAGCTATTTCGGGAGAATATCACTAGGAAGAATGTTTCTAATGTGTAGACTATTGTTGATCTCTATCTATTTGGCAAACAGGTGAAATAAACTTATTTATGAAAAAGTCATTTATCTCATTATCTTAATACTTTGTTTGTGGCAGCAAAGCATATGATTGCAGATCCATCTACACATTTTCACACTTGCTTAAAGATCTCGACTAGCATGAAAATACAAGTCCAACTTTGGATAAATGTACCAACTTTAGTTGTTATTAGCATGCTTTGTCTTGATGATCTGTTTTTTTACTTCACAATAACGGAGTACCGTTTTTATTCTGTAGCTTTTGCAATTGCAGGCCAAGATTTTAATTAGAAAATAGAGGTGCCTTTGAGTTTGTAACTCCTTTCCGGTTTAACCGGCATACAGTCTGTTGAGTTGGTGCTTTTTAATGATAGATTTGAGATGGAATACATGGCACTTTCCGAAGAGGCTTCTCTCTTCAAGCAATATGTTGTAGAGATGGAGGGTGTCAAATCCATTCTGTAGTCTACAAGTACTCTTTTATACACTTTCAACTATCAAGCTTCATATCTTTTTCTTCAATTTTAATTTATGTCTGTGTATAATATTATGATTGTATACACATGATTGGCAGTGAATAAGAATGTCCAATTACATGAAGATATCAAAACTAAGTTCTTACAAGAGGTCAAGGAAAAGAAAGAACTCTACAACCAAGTTCTGGACTGCAAAGGCAAGGGATTGAATTTATTCATGATTTCTAAATCAAAAGAAGACTCTATATTCACAAGTGAAGAAATGTGATATCTAACTTTTTGCACAAGAAACATTAGAGAATTTAGCCGATGTTGGCCTATGAAATCTGACGAGATCAATAGTGGAGCTTCATTGGCTGTTGACTTTGAGGCTGCAAATGATGGAAATAACAGTAAAATTGAAGGAAGCAGTCGAAAGAAACCCTTAAGATTGGTGTTGTCTCGGTCCTGAAGCTGTTCAAAGTAATAGCACAATAACAGAGGAGAGAGATGCAATTTCCAACATAAGGAAATTTCGATCTGATTCATCGTTGCTGCAACAGCCGAATGTAATGGCTCCTGGAGTGGTGATTTTAACAACATACATACCAATCATTTCTTTGGACTATAGCGCACCTAAAAACAAGACCTCGAACTTTGCCATTCATTCTGGAACTTCAATGGTGTGCCCTCACGTTTCCGGTGCAGCTGCATTCATCACTACAAGTACCTCTTCTTCTTTTTTCTCTCACTAGTCTTCTTCTCTCATCAAATTTGCTCTCATAACTACAAGTACCTCTTCTTCTTTTTTCTTTTCTTTTTTTACGTTGTTAATTACTTCGCACTACTATCTTCAGACTTCAATCATTTCTAATTTTTGTTACTGCAGCTTCGATCTCGAATAACTGCGGGAAGCGTCCATTTGTTGCTCCAATTCATCGATCAGGTCTGCTATATGTCTACAATATCAAATGTATGTGAGTGAGTCATATCTTAATATACGCTATATGTTTCTTGCTTCCCTAATTTTGTGTGGTAATTAGTCTATTGTTTTCATTTATTTATTATATTTTCAAAAACAGAGCATGAAATGGTAAAAAAAATCATGGTCCAATACTATGAGATTTGTAGACGAGAAGGCTATAGTTCGATGCAAAATTCATGGTCCAGTACTATGGAAGTAATGAACCAGATAACACGAATTATTATTTTCTGCAAATTAGACCATAACTAACAAGCCAGTAGGAAAATTTGTATTGCGTGATTATTGAACAAAATGAGCAGAGAATATTGAAGCTGAAGGTGGAAACGACCGAGTAGAATCCATGAAGACCCCCCCCCCCTTTCCATGCTGGTTGATTAATTAATTAATTAATTGTATGATTTTACGCATTTGCTATACATGGGATAAAATCTTATTTGCATAATTTGATTAAATCTATAGTGAATTTATTTCTATATATTGGTATTCAACTTTTGTTTAATTTGATCTTTGCGGAGGGGAACTATTAGAAACATGTGGCTCAAATATTGATATTCTAGGATGTGTCGGTCTTTCCCAAATATGTTTGTGCAATACAAGGCGGGATCTTTGTAAATGGATAATAATCTTTTTTTGCTAGCATTTGATTCACATAATTTATTTATTTTTTTCCAATTCCTATTGATGCAAATTCATTCCATTTGTGTGCAGATTGAGATTGATGTTTTATTATGTCTAATCTAATATTAATGTGTACTCTAAAGATCATAGATTTGTAGTGTAATGTGAGGAATTTTAAGCTTTCACATTCATATAGCTTACCGTCGTAACAAATGAAGTTTGCAGGTCTATTATGAAACTTTAAGATATGTGTTTCAACAATTATAGGTTCAGTTGATGCACACACATATTTATTAATTTATACTTATTTTTATTTTTATTTTGCTTTTTTTTTTTTATGGAAAAAAAATGAGAGTTAAGAAAAAAATGAAAAAAATTATCTCATAATGTGGTCCCTGACTCATGTATTTTCATATAGTAACCTAATGTATTGTTTTCTAAAAATATTTCATCATAATTTTTATCTATAATATTTATATTTGTTTGCTTTTGATTTTTGAATGTTTAATGGTGGTCGTACATCGCACGGGTGGGTGTACTAGTTTCATATAATAATAATATAGTTTTTCTTTAAATAAAGATGGATCTCACCACTACAACCAATTTTGTGATTTTAAAAATTAAATAAAAAGGACGCAGAGAGAAGGGCAATTGGGCCCATCTTCAACCCATAAATTAGGCCCATGTTAAACTCATTTATAGGAAAGAAAAAAAAAATTGAACCATGCATAACATTGAGCATTTTCTATTCTTTTTTTCTTTTTGTTAGTATAAATTGGTAATGGAAAGCATTGGGGCCCAATATTTTCACTTACCAATTTTACTTCTCAATAAATAAAAACTCATAAATTTAGAACCTAAATTGGGCCCAGTTTGAGTTCATTTCATTTTTAATCGAATTCACTTGCATAATTAAAATAGAGCAATTTATCTGATATTCCTTCTTGATAATTATTCATTTAATAATTTAAAATATGCAGCTCTAGTATATATCTCATATTACCAAAGAGGCAAATATCAATATCAATCCCACAAACGTGTCATCTCATATTTATTAATTTATTACTACTATATATATGTCAAACTGCAAGAAAAATAGATAGAGAAAATATTTTTAAAAAGGAGAAAAAAGAAACAGAAAAACATAGTCATTTTCGCATTGAAGTATAAGACATAAATACGTGACGCCCATAAATTGAATGATAATAAAGAGAGGCTCTCAAATAGGCCAACATATACATAATTATATTATGTAATTACATATATACATGCATGAACATAGCATGGAAGGGGGGCATGCCGCGCACGTGACAGCAATGCAGCTGAGATAGCGACCTCGCCTCCTCCTTCGCACGTGAAGGTGGTGTGCCACGCAACTCAACTCGATCATGAGAGAGAGAGAGAGAGAGAGAGAGAGAGAGAGAGAGAGAGAGCTTTAATCTGTTTCTGAAAAAGAAGACTCTTTTATTTCCGATCAAGATTTCTCCAGTTTTATCATTTGTTTGAGAGCCATCTCTTTTCAATAATACAAGCACTTGAGTTTGTCTCGCCATTTTGAATTAGACCAATCAACAATATGTACACTCAAAATAAAAAACAACTGATTTTAGTTACTTTCACGTCCCGTTATATCAGTCTCGTTTCTTCGATATATTTGATGTGTAAATAATGAAATGACACTAATATGATAGGACATAGATAATACTCGCTCCGTCCCTTACCTTTATGCATGGAATCTTTCGCCACGCATCTCAATATGTTTAGAAGCGGGTGCCAAGATAAAATTTGAGCCTCACTTAATGTAATGTACTATGCATTACATCAAATAAAATAATCTTAACATTCACATTTCGCGACTCATTGAGATGCGTGTCAAAGATGACGGAAGGAGTGTTTTTTAGCTCCAAAATAAATATCAAGCACAATATAACCATATTTCATAATAAACAAAATATCATTATTAATTCAATTTAAATTTTCAATTATTATTTTTGTTCTCCGCACAGTCCTAACATTTCTCCCTAATTGACGCTTGAAATGCAGACTTATATATAGTGCTTGCTGTTAATTGCTATTACTCCTCAACAAATTTAAACTATGCATGATAACTCTACCCTTATGTAACATATATTATCGTCTTAATTAAATAATAAATTCATAAATACTTAACAGTATAATCCGACTAAAATCTTTATATCATGTGAGATATTATTTTTTTTTTCTTTATAAATACTTAATAGTAAAATCCGTCTAGAAATATTATTATTAAAAGAGATACTTGAATTATTTATCTACAATAATATCCATATTTCTGTGAGAAAATTAAAAATGTTGGTGAAATACAAATAATGGAGAAATGGTCCCTCAACAAGACCATAGTTCTTCATTGGGATCTCCACTTCTTCACATAAATCGATAATTGTATAATATTCAACCAATCTTTTGAATTCTCGCAAACACATGCCTAAAGACCAAAGACAGTGACCCTTGTCTCTATTTCTTATCCACGCTTCAATCCCTCCCAATTAGGCAACTTCTCAAAGCTACCTTCTTTAATTAGTATTTTTCTTAATTATGTCTCAAAATATTTAATCAAGATTAGAATATATTGTGTTGGCCCTTTTCACAAGCAAAGATTCACCATGTCATCATTAGGAGTTTTCTGGACGATCTCAATTATGAATTCGAAGATCCGAATCTGAGTACTGTTTCGGGAAGTGTCACACAGTTTGACACAAATTTTTATGCTTAACACTAGAAACCTGAATATAAGTTAAATGATCAATTATAAATGCTTAAACGGATATGAATTCGGAGATTGCGAATCTAAGCATTGTTTCGAGATATATCAGACATTCTGAATGTAAGTTAATCGATCAATTATAAATGCTTAACAGGATATGAATTCGGAGATTCAAATATGAACACTGCATATAGACATGTCAGACTGCATGCGAAATTTTTATGCTAACATTCGAGACTTGAATATAAGTCAACTAATCAATTATAAATGCTTCATCGGATATGAATTCAAAGATTCGAATATGAGCATTGTTTCGAGACGTGTCAGACAGTCTGACACAAACTTTCATGCTAACATTCGAGACCCGAGTACAAGTTAATTGATCAATTATAAATGCATGATCGGATATGAATCCGGAAATTCGAATCTGAGCACCGTTTCGAGACGAGCCGGACAGGCTAACATTCGAGACTTGAATACAAGTTTAACTGATTAATTAAATTGAATTACAACCTATGTGTGTGACAGTTATAATCTGGCAAAGCATGTTAAGAAACTGAATTTTATTATATGGTCTTTTGCAGTTGTGTGTCTGTGAAAGAGCAGAAGGGAAGCACGAGCACAGTAAAGATGTTCCCCTCTCAACGCCTTCTCCTCTGACACAGTTGCTCACGTCAGCAACCGTTGCACGTGTCAGATTGTCTTTGCGCACGTGCCAACACTCCACATCAGCTGAGTTGCCATTTTATCTAAAAAATATATGTATGTATTTTAATGTTTTGTAAAGAATTAATTCAATTGTTTATGTAATGAAGTATTAAATCGTGATTTAATTATTTATTTTTGTATAAATATGGGCTGGTCAAAGAGAGAGAAAGATGTGAGAGGAAGAGGAAACACAATATGGCCCATGCGACAAAAATTGAGTTTGATATTCAAAGGAAAAAGGAAATTAAAGTGAGATGTAAGTGGCATAAAATTGGTCCATTATGGTATTGGTTTATTAGTAAAGTGTCAAAGAGCAAAGACTATTGCACAACCCCATTATCTTTGTTTTTTTATATAATAATAAATAAATAAAAATATTTGTCTTTTAAAATCTTGGACACATTCACTTAAATTGCAATTTTCCTACAATATATTTTTTTAGAATCAAAAATTTAATTTACATGTTAATGATTCTAAGAGAGTGCAATAATCGTGCAATTTTTTATTTTATTTTTTGTCTGAAAAAGTAAAATATTATTAACTCGCGAAAGACGGGTACACATTGTGAAACATAAACAACATTACAGCAACCATCCAATCTCTAAAAGGTTTTTTTTTTTTTTTAATAATCATGCAATATTATCGCTTTGAGTTGGATTATAAGCTTTTTTAGTGAATAATTAATAATTTTATTTAAGCTTAAAGAGTAACACGATCAAACCATAAGATCAGAATTGGTCCAAATCTTAGTTTGGTACTTAAAAAAACAAATGTATCAGAAGCAAACCCCAATAGTGAGACCAAAACGCAGAGGTCGAAAGTGATGTTGCCTCAAAATAAATAATAACATGAAAATAAAATAAATGTGGATTAGGAAATGAAAAAACATGTGATCTTGACATGGATTATGGGGGCAAAGAACCTGGCAAATTCCTCCATATCGGATTTAATTAACTTAAATCCAAGATTTCGCTTTCGACTTTGCGTTTAATGATGTTTCCATGCTTCTTAGGTTTCTCACTTGAGGGATCGTGACTGTCACGTGCGTCATGGCCGATCGGGGTCGTATGTGTCTGGGTCGTCGTACACACGAGGTCCTCTATTCTAATATATTGATCCACGTTTTGATTTATCTTTTTCTTCGGTAAATTTTTCAGAATTTATTAGGTTCTGGTGAAATTTTGATTTTAGACACGACGTCCATCTGACGATGACATTATTTTTCAATTTGTTAATCAGCTAATTAATATAGTCGACTATTTCGAATATACAAATATAAAATTAACTTAGGCACGGATTGAGTAAATAGTATTTTCATCAATTGAAAAAAATGCAAGAAAAAGATTTAATAAAAAAATATTAATATTAATAGACCCACATATATTATATATATATATATATACTATGCGATTTTGTCGACTTGCTACTTGCTACCATGATGGCGACCGATGAGCAATCTCTTGATCTGATCAAATTAAAACAAACGCGCACTATACACATAACTAATTAATTAAAATTAAAATATATATATATAAATATAAATATTTGAAGAATCTCATTATTTATTTATATTAATACAAAACCCCATAATTTAGGATGAGACGTAAAATTCTTTTGAAGTTTCAATAATTCCGGTGAATCTAAATGTCCAATCCAAACTCCAGATGTGACATCCTAATATTTAAAACTCGAACTTTCTCTTTTTGTATTTTTTTTTATTGAATTCTCTTATTTATTTGAAACCATACTAGTAGTATTTTATTTTATTTTTGGATAAAAGTCCATCATTAGTTAAAAGTAAATATTTCCAGGCCTTTTCTTGATAATATTACCCCCGCTCTCTTTATAAATTAATTACCGTCTCATGTTACTCTAGAGATATTTTAAGGCTCCTAAAGCCCACATTTCAATGATTTAATCTAAATTATAGCCCGACGAAGTTGACAAGTAATCATTATTAGTGTTAAAATAGTAGTAATTTTTTTTTTAAAAAAATTATCCCTTGGAATGGAGGCTCCTCCTCCAACAAATTACCATGGTTTTGAAAATCAAAATTCAATACTAGTATTTACCTTTTGAATTCTATGATATTTGATTAACCGTTCATGTGTTGAGCTATCTAGGAATAATTTGTTTCTCATAGAATATAAAATTACAAATATTCTTTCTGCAAAAAACCTCATTAATTAAAAAAGTCCATTAATCTAATATAATGTTGACCTAAAAACCCAAAAAAAAAACATTAAGTATTTAGTTAATAATAAAAGAAAATCATTAAAAAAATACATATATCCCCAACTATAATATATTCTTTTCATTTGGCCGTTTGCAGTTAAATGATAAGGAATTGTTGGAAATTTGGAAAGAATAATAATTAGTTGGTACGTGCATGTGCGCGCGGCTCTTGTTTGGTAGGAAAATTATTCAACGCGTTACAAATTAAATCATCTAATATTGGAACATAGTAGTATAATAAAATAAATAAATATCATCATGTTAAATTGAGTTGAGATAAAAGATACCCCCTACTTGGTTCACCAAACCTCCTAAAACTTTAAAGAAAAAGATTTAAACGACTTCACCTACAATTTATTCTTTGTAGTTAAAACCTAACAAATTTAGTTATGAAAGTATACTACATGCAGAAGATAAGAATCCATAGTACTAAAATTAAATGATTGAAGGGTGCAATCGTCATTGTTTCTATATCATTTATTTATTTATATATTTTTTAGCACCAATCTATTTATTTACTTTGAATTGGGGCTTGGTGGTAATGCATTTACTGTTCTAGGCGTTCTGCATGAAAAATAAAAGTTCGAGTACCTTCTTATAATTGATAAGATAAATAACATGCCTACAATTATAAAAGAGTAGAAATTAATGCTTAAATGCTAAAAAATAAAAATAAAAGATATACTTTTGTATAAATTATAGTGCCAGATTATAACATAAGATTCCGAGAGGAAATAATTGCTTTGAAATTGCTAATCAAGAATTCAAGAATCATGTTGTTCTTTACTAGAAGAATAATCATGTTATTCCTAACTTGCCTTGAACACTATTGAACACTAGGAAATTTATGAAATTATTTTGAAAATTAGCACTTCTTCAATGAGAAAAAAAAGGTCAACTAATATAATATCCCCCCCCCCCCCCTCCTTAAAAAAAGATTTTTAATTTTTCAAAAAAATAAATAAGAATATACTATTAATCATCAAATTACATATGAGTAAATATGCAATAACTAAAATTCAAAAATATTGCAAAGTAGTATTTAACATGTTTCTTATTCTCAACTTCCAAAGTAAGCAGCTTTTTCTTTCCAAAAGAAGCGTAACACAGTATTTTGTTAATATAGCAAGCAGTACTAGTTCTGTAATTTTCACCCACTAAAAATTGCTCTTTCAAGAAAATCGGAATCCATGGCCACACACAAATATGTATAGAAGGTCCCCATTTTAGTTGATTATTTCATCACTTCTTGTTGACTACAAAAGTAGATATATGTATCTCTCTTTAACAGTAGTAAGCTCGACTATGGATAGTGTTGCCAATTTCTTTCTTAACTATTATTTTTAATGTTTTTTTTACACATATAAGGATATGGATGCAAATTAATATTGATTTTGTAAGAAAAGAGAATATATGTTCAATTTTATAGATAGATTGTAAGTTATTTTCTGCTTCCAATTCTACAATTTGATGCGAATTACAATGAGCTCAGTAAATATGATAATAAATTAAGTGTTATTAAACTTGTTATAAGCAGGACGGAGAGACTATTTATAAGGAAACAACTATTTCCCTTAAATAATTCTATTTTAATTATACTACTAGAAATATAGTCACATATTCAAATTTGAATAGTCATTTCCATGTTTATTACTCCAAATCCGAATACTAAAAGTTTAATTGGAATCAATGTAGATCATCATGACTTCACTAATTTTGGTAAGTGAAGTATATCTAATTTATTTTGACCAATGATTTGGAGAATGAATTAATCAATCTATCAAATTAATAATGAGATATCTCCACTAATTTAATTAAGCAAACCACACCATCATCTATTAATAAGTATAGTAGTAATTTATTTTATTTTTTCTAATTAAGCCACTTCATAAATAACATATTTCTTTTCTTTTTTGAATAATTGTATATAAAAGGAAAAGGGCATTATTTATTTATTTTTATATAGAATTGAATAATAATAATAATCCAAGAATCAAATAAATGCCAAGCTGGCAATGGACTTAAATTTAGACCGCGCGTGCTGACTCCTTTATATTCCTCTCTCTCTATTCCATCTTCAACCTCAAGCTCTCCTCTCCTCTCCTCTGCTATATTCTTTCTCTCTATCTCTCATCCCTCTCTCTCTCTCTCTACATTCCTCCCTTCTTCTTCCTTCTCCCTCTTCACCTCATCAAAGAAAAATGTATACTCGAGAGAAACTATGCAAAGATGAAAACTATAAATCAAGAAAAAACGACAAAATTCCGCCGCCCTCATTCTCCTCCACTCTCCTCGACGAAATCTACCGTTCGATCGACGGCGGCGTCGAGAAATCCGAGGATATCAACGGCTACAAAGAGAAGAACCTTCACAGGCAAGGCGGCGGCTATGGAGAAACTGCAGCTGCTCGAAGAGTGGAGAAATGGATGCTGGAAAAGGAGGCTAACGAGAAAGCTGCGGCGGCGGCGAAGAAAAGGCAGCAGTTTCTGCAAGAACTGGACAACGACTTGATCTTCTTCAGCTCCACCTCCAGCTCCTCCGACAGCTCCGGCGCTCTCTCGTCTTCCGACACCGAGTTCTTCGCCTCGACCGCCCGGTCCAAGACGAAGCCGCCGAAGGTTTCTTGCTTCACGACCCGGCCTAAACCGGTCCGGACCGGTTCCCGGTCCGAGCCGAAGGATGACTGGTTCAAGTCCGATGACCGGTTGAACCGGGCCGGGGACGACGACTTGATCAAGTCGAAGTCGAGGGCGTTGAAGATTTACGCCAACTTGAAGAAAGTTAAGCAGCCGATTTCGCCCGGCGGGCGGCTTACGACCTTCATCAATTCCCTTTTTAGCAATGCCAACGGGAAGAAGTCGAGGAACGTCGAAGATCGTAAAGGGTTCCAAGAACCGGTCCCGTGCCCTTCCACGGCTTCTTCCTTCTCGCGGTCGTGTCTGAGCAAGTACTCGCCCCGATCGAGGGAGAAGATGAGAACCGGGGGGCAGAGGACCGTGAGGTTTGAGCCGGTTAGCTTGATCGTGGACAAAGAATCGCGGCCGAAGCATTTGTACGGAGGCGCCTCGGACCGGTTCGAAGGCAATTCGGGCCGGTTCGGCCGGCCGCCCCTGGCCCCAAGGGCAATGTCCGAGTTGAAGCTTAACAACAAGGTCGAAATGGCCACACAATTATCAAAAGGGTATAACAATAAAAAGAGCGACGTTTTTTATAATGTCGAAGAAGATGACAAAGATTGTCTTAGTGACTCGAGCTCGGATCTGTTCGAGCTCGATCATGTAGCGATATTTGGGAGTAATAGGTATAGTGAGGAACTACCCGTGTATGAGACTACGCATTTTGGTAGGAATTGTGCTATAGCTAGTGGCTTGATTCGATGATTGGGAGATTGGAATAACCTATTAATTGTTGGGTTTTTTTTTTAATTACTATTATTATATAAAATTTAACTTAGGTTGTACATTCTCTTTTTCACTATGCTTTTTGATCATACCATATAACAAGAAGATGTTACTATTTGTTACTTTCCGATTTATGGAATTTGATGTAAATTTTTGTGTGAAAAAGCATGATTTGGAATTTGAGACAAACTCTGAAAAAGAAGAAAATGGGAGGAGGGCAGAAGGGTTAGATCCCAAGTTGGTAAGAGAGTGACATTTTTTTTTTTTTTTTTGAGCAAAGACATTTTTATTTTGATAAAGGAACAAAAAATAAAAGAAGAGAGAGAGAGAGAAGATTCGAGATCAAAATCAGAAGCAAAAATTGTAAGGTGGTGATGGTAAAGGGAAAGACAAATCTTCCCCATGGGAATAGGGAAAAGTGAATATCTTTAACTTTATTTTATTTTTTTTTCATTTTTTTAATTATTTTTTAATTAAGTTGGAAGGAATTTTTGTTGCTTCATGAGATTGGTGTTTTAACAGATCCCCAGGTGGCCAAGTAAAGTGCCACTTGTTTGGAACTATTTTTCTCTTCCCCACCTTTTTAGATAAAATTATTTTCTTTAATTCAAATAAAGTTAAATTCACATTTTTTCATATATAATTTCGTGTCATCCATACATTACATATATTTTTTCCAACCGATATTAGTGGCCATTTATTAATAATGTAGATGTAAATACAAATTATTATTTCCATAAGAGGTCATAGTGAAGCAAGTCAATTCTATAAATAATAAATTTAAATTATTGGATTTTTTTTTGGTATTAATAAAACCGACAATTAAATAATAAAATATAGATTAACAACTTGTGTAAATAAATTGATTTGACGCATAAATGTTTGGGCATCGGTCTAATATTAATTTCTAGAGAGTTTCGTAAATAATGAAATGCTAAATATTAACCCCTTTAGTACTTGCAATTTTCATTCCTATGAATCTTATATGTCTTGTCAATGTTCATTATCTAAATCTTGCAGCAATAATTGCTGCCTAATTTAATATAGTATTAAATATATATTTTGACAATAAGTTCCTTTTCCACGGTCACATTCACAACACATCATACATATATAATATAATAAGATTAATTTATGTAGTCTTAATTTTTTTTATTATTATTATTATTTATTTATTTTTGCTTTTTGTTTTGTAGTAATATTTAAAGTGGATTTTGAAGAGAGGGTTATAGTTTTAGGCAGAAAATGGTACTTATATTATGTTGTAATTAAATAAGATGCCTTGCAGGGAAAAAAAGAAATCATGATTTTGTAGGGTGTGAGTTTAGTTTTTCTTTTTTCTTTTTTTTTTTTCTTTTTTTTCTTTCCCAATAAGTCATACTCATTATTTTCTCCATAACTCATGTATATGAAATATTAAATTGAATTTAGTATCCATAATTATGTATATGGATATGGGACCATTTTTGGATCAAATTTCAACCCAACTTTCACAAAGATTGAACCAGCCTAACAAATACTATTATAAGTTGCAAACTAAATAAAGCAACCTTAATTTACAAAAATGACGTTACATCAGGACATGCACGATTTATTTGTTATTTTCGAATAACAAATTAATTTTTGTTTGTTTGTTTGTTTGTTTTTGATTTTTTTTTTTAATGTATATCATTTCACTTCACCATTGAAATCAATTCACTACTTCATTCACTAGCCTATTTTATATTTTAAAAGTCAATAACTATTTTATTTTCTGATAATAATTTTTACTTTAGAATTTATCAATATAATGAGAATATATTTATAACCCACCGAAACACATGCATATACTCCTATAAAATAATAAAAGAAATAAAACGAAGGCATCATTACATTAAATTGATTTTATTTAGGATCATTAAATTAAATTGATGATTACCGAAGGTAGATATAATACCAAAAGTACAAAATTAAATTACTCTGTGACGTAATATCAAAAAGTCTAGGTTCATAAATAGCTTAATAATAGTTGTCACAGTTCATATATACGGAGTATCAATGAATTGAGAAAATGGGAAGGGAAATAAAAACAATGTAAAAGCAATTAATATCGACATAATTGATGGACCTAATGCAGTTCAATAGTTAGAAATCTCAACAAATTGATTCTTCAATGTCTATTAATAAGGAATTGGACCACGTAATTTCTTTCCTCTTTAATTTAGTCACTTAATTACTTCTTCTTCTTCGATACAAAAATAATGTCTATTCACTCAAGATGCAGAAACAGCTCATATATTATTTTCTTAAATTTTTATTTGTATTTATGGGATTTTTAGGATTTAAAATAATTTTTAGTATCTATATACATCCTGAAAAAAATAAATATTTTATTATATCCCTCATATTTTCTTGATAGTTAAAATGCTCAATAATTACTGCCAATCTATGCTTAAGATTAAGACATTGGAATAATGCACACAAAGAATATATATTATTCCATAAGTACATAATTTATTTTTATTTAAACAAAGTTATTGCAACCTTTGAAGTTAGTTTTATTTATAGTATTAATTAATCACAATGCAACTTTATTGAGAGGAAAAAGCTTTTCTAGGATGATTCTTCCGAGTTTCGTAACGGTTGGCGAGGCAACAAAACAATAACACCAATCTTTTGTGGGTCACAACAAATTGAAAAATCTTTTTTTTTTTTTTTTTCTCTTTTTTCTCTTTCGAGGGAAACAAAATGGAAAATCCTTTTTCTTTTTTGAGAAAAAAAAATGGAAAATGTTTGAATAAAGCGTGAAAAGAAAATGGGAAGGCCTAGTAATGGCGGTGGAATAGACATATCATTGCATATTCTTATAAAATATAGTATCCACACCTTTTATACACTTATTGTTAATTAATGTATTATATTTTTTTTCCCCTTTCTTTCTTATATTTAACGTGGAAACTTACATAGGCATAAAGTAAAGAATTCTTGATAGTTTATTGAGCTTCGGAAAGTTATTTATTTATCTTTTTTCTTTAAACAATATCAATTATCAAAGTCTTGATTATATTTATTCTTCACTTGAAATTGGGCTAAAGACTATTAGCCCAATAAGGTTGATATTGTGAGCCTCAAGAGTCAAGAGTTTAGACTCAAATTCAAAATAATTAGGAATTGCTTTATAAAATATTTTAAATTTCAAATATAATAAGCCCCATACTTTGCCAATATGTTATTCGAACCATTTTTAATTAGTAAACTCCGACAATATTGTTTCCATGGCACCCAAAAAATCTTTATCGATTGCACCGTCTATTCTAAAAAATAATAATAATAAACAACAATAATAATAAATATGGCTTCTGATCGAAACAGCCGGCTTTCTTGTAGTACTATGTTGCTAACCTTTAAATTTTCAATACTCTAATAAATCTACTATTTAATTCTTAAGAATCTACATTCCTAATAAATTCATTCAAACTACATTTTCGAAAAATGAGGTCTATATAATCCAAGAATTTAGTGTATATACCCTAAAAAAAAAAAAAAAGAAAGAAAGAAACTAGTGCATAAATATACGGCCCACCAATCAAATTTTCCAAAATAATTTTTAGAATCTAATAAAAGCAGTAGATAAGTTCATAAGTGAGATAAGCCGATTTTCGGAAAAATCAAAGAGTAAACAACAGAAAATAACAAATTTTTGAAATACAATATTCAACAATATCCAGCTTTTTATGCAAAACTAGGCATGAAACTCATTAGAATCTCCGCCCCAATGTTATGTCCCACATAGATATATAGATTCAATAAGTCTTAATCCATTTGTGTTCCCATTTTGGGCTTCATTTTTCATCAACCAAAGTTTGAAAAAATTTGTTGTACAAAACTTCACTAAAAGAAAAAGATGAGTGAAAGTGGCATCACACCTCCGGAAAATAAAATTATTCCATTTAGTCCCAACCGGCGGAGGAGAACCACCGCCACCACCACCAAGTCCCGGGGATTTTGTCGGAGGCTCGGCGACTGCATTGTTATGGGTCCGGCTTCGGCACGTAGCGTTGACCTAAGCCGATATTCGATAAATCTTAACCAAATAGCTCAACAAGTAAATATCATTCCCTCCTCTTATGTTTCATTATTGTCGAGGCACGTTTTCTGTGCGTGCACTATACTCACCCCTCACATTATTATTTTATTAAGGCCGAAGAAATCGAGAAGGAGCTCGCAAAGCAAAAAGAGCTGACGGGCGCGTACAAAGCGAAATTAGAAAATGCACAACTCTTCCTCAAACATTGCCTTCAAGTGGCACAAGAGAATGGTTTCTTAGACCTAGTACTAAACAAAGAAAAATACCAAGAATTCTTACTCTCTCCCACTTTAACACAAGCTAGTATTAGTCCTCAGGTCATGAACGCAGACCAATTCCATCACGATCTCGCCCCCCTCGTAGATCAGGCAAAAGTCAACGGATGGTACATCGACCCTCAAGAGGTTAGTCTTGGTCAACCTAGTGGGGCATATGCCCCAACTAATAATTTTTTTATAATAATATAACCTAGCTCTGATATCAATTTAAATGAAAATCTTTATCCAAATGAAATAGGTAGAGATGCTCCATCTGTCAGCCCAGGGCACCACTGCAGATATCTACAGAGCCAAATGGAGGGGGCTTGACGTCGCCATTAAATGCATGTACCCAGAGTTCTTCCGATCGAACGAGAACGGCGCCATCTTCTTCGGGCAGGAAGTCGAGACGCTATCGAGGCAGCGTCACCCGTTTGTGTTGCAGCTGATGGGGGCGTGCCTCGACCCGCCTGACAACTGTTGGATCGTGACGAAATTCATGCCGACAGACTTGAAAGAGTGGCTGCATGGCCCGGGGAAGAGGCAGAAGGAGAGAAGCGCTCCTCTTCCGCCATTGAAGGAGAGGGTGTCGAAAGCTTTGGAGATTTCTCAAGCCATGCAGTACCTGCATGAGAGCAAGCCCAAGATTTTGCATCGTGATCTGAAACCTAGCAACGTGTTCTTGGACGATGCTTTTCACGTTAAGGTTGCCGATTTCGGACATGCTAGATTCTTGACTGATGGAGAGAAGGCGATGACAGGAGAAACAGGTAACCAGTTTTTTTTTTTTTTTTTTTTTTTTTTTTTTTTTTTTTAAATAATAATTTTGCTAGCATGAAATATCAATTGATTTTATATATTTTTACGTAGGTACATTTGTTTACATGGCACCTGAGGTGATCAAATCCGGACCGTACGATGAAAAGTGTGATGTCTATAGCTTTGGTATTTTACTAAACGAATTAATCACCGGAAAATACCCTTATATCGAAACCGATTTTGGACCTTCTAAGGTGCGTCGTAACTTATTGTTATTATTATTTTTTTCCTCCTTATTTTTTCCCCTTTTTCTTAAATTTTTAATAAAATCATTTGATTTTTATTTGTTTAATTATGAAGATAGCGAAGGAAGTTGCAGAAAATGGGCTTAGGCCAGAAATAGCAGAAGTGGAAGAGCATTTGGAAGCTGTAGTGGAACTCATTGCAAAATCATGGGACCAAAATCCTGAAATTAGGCCCATTTTTGCTGAAATTACATCTGTTTTGAGAATTTTAGACAAGAGAGTTAGGATTGATTAGTTTTTTTCTTTCTTTTTTTACTATACCGTGAGTTATTTATTTTCTGTACTTTTAACATTTTTATTTGAATGATAAATATTTATTTCGGGTTAGTCATATTCTGAAATTACATCTCTTTTTTAGGCTCAGAAGGCCCAAATGGATTCTTGAGATTAAGAATTAAATTTTAAGCCCATAAATGATTAGCCCAAAATGGTTACAAAAGGCAGTACCGAAATAGTCCAATCAAGATCAACATAATAATGTTCACTATATCCTAATAAATTTGAGTCATTTTATTATTTTATATATTATTCCTTCCGTGTCACTTAGAAAGAACCGTTTTTTATTCATATGAGTCTATTAACATAATAAAATTACCCTTTATAAGTAGGACGGAAATATTATATATATATTCAAGAAATGTTTCAAGTTCGTCGGAAGTGAGGGATTATTAAACAGGGATACCAAAAATGATTGTGAGGTAATCAATAATTAGTCTACTTTAGAGTATTAGTGAATGAGATTAAAAGAGAGTTTGATGTTGGCTTAAAGTGATTTTCTTTCTTTATTAGGGACCTACTTTGGAAAATTAATCCAACAAAGATCGCATGCTTCCGAAATAGGGGTGTTTGTCGTCTTATATTTATACATTGGCTCACACAATAATAATAATAATAATAATAATAATAATAATAATAATAATAATAATAATAATAATAATAATAACCCTTTCATCATGTAATAATTTTAAATAAATAAAAAAAGAACTGCAGTTTTACTAGATTATTTTCAAATAGCGCTGACCAATATTTCTGGTTGAAAAAGAAAAGAAAAAAAAGAAAAGAAAAAGGACGTAGAAGAAGTGTGTATTAATTTCATTATTTAGCGAAGCACAGAACTTGAGGAGATTTGCAATTACAACAGCTCTACCGCTGCATCTTCCTCAGATTGGGTGCCGCCGGAGCCTCCGTTTACGGTATTGAATCACACTCCACCTTTTATGTTTCTTTCTTCTTCTTCTTTTTTCGAAAAGTTTACTGATTTTTACGCAGTAGCTGGAAAAGAAAGGGGGAAGAAGAAAGTCTGTTGACTGTGACCATAGTGAACTAGTTTTAGCTAGATTGTGTGATTTTTGGGTGTAAATGAGCTGAAACTGTTTTTATATTACTTTACGGATTGAGTTCTTGATTATCTATACGATGTTTCTGTGTAGTGTTAGATGATTTAGTATTGTGTTTATGTTGCATTTTGCAGTGTGTATGTGATTCTTCACAGCTCAAGTTCTTGATTACTTATATGATTTCTGTGAATAAAGGATTTGAAAGTGTGCTTTATGTTAGATATGATGCATTTACAGCTTGAGGATATATGTAATGGCTGTTATGGAGTATTATTTTCGTTGATTTTTCTGTGTTGATTTCACAACTGTAGTGTAGGCGAACTGTTTGTTTAATTTCCTGAGAGAGATTTTGTGTTTGGGATTTAGGCAGGATTAAAATGGAAGCCAATGGAAAAGCTGCAAAGAGAGGTGAAGAAGTTAGCACATCTACGAGCGATGTGATCATTAATATCCCAGCAAATTCATCTGATTCACCGAGTCGAAATTCAAACGATTCGATAGCTAGTGCTCAAAAGTCAGTTCCAGCAAATTGCCCTTCGTCCGAACTCACAAGTCTTGCACCTAGCCCCAATAGGCCTCCCAAATCCCCCAAACCTGAGAATCTCACACGTAGAAAATTGTTTTCGAGGTCTTACACGAAACCCAAGTCGAGGTTTGGTGATCAGTCCATGCCCATCGATGGTAACATGGTTGAAAATCGAGCAGTTGTAGAAGACTGTGTAGTCTCGAGTCATGGTTCTCCTATCACTAAAGTGGATCAAAATGTTAACAGATCATTGACAGAAAGTCCAAAAATTCCCCTAGTTTCATCACCTGGTGGCTTCGGAGGATTGGAGAAAGACGAAGAGATATACATAAAAGTCAGCAGCAGGAAGAAGCTCAAGTACAGGAAGTTGAAAGTCAAGGTTTCGATCGAATGGTGTTTGTTTCTTTTCATTCTTGCTTGTTTGATCATCAGCTTGACTGTTGAGAAGTTGAAACATTTGACTATCTGGGATTTGAGAGTTTCGAGGTGGTGTTTGCTCGTTTTGGTGACTTTTAGTGGCATGTTGGTTACGAAAGGGCTGATGCATTTCATAGTACTATTGATTGAGCTAAACTATTTGCTTAAGAAGAAGGTTTTGTACTTTGTTCATGGTTTGAAGAAGAGTGTTCAGTTCTGCATTTGGTTGTCGTTAGTTCTTCTCACTTGGATTCTTTTGTTCCAAGAAGGGGTTAAGCGCTCTCGTCTAGCTACTAAGATCTTGGAATTCATTACTTGGAGTATTGCTTCATTGCTCATTGGCTCCTTCTTGTGGGTGTTGAAAACTTTGCTTCTAAAGATTCTTGCATCATCGTTCCATGTAACCACGTTCTTTGATAGGATTCAAGAATCTACCTTCCATCAATATATCCTCATGACCCTGTCCGGACCACCAGTTATGGAGTCGGCCAACGTGAGCAGATTGAATTCGTTTGTCTCGAAAAAGGGGGACGGGAAGGAAAAGAAGGCGAAAAAGGTGATTGACATCAATAAGCTTCATCAGATGAAGCAGGACAAAGTCTCGGCTTGGACCATGAAAATGTTGGTTGATGCAATATCAAACTCTGGTCTTACCACTCTCTCGAATGAAATAGACGAAGGCGATTATTATGGAGGAAATGAACAAACGGATAAGGAGATTACCAACGAAGAAGAAGCCATAGCTGCTGCTTATCACATCTTCAGAAATGTAGCTAAGCCTAGTTGCATGTGAGCAACTCCATCCATTAAAAACTGAATTCAATCCTTTTAATTAATTTAATCTTCCTTTTTTGCATGACAATATTCTCTTTGCAGGCACATTGACGAACTCGATCTAAGCAGATTCATGATTAAGGAAGAGGTGGAGGTTGTGTTTCCGATGATCGATGTGGCTGAAACTGGAAAGATCGAGAGAAAAGCTCTTATAGAGTGGGTGGTAAGCACGGCATTTCACGAATCTTTTGCTGATTTTGGACATGTAATTCCTTATTTTGCCTAGATCAACGTTGTTTGTGTTTCGTATTCGTGCAGCTGAAGGTGTACAAGAGCCGAAAAGCACTAGGCCATGCTCTAAACGACACGAAAACAGCCGTTAAGCAGCTGAACAAGCTCGTTACATCGGTTCTAGTAGTCATCATGATAGTAGTGTGGCTTCTCTTGACCGGAGTAGCAACTATGAAAGTGCTGATCTTCTTCTCATCGCAGCTCGTTCTTGCAGCCTTCGTGTTTGGCAACACGTGCAGAACTATCTTCGAAGCAATCATCTTCGTCTTCGTCATGCACCCTTTCGATGTTGGGGACCGCTGCCTCATTGATGGCACTCAGGTAACTTAAGTTCCATCAAAACAACACTCTCAAAATGTCTCAATCATCGTCTTCGTTTCATCATTGCTCGACTCTTGCAGATGATTGTGGAAGAGATGAACATTTTATCAACTGTCTTTCTCATGGCTGATAATACTAAAGTATACTATCCGAACAACGTTCTCGCTGTCAAAGCCGTGAGCAACTTCTACCGGAGCCCGGACATGGGGGATTCGTTCGAGTTCTGCATAGATTTCAAGACTCCATTGGAGAAAATCGGCCGTCTGAAGGAAGAAATCAAGAAGTAAGTCGATCTTCGCCTCCTTTTTCCTCTTTACACGCGCTCTGTACATTCAAATCGTCGCTACATTTTGGCAGATATCTCGAGAAAAACCCCCACTATTGGCATCCAAACCACAATGTGGTGGTGAAGGAGATTGAAAACGTGAACAAGATCAAGATAGTTCTGTTCTTCAACCACACGATGAATTTTCAAGATTATGGAGAGAAGAGTCGACGAAGAACTGAGCTCGTGCTGGAGATGAAGACGATCTTCGAAGAGCTGGGAATCAGCTATGATCTCCTTCCACAGCAAGTGCGCCTCGTGGAGTCGAAAATGGCAGCTGCAGAATCTTGAAACTGATCAAAAATATTTCTGTATTGCTACATTTTTAGCTCTTTATTTAGACTTAATTTGCTCAAATTTCTGGTAATCAAAGTGTAAATTTTTAGGCCGAATAGGTGAGAAATTGTAAGCTAAGTGAATTTCGAGTCATCTTGGGGGAAATGGGAACCATTCTAGATCCTCTTTTCTAAAAAAGAAAAAAAAAATCTATTAGTTAGGAGAGAGATTGTGCTTCTCTCCCTTACCTTTTTGTACATTGTTCACTAAGTTTTCCTTTAATAGTAATATTTAGCTATAATCTATAATCTATTATCAATTCAAAAATTTATTATTTTATCTCAATTTTATTTTGTCAAATTAAAATAAAAAAAAAATATTTAAAAAAAGAAAAGAAAAAGGAACTCCATTGAGTGCATTTCTGTTAATTTTCCACTATATATATATTGCATGCTTGAATAGCAATTACCAGAAAAATCATGCACAATCAATTGCCTTTCTGAAAATAGTTGAACTACAAACAAGAAGCCAGCTCCAATAACTGAAAAAAAAGTAAAAAATGCAGAAAAAAAGAAAGAAGTAAAAGTAGAAATAAAATTCAAAAGACAATAAGTGAAAGCTTTGATTAATGGAGGGAAGCCCTCATAATATTTTGAGCATTACATAAAATAAATAGTCCAAACAACCTAAGAGAAGTAGCAAGCAAGTAGTAGTTTCTAAACAACAATTCTTCTTTAAATAATTTCCATTTCTTCTCCTAAATAATTCCCATTTCTTCTTCATAGTTTCTGCCTTCTCCTCTCTTCTTCCATCTATACACAACACCTTCTTCGTCTTCTCCTTCAAATCCGATACGCGATGCCTTGGCCATGGATGAACCTCGCGTTGTCCTCAGCGTAAACATGAGTCTCGTTCTTCAACCTAAACCAAGAACATAATTTTTTAGGGAAAAAAAATAATAAAAAATTCCAATATTTAGAAAGATGATTATAATATAACTTAGGGAATTATTTAAAATATGATCATACGTTTTTGCAACGGTCTTATTTAGGATAGTTGATGCAACAAAAGAAGGTCCATTCAAGTACAAGAGCTCTCCATCAATCCTCTCAGCTATTCTCTTGTCCATTTTCCCCGCCTCGAGGCATAGCGGATAATCCGAGGCCTGACATTTTGTACTTCAGCACATAATAAATAAAAATAAATTGATTAAAAATTTAGAAAGTGTGCGGATTTTTACTCACAATGACCCATCCCCACGTGTCAGCAAATGAGGGGACGTGAGCCGTGTAGGCACGAACATCTGAATGAACATGCATATGAATATAAGATTTTATGATAAATGTAATAAATATATAAGTAATAATATTAATAGTAGTTGTAAAATTAGAAAAATGTGTGGACTTACACTTGAAAACTTGTTTAATAGTGTTGTATATTGATGAGAAGACCTCCTTGTGAGTGAATACTCCAGCAGGTCCGGCCTACACATTTTTCACGTACCGAAACTCAGACTTTACTAAATATTATATTGTGTAATAATATTTTTTTGTAAATATTAAATTAAAGAAGTGACCTGAGTGACGAAAATGCCCTTGTGGTTGAGTTTAGGTTTGAGTATGTCTTCATAGAAAGACTTAGTATAGAGTTGATAGCATGGCCCACCTTCAACTGGATCAGCCAAATCTCCCACTATTATATCAAATTTTTCCTTTCTTTCTTCCAATTCAGCCCTTCAAGATTAACAGAATTTGTCAAGTTAGGATATGATCAAAAAATAATTAAGATTTTTAACAACTAAATTAAGTCGAGATTATTTGAATACTTACTTAGCATCATTAATCACTAAATCAAGCTTCATATTTCGAAAAGCCTCGTGATTTGCTGTGAGATGTGTTTTGCAGAAATCCACAACCTCCTGCAATGGAAAAAAAAAAAACCAAAACCAAATAAAATAATTAATAAAAAATTATATTATTAAATAGTTGACGTCATGATTAATTAACATGGATTAAAAGTCCAATCATGTCTCTAATCACGCCATAAATAATGCTAAATTAGCAAAACACAAAGGAAAACATCACATGAAAAAGAGATTTTATGTCCCTTAATTAATTACTACAAGATTAAGGTTGTCAACAAAATGGGGGAAAAAAGGGAAATTCAAGAATTCAAATCTTATCTAAAATCCCACTATATAAACATAATCGACACAAAACTGTTATTTTCCCACTTTAACAAAATCGGATTGTGTTACATTTTTACAAATTCCATAATGACTAGAAAATTATACTTATTTAAAAATATTAAATACACGTGGCACGTTTAATTTAATTTAATTAATATTAGAAATGTCACACCTCATCGATCTTTTTTTTATTATTATTTTTAATCTAATTCAATTTAATGTTATTTTTTTTTACTTTATTTTTTTTCTTTAAAAATACAATATAAATTAATTCCGGTCAAATTCGACGTGCACTACACTAATACAGTACATATTTATACCTGATCGATATCACACATCACAACTTTCTCTACTGATTTGTGCCTTAGGGCCTCTCTCGCAGCGGAACCTTCGCCTCCACCCATTATAAATACTGTTTTTGGGCTGAAAATATCAAAAATTAAAATAAAAATTAAAAAGTCTCGAGTTAGGTACTTATAACAAGGCATTACGTACAAACATTACCCGCATGCACTACATGATGTAGTCGCTTTTATTTTTAAAAATAAAATTGATACCATAATAAAGTCAATTAAGGAGTTGTTGGAATCATATCATGAATAATTAAACAATTAATTAAAAGATATGTATATTATATACTCACTTGGGGTGACATAAGAGAGGTGGATGAATCAAACATTCATGATAAATAAATTCATCGAATTCTGCACTCTGCATCTTCCCATCAATGACCAAAATCTGCATTAAAAAAATAAAAATATGAAAATAAATTTTTTATGTAAAAAAAAAAAAACAAATATTTTAAATATATAAATGTAAATATATACCTTGCCAAAATGTTTAGTGTCGAGAAGCGCTATGTCTTGGTACTCACTAGTTCCCTTGTGCAGCACTCTGAGAATTAAAACTCATTTTATTAATTTTATTTTTCAAACAAAAATATATATATGTATATATCTATATGAAAATAGACGTGACGAATTCGTGGATGACATTTTCTAAAATGATACTTAATTTTTTTTAAATGCAAATTAAAACAGCAAGAAAGTAAATTGAAATTCAGAAAGAAATCAAATCTCAATAGAATTTTTGAAGAGAAGAAAAATAAAAAGTTTCATGCAGAAAAAACACACTACGTATATTTGCGTGTGTGTGTGTGTGTGTGTGTATGTATAAATATGAATATATACTATGAAATATATATACCTGTTGAGAGAAAAAGACCACTTGAGATCAACATCGATCTCTTCTTCAAACCAAGAATTCTCATTCTCAATTTCTTCCTCATTTTGTTTCTCTATTATTACATGATTTGTTTCGAAAAGAGCTTTGGAGAAACCATTCCTGTAGGGAAAGAACTCCATAGCTTCACCCATTTTTCTTTCTTCTTCTTCTAATTAATCGCAGAGATACAGTGTAGAGAGAGAGAGAGAGAGGGGGGAGAGAGAGAGAGAGAGGGAGATGTTGGGGAGTGATTGGGAACTAAATGTGGCGATCGTTTTATAGGCATAAAAAGAGTAGCCAAACTCTATGCATAATCCCAGTTTTTGTCTTTTTGGAAAGCCTTTGCCTTTCCACTACTACAGGTTTCCTTAGTGTATAATAATAATATTATTATTATTATTATTATATATAGTTTTTATTTTAACGTTTATAGTACACGTCAGCTATATTATATATACATATGATAGAAGTTGAATTGTAAGAGAAATTAAAATATTACTAGTAGAAATAAACACTGTCTTGTACGCATAGATAATGATCCCCTCTTGCTTAGGTCATCGTAGCTATATTTGCATTAATTTAAGCAGTCAAAATCAAGCCCATGCATCAACATAAACACTTGTAATTAATCGGAAATACAGTAGTTTATATATATGTTAATTGTATATATTTTAGTTTCTCATTAATTAATTTCGAACAGCCGAAATTTGTGATTTTATTTTATTTTGTTTTTTTTGTTTGGAAAGTAAAAATTGGAGAAGTAATAACCCGAATTTACGCAAAAAGGGAAAAATAAATAAATAAATAAAATGAAAGAGTGCACGCGGAGATGTGTAGTGAAATAGAATAAGAATAGAATAAGGAGGGGCGTGACAAATGTGGGGCCCCTCTTGCACACGCTCAAGACCCCACATGCTTCTCTCTCTCAACTTTTGGCATGCAGTATTTATATTCTCTCCCCCTACGTGCAGGCGTGTGCGTTTGTATCTCTATATATACATTATACATATTTATACATGCACACTCATATACTCTTATAGAAATAAATTCTAATTTATACTTATGATACATAATTATGCTTAGCTTCTTTTGTGTTTATAAGTATAATTATGTACCATAAGCATGATTTTGTATAACTTTAAGCATATTTCACATTTCTCACGCTATCATTTATTTGCATGCGAACTTTTCCATATATATAAAGAGAGAGAGAGAAATAGGATGAGCATGCTTGGCGTGGCGCAAGACGAGGTCTTTGGGGTTTTATGAATAGTTATGGGCGAAATCTATAAATGCCTGATTTGAAATTGGGTATTTATAAAATACCCACTTTCAAAATTCATGTTCAAAAAATGCCCGATTTATTAAAATATAATAAAAAATGGGCCTCATTTTCAACTTTAGCATATTTCGAGTTAAGCATTTTTTTTTGTCATCTTCTGATTTGCTATACATTTGGGCGCTTTACATGTATTATTTGGGCGCTTTACATGAATTGGGTCCCACTCCTTGAGCGCAATTTTTGGGTGCTTTTCATGTATTTTTTAGCGCTTTTTGAGAGAGAGCATATGACGCTTTTTCTATTTATATTTATTTCTTTTAAATTTAACTTTATAATTGAACATTATGGAGCGCTTTTCAAGATACTTTGAGCGATATTAATAAATAATCAAGCGCTATTGATACAACATCCAGCTATTGTGAGGTAAATAAATTTCAGAAAAAATAGTGAGGAGAGAAAAAAGAAGAAGCAAGAAACACGCACCCACGAGATATAATTATACAAGGTATTCATCATATTTTCTAAAGTCTAGCGTATTTAATATTAAATTATGTTAAATTATATGATTTTCTAAAATCTAGCATGCTTAATATTAAATTAAATTATGTTAAATTATAGGATTTCATAAAATCTAGCGTGCTTAATATTAAATTATGTAGTGTTCCCATTTTATGTTATTTCATATTACTAGTAGAAATATACTGTAAAATCCCGGAAGACTGACCGACATTGAATATCGTGGCTCGTCCGGTATGTTACTAGTTGAAGCCCGATGCGACGTCTCGATTCCAGTGAAACCCATAGGCACTCGGAAGTAACACCAGAAACCTGATAATAACAATACGGTTCAAACATTATAAAGCAATTCAATAATTAGGGGAGTTTAAGGATGAAATAAACTACTAATTTGTACCTGCCCGAATATAGAGCCGAATGCCTGTGAAACTAGACCGCCATCATCATCATCATCATACCTGGTAGTGGACGGGCCAACTTCGGCTGCTGTGTAAACAGGAAGGGAAGTGTCTCTATGTGCACCTACATTCTCAACGTAGGTAGAAGTCTCAGGCTCACAGATCGGAACATGAGTGTCTTCTTGTGGTCCTCGCACATCAGAATCTCACCCATAATGGATGATGACAGGGGATCCGCGACGAATAGGCTCGTGCACCGCTGTTGAACGCCGACAACCACAGCTGAAGGTCTCTTTTAGCTCATTCAACTTCTCGTCAATGTAAGCCTTCAACTCCTGTTTCGATTCGAGGATTAGACGCTCCAGACGACAGAATTTGCTCTCGCTGATTCCTCCAGAGCTACTTGAAGACACCTCACTCTGTTGCGCCCTGTCACGGCTTCCAGTAGCATGTCGACGCCGTGATGTTTTGGGGGAGAGGGGGCTGAGGAGAGGGTTGTCTGAGACGGCGTAGACGGACCTCTATCGGTACTGTCTCCCTTCTTCTAAGAGCGTTGTAAGGTTCTTTGAATCGAACCTCGAGACCTCGTGCAGGGTCTCCGAGCGACCGGAAGTACAAAGAACCGGACTCCTGAATAGTGGGTTCAATGTTCGGTAGATCACCAACCTGAAATAAAAGACATTTCACTATCAATTAGCAACATTCATATGAATAAAAAAACATAATACTATAAATTTAAAACTATGTCAAAAAATAGAATGTTACCCCTTCGTGAAAAAGTTTCCATAAAGCAGGGTCATCAATTGTAAGCTTCGTTTTCAATTTCCAATTGATGGACCGCGGTAACCGTCCTAAATCTTTTTTGACGCCTGCCACGTCGCCAAGTCCGGGAACCACTTCTAATCCCCAAACGTATAGTGCCCATGCACGCCCGTAAAAATGATATTCATCACTGTCTTGCGCATGCTCCAGATAATATTTCAGCGTCTGGTACGAATATGTACCCCATGGAAACTGGGCAAATAGCTCAGTATTATCTGCCAATTCCCACAACCAAGGGTGCGGTTCTTTCTGTGCATCGTGCCCAAGGATGAAAATATCAGCAACTAACAGTTGAGCTACGCGCAAGTGGATGGTACCGTCGGGGTCAGCAATCGAGCTTCCCAAATTCTTGAACTGAGAAATCAAGTCCTTCCCAGTGCCCGGTCTCCCACCGCATACTAGCCTTGCAAGTTCAGAATTTCTCGGATCACGAGTAACAGTGGGATCATAATTCGCTGCTCCAAAAGTCAATCCTGTCACTAATGCGTGATCCGTCATCGTGTACTCAATAAACCTCCATTTGATATGGAACCAAATGCCTTCTTCAGTATCTAGGAATCTCGTCAGGATTCCATGTAGCACTTGGCTATTCATACAGTCCGGTCTCCAAGTTATAAAGTGCCCAAAAGGCCCGTTAAAGAAATGACCAACCAAGCTGTCACCCCCTTTAGCTATCAAGGTTGTATGGATATCCTTGATGAGTGTTATTCTACAAGAAGTATTCACCACTGCATACACATTCATATTATCCTGTCTCTTGAAGGACAATACCTGATTTCACATAAAAATTAAAACTTCAATTAATAATTATAATAAAACAAATATAGCTTGTAAACTTTCAATTAAAATTATTCAAGCACAATGGAGGGCTACTGTGTATTATTGGAGCGTTATTTAATTTTATTGAGCGTTATTCAATTTGTTGCAAATGAGTAATTCAAATAAAATCATGCGCTATATATAAACAACGAGCGCTATTACGTAATAAATCGAGCGCTATTCGAAAATCACGGAGCGCTATTAGATATTCATCGAGCGCCATACGTAATAAATCGAGCGCTATTGGTTTTTCTCTCTATATTACTTCTTGCTTATATTATTACATATCTAAATAAAAATACATACCACTAATAAATTTCATTACCAAATTAATATATAAAATAAATAAATTACAAAAAATCGAGCGCTATCCATCTTGTTTTTGAGTTATAATCGAGCGTTATAACATGTATTAAATAAATAATGCAACATAATCTAATAATATTCACTAATAATATTAATATTTCCGTACCAAATTTTATACTCCCGCTGCCGGAAATTACAACTACCGGAAATATGGCACAAATTCCTAAGGTTAGGGTTTGATAAATTTATGAATTTACTAATTCAGGTTTGTTTGAAAGAAGCATAATTAGTCAATTCGTTGATTTAGTTAAATAATATTGAAAAACGCTCTAAAAAAAATCGAAAAGCCCTCGAAAAAATTGAAAAGCGCTCTAAAAAAATCAAAAAGCCCTCTAAAAAAATTGAAACGCTCTCGAATATTATGTATATATTTGTTTTATATGATCCAAAAAACTAATTACTATTAAATTCATGTTGCTTATTTATATATTAATTAGTTATATATTAGTGAAATTCATTAGTGATAATTATTAAAATCATGTTCTTTGTTTTGTACAAGTTCTTGCTAGTGAATATTATTGGTGAAATTCATGTATTATTAGTTAGATATGATTTGTAATGATCTAAGCAAGAAATAAAAATTGAGAATTCATGTTTTATATTGATTTTAAAAAGATATTTATATAAAAAGATATATATTTATTTAACATTGAGAATTCATGTTTTATATAAAAATCGTATTTGTTTTATATGATTTTAAAAGATATTTAATAAATTCATGTTGTTTGTTTTATTGTTGTTTGTTTGTATTATTAGTAGACAATATTTATATATTAATATTAATTTGCTAGTGAAACTTATATGTCTTATATGATTTAAAAATTATTAATATTTAAATCATGTTGTTGTTTGTCATTATTAAATTATATTAACTGATATTTTATTAATTTTTATGTAAAAAATAGGTATTGGTCTACAAGAGGCCAAATAATATGCATGCGCATGCAACAATTAATACTTCTTGTCAAAAGCGTCCGATGATATGTTAAAAGCGCCCAATGATATGTGAAAAGCGCCCGACAATTTTCCAAAAGCGCCCGATCGACTTTTTATAGGTTTTCCGATTTAATCTTACTTTTTTCCAAATATTTTATTTTTATATATGTATTCTACTAAAGCAAGACCAATACTAGTATAATATGATATAATATAACATGTGAACACTAGCATGATTTAACATAATTTAATATTAAGCATACTATATTTTAGAAAATAGGATGATTACCTTGTATAGTTATATCTCCGCGTTATTTCTTGCTTCTTCTTCCTCCTCCTCACTTCTACCTCTTCCTCCTCACTTTCTAGTACTATACAGCCTGTTTATCTATGATTATTTTGTACAAAATGCACTGTGCATCCGTGAATTGGCCGAATTGTTTTGTAGCAATTATTGCTGGGATGAATATTATTGAATACAGTGAAGGTAAAAAATCTAAAAAAACACACAACAATACATGAATTTATAATTAGTTGTTTCTAATCGTATATAACTCATAAATACTAAAACGTCCTAGATAAATAGTTAGAACGTCCAGTGAAATGTGAAAAAACTCCCCATGATTTGTGAAAGCGCCCTATGATATGGGAAAAGCGTCCGGTGATGTGTACAAAGCGCCCGATCGACTTTTTATTCACCTATTTTATTTTTTAATTTAATGGACCTTTTGAATTATTTGCTGTCACATACTAAATAATTGACCTGTGACGAATTCGTGAACTATTTTGTACAAAAATATTGTGCCTCCCGTGAATTTTTTTCTACCAAAAAGTGAAATTGAAGGAATTATTTTGTAAATCCATATGAATAGTTCAGCCAAATTTAAAGGAAAAAATTTCCAGGCGCAAACGACAAACACATCCATCGAGAATGTGTAATGGTCGAGACAATCAAATGAAATGGGACCCAATTTTATTGTATTATATAAAACGGACATTTTTTGAAGGTGCAACCTTAAAATGGGTATTTCGTGAATCGCGTTTTTCAAAACGGGTAGAAATGACTATTAGCAGTTATGAATATATTCAATTATTGATGATTGATGTAATAATATAAGAGTGTATTTAATTATGTGAAGGTGGTCAACTTAGAGGACCAAAATGATATAAGTTCTCATTATATATATATCATAAATGATTCTTCACCAAAACAAGGATTAATTATATAAGGGTAATCTCTTTTTCTTATTGTTGTTATAGTAATTGTTATCCATAAAAAAAATTACAAGACATGCCAAGTTAGTTGGCCAGTAGTAATCTCTCTCTCTCTACATATATACTGTATATATATAAGTGAATGGGTAGGTAAAGGTAATGATAAGGAATGGATAAGGGAGAGAGGCGTGGTGGTGGCGACATTATAAAAGAATTTCAAGAGTGGCGGAGGAGACAGGCGGCAGCCGGCACCTGGTGGGCCCCGCCGCCTCTCTCCCTCCTTCCCTCTTCTCTTCCTTACATACATACGT
>CM038118.1:388-271774 GCA_001642375.2 Mentha longifolia | reverse complement strand
AGGATATTAGATTATTTTGATCTATCAATACTTATGTTATATCTTTTAAATATAATTATGTAACTTTTGGAGGAAAAATGACATTGTTGTAATTCTTGCCAACAATTCTTTTATATATTGTATAAATTTTATCAATTTAGGCATAATCTTTTGAAATTCATATCAATCACGCCCATACACTCTACAGTGGTTGCAATAAAAGCATCCTTATTATTTTTTCTTTATTTTTTTAAACCTTTGTGCATGCAATTATTTTGCTGGGTAAATGGAGAAAAAATGGATGGTTATTTTTCATTTGTTTGTTTTCTTTTTTGGATATTGCACTCTGTTCCCAACAAGGGACAGAATAGCGCTAGTCATGATTTTATTTTTACCCTCCCTTTTTCCTGCAGTTGAGATGACATTATTTCATATTTTCAAAATCATCTTTTTAAAATACACATAAACTGAAAAAAAATGAAGAGAAAGATAAACATAAAAAAAAAAAGATGTAAACTTAATAAATATCCGTGGAGAAATAAATTTAAACATCTTAAATCAATAATTCCCTTCTTCTCAATTTTTTAGTTCACTTTTATTATTTTATGTACTTTACATATATTTCAAGAAAATAGACTAGTAGGTCGAGACCGAGAGAGTAAAAGAAAGGCATGCAAAACATTCTCACAAGCTTATTTCAATATTTTGTGAAGCTGCAAACTTTCAAGTTCTCAAAATTCACTAATTCAACCTTTTCATGCAACAATGTCTCACGTATAATTTGCATGCAATTAACAATGAATGATTCATGACTTCTAAACAAAATACTCCTAGTCTACCATCATTTATAAAAAAAATAAGAAAAATAGAAATTAAATATCATTTATTATAAATTACTACATCACATTATATTAATTCACATTTACTTTAGACTTTTCGGCATTTCCACCGAAACCTAATACGGGTTTTAAAATATAATTTTGAAGTATTTTTTTTACAGGATACTATGAGTGTCATTATATCCTGTAAAAAAAATACTTCAAAATTATATTTTAAAACTCGTATTAAGTTTTGATAGAAATACGTGTCAAAAAGTCAAAAGTCAAATGGAGACTAATATAATAGAACGGAGGTAGTAGTGCTACTAGTAATGCTTTCACTCAACTGTCATATTTATCATAAGTGCCCCCCAAAAGTCTTGTAATTATAACAGCAGCCCCACCATTTAACCCTGCCGTTAAGTGGAAGTTACCTTTGCCTAATTTTCCTACCTCGGGAAGGCCATGTCTATTCGTTCGCTATAATTGGCAACAGTTTGAGGCCCCACCTTCTTTAAAAAGGCTGACACCTAACGCTCGCGCTCGACGGTGCAACTAACGCCGTTAGAGTCGCTGTCCATGCCGTCCTTTTCAGCAATTTCCGAAGAATATTTAAGTTTAACGTTTTTAACTGTCAACCTATTCTTGTCTTTTTCTTGTTCGCGGCATAATCATATACTATTACGTGGATAATTGCAAAGAAATAAAATAAAAAATGGAATTCTTGATTTTTTCAGGCGTAATATATTTTTATTTAATTTATAGAATATAATGAAACGTATATATTTTGCTTAAATTGAGATTATGTTATTTCATGAATATTTGTATTTAATTTAATTTAAGTAAACCAAATTTAAAATTAAAAAAAATGAAAAATGAGACATAGCCTTTCATATCATACTGGGCTACTTGCAGAACCCAGTGGGCCGAGAGCCACTCTGGATTTCTAATGTAAATTGTCAATTCAAAAACAGGTGGGCCCACCACGTGATAAATCCTTTTTTTTTTTTTTTTCTCTCTATTTATATCCAAATCCTTAAAAACTAAACTTGTTTAGTTATTGAATTATTATTTCATGGATTAATTGCTAAAAGAAGCACAGCTTTAGATCCACATTGCAATTTTGGCGTTTATTTTAAAAATGTTTTAATAAATACTCCTTTCTAAAGGTAATAATTTTTTATTTTGCAGTTTTGGAGTAATAATTTTGCATTTTTAAAGGTAATTTAGTGGATTTTATTGCTGATTATTCCTTTCTTCCTGGGAAATAGGTCTCGAGATGGAAAGAGAGTGGAGCCCATTGTTATTAGGTAATTAATCCCAATCAAATATTCAGATCAAGTCAAATCACTATTTTATATAGTATATATATGAAAAAATCATAAAAATCTCCTCGTTAAAAAGAATGCTACAACTTGCAAATGACAATTATGTGATACAACTTTTAATACTTTGGATAATTAGAGGAAGAAAAAAATAATAAATCCTCTGCTTTGCCATTGTACATATTACATATTCATAGATACTTCATTTCATTTTAGAGTAGCTTACTTCTATTACTAAATAAACATAACTGTAGGCACATTATTGTGGATTGCAATTATGCAGATGACTCACCAGAAAAATAGATACTTCTTTATTTGAGAATGGATGTCTGGTTAGCTATTTTCTTCTTGTTTCAGTGATTGAGAATGTATGCTTCTTTCAATCTTTTCCTTCTTTTGAAGACAGTGGAACTGCAGAAGCAGCGAGTTTGTGACAACGAAGACTGAGCTCAAAGCCATCATCCCCCCTACAACATGTAACGAAACGAACATTATAAATCGAATGATCAATTGATGAAAAATGAGCTCTAACAAGTAACACAAGAGTAGGATGAAAGTGGACGAGTGATGAGAATCAAGTAGTTATTATTTACTCAAATTTTGAATGAGCTTGTCACGAATCTGTGTTTATGTTCAAGAAACACCGATTTGTAACGTCAGAAGCTATTTTTTGGCAGCTATGTGTAGATTTGGTAGAAAAGCATGAAAAAAAATGGAAATTTGGTAGGAGAAAGTGGAGGAAGCACCTGAAATTGAAGGTGTCATTGCAAAATCGAAATGGGGCAGTAGAACTCCAGCAGCCATTGGAATTGCAACAGCATTATAGCCAACTGCCCACGTCAAATTTTGTCGTACTTTAGCCATTGTTGCTCTTGCAAGATCAATGGCCTCTACCACCTGCCACAAGACCAAGTAAATTATTTTCAGGCGATAAAATTGTAACGTTAGAACAGTACAGAATATATCTACAGTATATTGCTAAATGCACACTAGAATCCATATATATGATAGAAACTTAGAAAGAAAGAATAAGCAGATGAAATATAAAGATGACGAAAACCTGAGATAGCTTATTTCCCAAGAGAATTATAGATGCTGCATTTGATGCAGCATTTTCTTGTCCGTCAATTTGCAAGGCGATCCCAACATCAGCAAGCGCTAGAGAAGGAGCATCGTTGATGCCATCACCAACCTATAAAATACAAGTTAGTCCACCTTCCAGTTTATCGAAGACTTGTGAGATTATATAGTATCGAGTGCTAGCTAGAAACAGCACTTCATGAAAATGATGCATATGATTCTTTGTCTGTGAGAAACAGTTAAAACCATGCATCGATGGTGACAACTAAAATAAGATAGATAATTACCATAGCAACACGATGGCCTGATGCTTGAAGACTTGAGATAACACCAGATTTCTGCTGTGGTGTTAAAGAACCATTGACAAATTTATCTTCAACCCCCACTGTTTTTGCCGTAGCTGCAACTGCCTCTTCCCTGTCCCCTGACAAGAGTACTGTTCGAATTCCCTTCTGCTGAAGCCTTTCAAAGATTAAAAAGAAAAAGAAAAATAAACAAAAAAAACAAATGAGGAAATCAGACATGACCCAGAGCAGATTGCAATTTCCAGTTTCAACCTCAAGCATATTTTTGTTTCAGAGTTATCCTAGAAATTAGTATTTTGGTTTAAAAGAGATAATATGCAGTACCTAGTTATAGTAGATTTAGCATCAGGTCTCAAGTTGTCAGAGATTGCAATAGCACCAATGACGCCTTCTCCTTCCGTACCGACATATACAACCGTCCTTGAATGACTAGAAGATGAATAATCCACTGATGACTGATGTATCACCGACTTCTCAAGTTTCTCTATATCAGAGAGGCTAGTTCTCTGCTGAAAACGCTCACTAACCCAACTTAATTTTCCAACAGCCACAAGGAGTCCATCTACTTCTGCTAAGGTCCCACAACCTGGTTCGACTAACTGCCCTCTTGTAGCAGGAAGATTCAAATTTAACGTCTCTCCTTTAGCTATGATGGCCCTTGCAAGTGGATGTGAAGCTGTTTTTTCCACAGCAGCAGCAATTCGAAGTATTTCAGATTGTTCATGAGCAATTGAAGAAACAGCTGATACAGCAGGTCTTCCTTCAGTCAGAGTTCCTGTCTGAAGGTAGGAAATAGCAGAGGTATAAATAATTGACTCATTTTTTTCACTTTTGTTTGACGGAAACAGTCGATTATTGCATACTTACTTTATCCAAGGTGATGTAATCTATCCCTGCCAAACGTTCAAGTACATCTCCTCCTCTTATAAGCAATCCCTTTTTGGCTCCTGATGGGGAATGGAGAAAAGTAAAGCTTCTAGAGGCCAAATGGAAAGATGTAAAGAAGACCAAATTTCAAACATAAATTACTGATGTAGTATATTCTGATGTACCTGAAGGTGAAGAGAGACCTAAAACTAACTTACTTTCCCAAGAACTCTAACCTCATACTTGACTTCAGACACATAAATATCTAAAGGTGATTACAGACTGACTGTCGATAAAGATCATCATATTTGCAAATAAAAGCATCAGGCGTAAGGCAGTCCTAGGAAGAAATTTACATTAAACGCTAATAAGTTTCCTCTCAGTTACCGTTATAGTATGTGTTATATGGGCAGACATCTAACCATCTAGCCAAGACTAAAGACCCAACTATATCAGCAAGTCTATTGAGTTACAAAAAGAAATATGGTTCCCAAAGCTAAATGAAAATTAATTTTACTGTACTGTACCAAGGGAAGTGCCAACTAAAATTGCTGTTGGTGTTGCAAGGCCCAAAGCACACGGGCAGGACACAACCTGGAAAAGAACATACGGTATTTAGACAAGATAGGGAGCAAGACTAACTCATATGCATGCGACATATTTCATTAAACACAGAAGCATAGAGAAGGTGACTACGATGCCTACAACAGTCAGCAAACTGATGAAACATCAAAGACTAACGATTTAATACAAATAAGTACCGACCAAAACATCCACTGCAAGCTTCATGCTTAATAGCAGTGAATTTCCATCAGGCCCAGCTATGTCATTAAGCAACACATCTGGAAATATGTGAGTTCCAATATAGTACCTGAGAGGAAAAAGGTACAATAAGCAAAGCAAAGCATATCATCGAATCGAATGGAATGCCTTGAACTATGGATGATGGTGGACGTAAATATAGGGAAGTTCAGTGATTTTTAGCAGATTGAAGCCATTTCTGGCTAGATAACCATTTCCAAAACTTCAAAATATCAGCCTGGAATCACAGATACTTCTTTTTCGAGAATCCATTACCTCTACTCTAACTTAAATTCTGACATAAATATTTGATTCAAGATCTTTGCTTTATAAAGGAGCAAGTACTCAAAGATCACCTATTTGACAACATTCGAGCTTGTTACGATTTAGGTTAGTGCTAATTCAGGCAGCTGTAGAGAATATGTTCTCTGCAGTCAGAAGTTCATACAATAAAAGTAAAGATGTAAAAACCAACCAAAAAGCAAATGTGGCTGCGGACAATGTCATGACACTATATACAAAAGGGCCAGCAACTGCATCTGCAAGCCTCTGAATAGGTGCTTCACGTCCTTGAGCATCCTCAACCTTCAAACAAGAAGGGAAAAACATTAAATTCCACAGCTATGATCCAAAGTGCACATGTACAAGAGACACACACACACACACCCAGAGAGACAGAGAGAGAGAGAGAAAGAAAGAGAGAGAGGTCACCATGTTAACAATCTTGGATATTGTTGAGTTTGAACCAGTGGACGTGGCCTCTATCCTTAAAGGACCATCCTGGAAATGTTGGAATAAAAGCATCAGAGTAGCAATAGAACTATGAGTTAAGCATCTAACTTAATTTTTCAATTGAACCAAGTTACATTAGCTATACAATTATTTATGCCAAATCAGGGTATGGTCTAAAGCAAACATGATTCGACACAGAAATGACTGCACAACATTTTATTCATTATTATGACTTCAAGATCAAGAGAAGTGCAGTAAAAAGTCATATGTGATAAGAATTAAAGGGATAGGACAAGTAAGTCCTAGAAAAGGCGCAGCTTAGTTGGGCAGGGGTTTGTTGTCCTTTTCTTAGTGTGGTAAGCAAATACAACAAAATCTTGCATAAAGAGAAATGTAAACCAAGTTTTCAAGATTTGTATCAAACACACAGGATAAGAAACTTTTTCATTTACTTTCCTATATCTCCATCTTTTTTCCTTTTAAGGAGAGGACAAAATAAAAATAAAAACTGCTATGCAAATGACATAGTATGAGTAGCCTCATACCCAATTAATTGTTCCAGCTGAAACAGAAACACCTTTTTCCTTGAATACAGGAAGAGATTCACCAGTAAGCATGGACTCGTCAACCACACTTCGACCTGCAACAACTTTTCCCTGTGCAGACAATCTGGCACTTTAAGTCATCCAGTAAAGAAAGATACTTTGACTTTTGTAAACAGACAATACACACAAAATCACATAATAGGAAGGATTCTTTGCAATTATTATATATAAATCTCAGAAATTGTTAGATCTGAGATTCTTAGCATTTTACTATAGATAGGGAATAGGAAGAGCAAGTTAAACATCAATGAATCAAGCATAAAAATTAATATACGATCATACAGAATAAAATTGAAATAGTTCGAGTAGAGCACTTACATCTACAGGAATTGTTTCACCAGGCAAGACCAAGATGGAATCGCCAAGTCGAACATCATCAGTTGGAACTTCAATGCACATTGCATCAGAGCACAGAACACTGTCTGATGAGACATCATTTCCAGAGGGAGCAATCACAAGTCTTGACTTAGTTGATATGAGTGACTGCAGCACAACCAAATAAGCAATTTATCAAGACATGATGTAAGACATACAAGCAGGATAATTTAATAAATTGCACCCTGAAGTCCAGACCAACATATTCTTATAGATGGTTGCATACGACTAAGCAATGAGCAGCTTTCGCTTGCTATCTATCACACGGAATTAATACCGATTTCTGTTACATAAGTGTGACCACCCATGCAACGAAATAAAGTAATTAAAATAAGGAGTAGGTCCCCAAACACTTTTTTGATTTTACGGTTAACACTTACTAATAGCTCATTCATGTCACTGGATGCTTTGAGCCTGGCCCTTTCTTCAAGTGAACGCCCCAATAGGATAAAACCAAGAAGCATAACCTGCATGCTAAAAAGTTCATTAATTTTAATGAGAAACTTCACAAAGTACCCATGAAGTAGTCTGCAACTTCCATGGGGATTCATAATCACAGTGAGCTATGTTTTGAATCAGTTGGAAATACTAAATTCAAGTTACAGCAAACCATACCGGTTCATCAAAAAATGCAGCATTCCATTGAAGTTCGGGGTTGAGAAGCGACACCTAAAAAAGACCCAAATCAAATAATGAAATATAGTAACAAACAATCATCAAAACAGAAACCAATAGTTTCTTTCGAGGAACGAATAACTCAACATTCATTCTAGCCTTACCGCACTTATTCCAAAAGCAGCAATTGATCCAAAGCCAACAAGGGAGTTCATATTGGGAGAGCCTTTCCCAAAAGCCTTTAGTCCATCAACAAGCAAATCTGGACCATAAAGCAAGTAACTTAAGAAGCAGAACAGATGTGTGCCAGACACTAGATAATGAGAGTATATAAACGATAAATCTTGTAGATGTATCAAGTCTCATAGGACAATAACGAGGAAAAACCAGAATAGCTGATTAACACGAACTAACCTCGTCCAGGTCCCAACAGAGAGCCCAAAGCCAAACCTCCTTTCACATAATTATTGTGCAGAAGATGCAAGAATGATCCTAGACAAATGACAAAGATAGATAAATGAAGAGCACAGCCCAACTCAGTTAGACCAGTAAAATATGGAAGCACAATCGATAAGCAAGAGTCATGCTTTTAGCGAAATAAGAAAGGCATCAAAGGTTTCGCAAAAAAAAAAAAAAAAGCAGCATTTCTTATAACAGAAAGGTAAACTTGCATTGCATAAACATGACTGCACATCTTCTAAAATTCTATATAAGGCTAAAGTACTACAGCAATAACTTCGATGAGCTGAGCATAGAAACCTTCCTTGAACAGAAACATTGATCGGAAATAAGAAAATGTTGTTACAAATTTGATCACAAGCAGCTATACTGAACTTAGAAGCTAAGAAATTCATCAAAGTTCTCACCATGACCAACATGAATACCGACTGAATGCAGGACATGAGAAGCGTGAGCTCCGCAGCAGAGCGCCACCAGCGTCCAAGCAAACACCACCCGGTTCCTACTCTTCACGAGCAGCGCATCCTTCTTCTCCACCGTCTCCCTCCACTTCCGCACCTTCTCCTCCACCCCCATCCCCGACACCCTCCGCCGCGCGTCGAACCCACACGCCGACACTCTCTCCGCCAGCTCATCCGCCACCGCGGGGAAATTCTCTCCAGCTCCTTCCTTCAGCTTGATCGCGGCTGTCTCAGTCAACATGTTGACCACGGCCGATTCAACGCGCTCGTCGCCGGAGAGGATCGACTTGACGCGCGTCGCGCACGCGCCGCACATCATCCCGGACACATCGAGCAACACAGTGGAAGTTGATTCCCGCTCTTCCTCAGCTGCCTCCTCCCGCTGCCGGACTTCGCGAGGCGACTTGAACTCGACGGCCTTGGCGGAAACGCGGGGAAATGCTTGCAATTTCGGCGAATGTGGAACAGCCGCGCGGCGGCGGTTGTAGTTGAGAGGGAGGAGCTCATGGCGGCAGCGGCGGTGGAGAGATGAGCCGTGTGGGGAGAGAGAGAAACGGAGGAGACTGGTGGTGGACATGGCTGGCTCTAGAGAGAGAGAGAGAGAAAGCCGGTGAAAGGCTGCGCGTGAGCTTTGATCTTAAGCTCGGAGGCACGTGCGACATGTGGTGCATGTGATAAGGTCAAACACGGAAATTGACAATTTATTTGAATAATTATAATTATTTTTCTAATTCGATAACACAAAATAAAATTCTACTCTTACAAACTTTTTAATCTTCTTATAAAATTAAATAAATCGTGAATTTTTAATATTATTATTTTGTGATCCGATCAATCATAATAATAAATTAATAATAGTGATATGTGGTCATAATTGGATGGCAAAAGTTTATAATATCATTACTTTATCTACATTTTTGTGGGTAGGTGAGAATAATAATTATCACGAAAATCCATGTTTTCGAGCATTAAAAAAATAAACCCATGTTTTCCAGCATGTCAAACTATCTTATAAAAATCACGAAAGTCCAAAATTGATAAATTGACCAAAATTAATCCTTAATGTCTAAATCTTTATTAAATTATACTCCCTCCGTCCCAATTTATTTATCATGTTTGAGTTATATCTTAATAAATTAAATTGCCCTTTTTGAAAAGGGGCAGGTTGATTATACCCCTTTTTAACAAATCATAATATCCCCTTATATTATTTTAATATATAAATTTGAGTTTGTTTACCAATGCATCATGTTTAGATTAATTTAATTAGCAAGAAATATTGCGCATGATACAAACTAAACCAAAAAATTAACTAAGCAATTATAAAATAATTAACTAAAAGTAATCTAATTAATTATAAAAGTAACCTAAGTTAATTATAATTAATTAAGTTACTTTTAGCCAAAAATTTATTAAATTAATTATTAGTATGCCTTGAATCCGTAATGTTTGCCGCCCCCTTGCCTGGGGTCCGGGAGGGCGGAGACGCCCCCGGGCCGACGGTATGCTATGTTCCTGTATTAGGCCCAATTTGTCATATTGGACCTAACTCGTCTGGTGTACTCTATTTATATAGAAGTAGAGCGAACAATCTCTGTAACCTGTAGCCGTCTGAATAAAACTGTGCTCTGTTCTTGCCCGTGGATATAGTCAACACAACGTTGGTGAACCACGTAACTCTATGTCACTTTTACGCTTTTTGTTTGTTTCGATTTCACAATTACTCTATTCCGTTATAATATTAATATTAAGTAAAGAAAAATAAAAAACGTCACAAGAGGTGGGCGGTGGGCGGTAAAGAAAATGGGCATTTTGCACATTCAAATTAAAAATGGGGTATATTTTACATTCATGTTTAAGAAAAGGGTATTTTAATTTTTCACCCTTGATTTATTGACTTTTTGGCACGCATTTACAATACTTCAAACTTATATTTTATAACTCATTTCTCGGCTCGATAGAAATGCGTGCCAAAAAGTCAATAAGTCAAACATAACGAATAAATTGGGACGGAGGGAGTAAGTAATTACTTAAAATTTATAAATCACTAAAAATTAGATTTATCCTCATACTTTTTTTTTGAGTTTTAATAATCGAAAATTATTCATTTGACAAATTTATTTATACAAAATTATGCAAAAGAAACTCCAAAAAGTAGTTACATTTACATTACATGGGTTCAAAAGAGATAAGGGGCTGCACATAATTTCCCCAAAGATGAGGGGCCAAATCGAAAATATTTATCTCTATCTTGATTTCTTCATCTCTTTCCAACGACTACCACTAACTGCAACGGAAAACAAGAACTAAGCAAAAATGGATTCTTGCTTTTCTGCAAAGCAGCAATTGATAGAAGAAGAAGGGAGAGCTTTCGCGAAGAACCCAGCTCCACATTTTTCGATACTGCCGCCATTTTCTCTCCCCACATTCAGTTTCACTCACAACGCTCCATTTCCGGGACAACCCTCGAGCTCGAATCGAAGCTTCCCGTTACTAGTAGGAGCTTCGAATGTTGTTCGTGAAGTGCAGAAATCAGTACTGTCTAACTTCGAGAAATACATCAAGATTCTTGATGAATTGAGGTCCCGAAATGGGATTCTTGATAATTTGATGTCCGTTGCTTCTCATCTTCAGAATGGATGCCAGGTATATACACTCCATTTTCTCTCTCTATTTGTGGAATGATGGATTCAAGAAATTGGTTTTTGCTCTGGTTTAGCTGTGAGAATAGAGAAACTGAGACTTTGTGGCTGTTGATGAATGATGATGCTTACTGTAGCTTTAATGTTGAAAGCATGTTCTTGTTGTTAGGAAGTTAAGATTTTTCAACTCTGCATCATTAGAAATTCAGCAGTTTCAGTTTGGTTTTGTGTAGTCCTATCTATGCTGTTGAAATAGCTAATTTTCACTTGTTATGCAAATCCAATTATTAACACTCATTGCTTAATTAGAACCCTAGAATGCCCTCTTAGGGTGGCTTAGTTAGTAGAGACTGAGAGACGAAATCGCGATTGAAAGATCACGAGCTCGACTCCCATCAGCATTTTTGAGGCCAAGCTATCTATAGCCCCTCTTTTGGAATAATGTACAGAATATATGAATATGCTGCATTACTTGACACAAGATTGCACTTTTATGTAAAAGGCCTTTGGCATGGCCATTATCTATGCATATTTCTGTAGAAAAAACTGATGTGAGTTTATCCAGATTCGGAGGAGAGAGTGGCAGAACATGGCAATGCTACCAAATTCAAATTTTGCAGCCATTATACCGGGTGATTCAATGGCTGGAGTCGTGGTAACGAATGGGTTTTTGAACTTCTTGAACATCTACAACACTTTGTTGGTAGCCAGGCTTGTCTTGACTTGGTTCCCTAACGCCCCTCCTGCCATTGTCGGTCCTCTTAGGTATGGTTTGGGCTTCGACTTTTCTTTGGATATGTTTAGTTGTTATTTTTTTGGTGTAAATCAATTGCCTTGCATTTAGATGGCATGTACATTATAATCATAGATCACCGTTTCTCTTGATTTCTTTGATGCTTCGTCACTCACTTCTTTTTACACTGATCTTCAAGAAAATTTGCTAAGTTCTTCAGTTTCTTGATAAGCAAAGCTGCACAATTCTATACTTATGTTTTCTTCTGAATCATTAGGCCTATCTCCTCCCTATGTATTTTAGATGATGGTTTCTTTAAATCACTCTGCTTCATTTCAGCTTTGAGTCATTATGTGTAAACTGTGTGAAAAAAGATGAAAACAGTGCTCTAACATGGAATTTCATTCCTTCTCAGTACTGTATGCGACCCTTACTTGAACATATTCCGCGGAATCATTCCACCGCTTGGAGGGACTCTCGATCTTTCGCCCATACTGGCTTTTCTTGTTTTGAACACGATTACAAGCACGGCTTCTGCTCTGCCTGCTGAACTCCCGACTACAGAAACATCAAGCGATCCTCCATCTCCACCAACGACGTCTCACCTCACTGCTTCACGAAGGAAGTGGATGACAAGGCTTTCCGGAAACAAGTCAGGATCTTTGAATCGTAAACTGTAGCTGTTTCTCTTTCATTTTGATATGAACCCACATTCTTCTTTGAATATGTTTGTTAGTCAAATTGTATGACAAGTTCTTATGCATGTACATTCTTGTATTATAGAAATCAGATGTATAATTTATGTTTGTTATAAATTTCTCAATTAGTTTTAGTAATTAAGTGATTTCAGTCTTTAATTTTAGTCTTTTACATATAAAATAAGATGACAAAGACTTGTATCAGCCAGACCGCACAATGCGGTCAAGCCTTGAAAACAAAATAAATTATTTGAGTCCAATTAATCCATTTGGCCCATAACCCAAAAAGAAGGTTTTCTAAAAACATTCAATGGACCTCGATGTGAGTCCAGGTTGATGCAAGTGTCTCCCAAATAAGATTACTTCACTGTTTTCTTTTAAGTTTTCTCATTATTCGAGTATTTGATTCGATTTTGTTAACTATTCGAGAATTCAAATTCAAATCGGATTTTCATATTCGTATAATATTCGGAAATAGTTTAACAAATACAAATCGAATATTGTGATATTCGATTTGATTCGATTGCAACCCACTCTCTCTCTATAACATGTATATGGATATGTTTGTGCTTGTGAAGGATCAATTGAAAAGGGAAGTCCTGAAGCAAGCAAGCACGTATTTACATGTATGATAAATGACATCAATTTCAATATAGTTTAGGCGTGCAGACTCAACGTCAACTTGTCAATTCCATGCAAAACATGGATCTTGATCCATGACAATCTTATTTACTTATTACATTACCTTGAATTGTATAATTAGTATTTTTTTTATTTTATCCTTTACCAGATCGTTCGAAGACGTTTCTTTATAATCTAATATTATCAGTTTATTAACCTCATGTGCTTGTAAATTGTAACCTTTTAACTAACCGAAGTATTCGAATCCGATTTTTTGAAATCACCTTTCTCAATTCCTTTCTCAATTCCTCTTCGAGTTGAACTAGCCGACTTTAATGGCGCCCCTCTCCACAGTTTTCAAGGCACGTGATCTTCCCCGGCAATTTGTAGGGCGACAAGAATTGGCCTACCGATTGAGGGTCAAAACCCCATTGGTATCGTTGAGATCAACCATGTCCCCTTCGTTATCACAGCCACCATATCGGGGCCGGTCAATGTCGCCGGCGCCGAAATAGTGACGTTACCGTCCCCGCGGAGTAGGAGACTAGTTGATTTCTTGAGTACTTAATATTTGGACGTATGCCATATTATAACACGTCTATATTTAATTGAATTTCTACATTTTTTCCTTTTATTTTTTAGATTGGGGTGAAAATTTCAAGCATTGGTCTCGCATCCTTAAAAAAATGAGATAGAAATTCATCACTATCTTTTGTGGGCATATCAACGACTACTAATGCTTCCACACAATCTTCTTCTTTTAGTAAATTTTAGATTGTTTTTTCTAAAGTATTCTTCTTTAAGTAAATTTTAGATTTTTTTTTCTAATAAATTTTAGCTTTAAGTGTATATTTTATAGAAGATTACTCAATACATAACATTGCGAAACCGGTCCTAATCACATTTAATTGTGCCCAGAGTGAATAGAAGAGCATTATTCCACACGAATGAGAAATATTCTCATGAAGCTACATACCTTGAGTTATATGACTATTAAGAAAAAGTCGTAAATTGACAATGAGAACTTCATAAATCAAAAATGCAAATTCGTACCTTTATTGGATATATTATAATAGTAGTGTTAAGTATTTATGATGGTCCAATAAAATTATAAATGATCCATTTTATTTTGAATACGTACAGAGTTATGTACAAATTTATTAGATATGAATGTATATAAACTATTTCAATTAATCCCAATGTCAAATATTAATAGATTGTAGTATTTTCTAATTAAAAATTCTTAATATATTTAGAGTATGTTTTGAGTTTAATGGAATCGTTAGTTTTGAATGGGCGTGCATAAATAGGTGCACAAAAATTAACATATTAGTATATTTTTAGTTTTCTCATTAGATCATTTTGTTATTTTTCTTTTAATTTGTCTAAACTATTAATTATTTAATAACTTATTTAATTATTTAATTGTAACATATTTCAATTCGTTTATCGCATGAGAGTTATAGAAACGATTGGAAGAAGTTCGAAATATTGGTATGCGTTGGGATTTTATAATGGGGAAGTCTCAAACTATTTCGTTATCACTTATCACCAATGCTTATGCCAAATGGTTGTCAATAAATAAACATACACAGACATACATACACATATCCACACGGTAAGAATTAGTACATACTACCTCCATCTCAACTAATTAGGGACATTTACTGTAGATCCAAAAATTAAGAGAGTGGGGAATATGTGACTGTAATTAATTCTGAGGAGAGAGAGTTAATTGTAGCAAGTATTTTTTATCATTTTAGGAAATGTGTTTAATTGTTGAGACGGACCAAAATAGAATACGTCCCTAATTAGTTGAGATGGAGGTAGTATTTATTACTAAAAAAAATAACAAAACTCGACCTTTTGGATTTGATGCAATATCGAATATTTGTCATTTTTTAAATGGCGATAAATAATTGCAATTAATGATTTTTTGAGTAAACCGGTTTGTATAGTGGTGAATTATAAATTCATAACTTGGTAATGGAATGCCCTAAATTAATACTCTCCCCGTCTCATCCATATTGATACATTTTATCATTATAATAGACTTAGCTTGCATAAAAATGTGTCGAGATGGATGAGACGGAGTTAGTACTAATATAGTTTAAAAGTTTTAATTAATATTTATTAATTATATTTTATTTATAATATTTTATAACAACATATATTACTCAATGCACGGGAGCAAAATCTAGTGATCTTAACTAATTTTGAAATGAATGCAGAAACTTAGTGCTGCAAGAATCAGATTCCCACATATCTCTACCGCATATGGAAAATGCTTCTCCAATCCTCTCTCTCTCTCTGGTTATTCTTATCTTCTCTCTCCAAATTCCAAAACTCTCATCAAGCTCTCATCTTCTAAAATGCCAAAACTCTACAGCATTAGCAGAAAGCAAGCTCTCCGAAAGATGGCCCTTCGAATGGAGCAAGGAGCAGTAAGGAGGAATAACACCAGGTTTTCTTCTCATGACAAGAGGCTTCTAGCCATAGGCTTAGCAATCATTGCCATACTCTCGCCTCTCTACGTGAATCGTGGGTCGATCCCTGAGGCAGAGATCGATGAAGAACCTGTGAATTTCTCCGCGTACCTTCCCCTTCTGCAGCTGCTGCTGATAATGGCCATAGCCGTTTCTGGTTTCATGGAGCGCGGCTTCACCGGGCTGGATCCTTACTGGATTCATCGAGTGGGCGGTTCTTCGACTGGGATTGTTGTAATTTTAATTATTCTTACCTTTGTGTTGAAGTGGAAGGCCAACTAGTTTCTGGAGTTTCTCTGAGTTTGAGTTAGGAAGGCTAAGGTTTGTGAAAGTGCAAGATTTTTGCAGCTTTTTTTTTCCTTCAACTTTTGAAGAAATGTATGCATCTAGTGTTTGTTCAAGATCAAAGGACTACAAAAATTACCCATTTTTACCATAAATCTTGTATTAATATATGCATATATCTCATCCACAAATCCAGAAGAGAAGTCGTTCGACGTTTACATTATAAACGAAGCTAATCAAGATAACAAGAATTTCCATATAAAATCATCTAACCACCAAGAAATCTGGACAGACTTACATGTAGGGAAGAGGGGAGTACTTCAAGAACGTTTCCTCGGGTTCGAGCAAGTCTAGATGATCCATAATCGGAGTAAATTTCGACCCGATTATCCTCACAAATGGATTTGAGTGTCCTTCGAGAAACACTTTGGTGATCTGAACAAACACAAATACATACATTTAGGATCATACACAAATTTTCCATGAGATTCAAGATCAATGGAGACAATTATTTGTCGTTGGACATACCTGCCGACAGCCAAAGATTTTGAGCAGCTTCAACGATGAACAACCATCAACGATCAATCCTAGAGCCTCATTACTGATTCTCCGACACCATGATATATCCAAACTCAACAGCTTTCTTCCATGTTTGGCCAGTGATAAGGCAGTGTGAGGTCCAACCTACCAAATATAATATAACCGGTTATTTATAAGCCTCTAAAGAGAATGAAAAAAAGGGCTAAGATTTCGATAATGATACCTTCGCCATGTTATTCAGTATAAGTTCCAACAACGACCCTCCAGAGCTTTCTAGAAATGCCGCCATAGGTTCATCACTACATGTAGAACATTAGCCATATTTCAAATACTGATATAAAAAAGACAGTACAATAATTAGGGAGTAGATCTAGATAAGACATAGAAATAACGAGGCTATAGATGCAAATCTTTGAATGACATGAACTATGGGTTTTAAAGAACCTCGTTCTTCATCTATAAGAACTATAAGAAAGAAGGTTTCAGTTCAAATGATCTAGAGCAAAAGTAGATACCAAGGTTATTCTGTACGTTTCATGTATTCTTGAGTTGAAGGAAAGATTACGAACCGAAAAATTTCTTGATTCAGTAAAACAGCAGAATTTTGCATGAAACTGAAAACGCAAAAAGTAAAAGTTAACCTAAAATCATTGCATCGAAGTCTGAGCTTTTGAATCTTTCTACATCCATTGGCCAGATACTCCAACCCCAAATCTGTCATGTTGTTCAGGTTCGAAATGTTCAACGAACATAACTCCGCACAACTTTCACCAATGGCTTTGAGAGAGTAATCAGTCAGTCGGCTGCAGTTAGTGTGAAGTAGATGGCCATCAAAACACGATCAAAAATATAAAAGAAAATCAGCAAGAGGCACAAAACATATCAACTTACGTGCAATTAGCAAAGTCAAGTTCCTTGAGACTTTGACCGCAAGAATTAACTAGTCCTTTGACAAAATGATCGTCTATGGTTTGAAGTTCAGCAACTGATAAAACTTCCAAATATCTAAACTTTTTGAAGGCCTGAAGAATCTGCTTTCCGTCAATTTTGAGGCACTCGTCTATGTATAACTCCCTCAAGTTTGATCCCAAAATATCAGCTATATAGTTGACAGAATCAGAAGTTAGAAGGGTGCACTGACCCATGTTAATAGACCTAAGTAGAGGTGCTGACATAACAAGGTCTCTGAGTCCATTATCAGACAAACGACAGGCGCCTCTAAGGGACAAAATAGTCAATCTAGAAAAACTACTCGAACATCTACTCAATATGTTCCTGAATCCAATATCGAGCCTACATTGCCCACAGAGATCAAGTTGAAGCACCTGCACATGATTATCGTATAAAGATTAGCACCAAAAATGAGTATATAAACCATTTATCAATTCAAATATGTAGGAAATCAAAAGAGTTGAACAGCCGATCCATATTTCATACTCACGATTAAAAATAAGTATGCAAAGGCTCATAAAACCATACTAATTTTATTGACAGCACGGAGTATCCACTCCATCATAGTCTCCCTAATGTCCTGATCGGAGAAAATTTAGTTTCGTGTCGATCTATAGGTGAATTAATCCATAGCAGGAAATGCACAATCTAATCAAAACTTGAGTACACTTAGGTGTATAGATAAATCTAATATCCAGTAAGATATACAGATACATAAAACCATAGTGATATTATTCCAGATGCCACTATTCTGAGATTTCTCCCCTAGTCTCGGCCATTGTTGGAATTGATGGAAGACTCGAGGCTGTAGGCTTATAGCATGCAGAAACAAGAACATAATGCAAACACTAGAATTGTAGGCATGCCATGATGAATTCATCATATAGTATATCACAAGAAAAGCAACAATTGCCTATAGAAGCATCATTAGCACGACAGTTCTTAAATCGTAATGCATATAAACAAACAAACACAGACATAAATTACCTGCAAATCTTTTGTCTCGCACTCCCCAATTGTCTGCTGAAATTGCTCCTCAGTCATCCACGAGCAATTCTTTAGGCGTATCGCAGTTGGACATCCTTCCACCACAAGTTTCAAAAAATTAGCATTAATTTTACCTAAATCACACACTCTGTTAGCCAGTCTCCCACGAAGGCTATCTGGAACCGCTTCAAGCGACACAATTCCCTCAGCGCTTTCAGCAAGAGCTTTCAATGATAGATTCAGCAAAGAAGGAACAAAGGCTGAAGTAATGCTCCGTTCTTGATTTTCCAATGGTTTCCAATTTATCAACTGCTCAACAACCTTTTGCTTCGAGACTCTTCCTCTTACCATCTTCAGAGCATCAGCAAAGGGCCCTGGCAATTTTCCCAAGTATTGTTCCAAAGGATTAGGAGTAGGCGGCTGTTTCTTCTTGCTAGAAGAATTGTCTTTGTCTCCACTATCCTCATCCAAAATTCTTACACGTGCAAATTGTCGAGCTGTATCTCTTCGATCTCTCAGTGATTGTTCAGCTATTGCTTCTCTCAGCCTCAGCTGTGGAAGATCCTCAACTTCTTCTTGAGGCTCAATCAATGGTACAGGTACTAACTCGTCATCACTATCAGAATCGGGATCCAAATCAACTAAAAAACTAGCCTTAAGCGAAAGCCATGAATCCACATCACTCCCCTTCCCCTTTTCTTCCCTGGCACGACTACACTCACCAACAACATTATTCATGCTAAGGAGTCCCAATCCAAGATTCAGTTCTTCCACCCTATCCGAAGGCATATCGAATCCTAGTTGATTAGTTGTATTATAACCATGTGTATACCCTATGATTTCCACCTCACTCTCATCATCATCATCGGATACTAGGTCGACGACCGTCTTTTCGCAATTATCAAATTCTGGTTAGGATATGCATTAAACAATGGACGGTTAAGATCTAAAGCTAAACCTTTTTGTTCTTCCTCATAACCAAAAATCATATCAAAATATATATCATCGAATCCCTCCACACCACCAAAACTTGGGCCATCAAAATTATCAGAGAATAAATTTCCAAAAAGGTTAGCATTCATATCAACTTGTTCAGAATCTACAGCTCCATTCTCAACTGAAACTCTCTCTTCCTCACCTTCATTGCTATCTAAGTCGATGATATTCAGATCATTCCCATCTAAAAATCTTACTTTCTTCTGCCCCAAGTCGCTATTTTTTCCATTCTCACTCGCCCTCTTCATTCCAACAAACTCAAACTCGACCTACTACCCTCCCCAAGAAAAATCAAGATCGCAGCTTTAACCCAAAACCCAACAAGATTTTAGGGGTTTACCTCAAATGACACAGCAAGAATAGCCGGGGTGAAAAGAATCAAACCTTGCTTCCGATGATGGGCCTCAAGAAAATCAAACCCAGAAACAAGAATTCAAACAGCAACGATCACACGCACTTCTCGGTCCACAAGAAAGACAGAGAGAGACAGAGGAGAGAGAGAAACTAATCTCTCTTCCAAAAGAATGAATAAAAAAGAAATCAAGAAAGCGGGGGAGAGAGAATTAGGACGATCATGAAAGAACAGTGACGATGAAAGAGATGAAACAGAGCCTCCATGATTTAAAAGGGTTATGCAAAGAGGGTATTTATTAAGGGATGTCAAAGCGAAAATGCTTCTGCTCTCAGCATGAATAAAGAAAGCAGCTGTATATATAGGGGAATCCGAATTCATTGACGAAGACTTGTGTTTCAGATTGGCAAAAATCGAAAGCTAAAAGTGGAGGAAAAAGGGGTTTGAGATTTCGGAAAAGAAAGATAGAGATTGAGAAGTTTAATTGTTGAACTTGCCAGTTATGGAGTATGGGCCTTCCTTTTCTCTTTGCTTATTTTCTTTTTCTTTTTCCTTTTCTTTTATTCATACCAAAATTATTTTCTATTCAAATAGTATAAATCTTTTCAGATTTTATATTCATCTCTATAAATTGTTGTGTTTCACTTAAATTTATTTAATTTGTTTCTTCATTTAAGGGATAATAATTGATCATATTATTTGAATGAGCACAAAAGAGGCATGCTTTAACACAGGTTACACAGCATGCACTTATTCTGCTTGGCATGTTAAAAAAGAAAGTATTTTAAAGCACACACTAAAGTGGCAAATTTACTTTTTATTTTTATTTTTTTATTTACTTTGAGCTCTTATTTGTTGAAATGAAATGTATAGAATGATGGTATAATGTCTTCCATTCGTCCCGTTTATCTTAGCACAATTTTCATTTAGTCTGTCTCACTCATCTAGGCATATTCATTTTCGCTAAAATATTAGCTCAATAATTTGGCCCTAATCAAACCCTAATAATAAAAAAAATATTAATTAATTTGTTAATTACTAATTTTCATTTATATCTCTTCCTTAAATTACATATATAAATGGACGGACGGAGGGAATATTAAAATATAAACATATAAAGTACTTCATGTACAACTGTATTTATTAGGCTAGTGCACATCAACAAGATATGTATTATTATTATTATTATTCTTATTATATATATATATTAATTTGTTCATTCTAGTAAAACATTTAAATTTGGAAAATCCCTCACAACTTTTGCATTTAGTCAATTTATTTCTTGTTGAAAAGCATAATAAACAACATATTCTCTCTTTATAATATGTGAGTTGCTGCCAAGTTACCTACTTTTGTCCTTCGATTTATTTTATATATTTTGGCATCAATGAAACAAAAACTACTTTGTACCGTATGAGAAAAGGAAAATCACATCAAATAAAACTTTTATTCATACAATAATAATTATTACACTATATTGTCTTATACGGCCAAGCAGAATTCATTTGTTTGGGCTGAATTATGGGCTTTTGTATAAACCAACAAATTATGCATGATCGAGGCCAGCTAAGAATGGGCCCCATCCCAACCTTCATAATAGTATTACAACAAAATATCATATTTGCCCTCGTCCATAAAGTAGATACTCCTTCCGTCCCGTTTTATCTAACTCATTTATAAATTGATGATTTAAAAGATGACAAGTGAGTATGAGACATTAAAAATGGGACGGAACAAAAACAATGCTAAGAGTAGGCTCATCATCAACTAACTGTCGAAGAACACGAACACGAATAACGGGCACGAACACGAAAACGAGCACAACTAGTTCTTTGTGTGCCTCATAGAACCCACATTGCGAAAAATGAGTAAATGTGGAAAAAGAGAGTGCATTTCATTGTGATTCTTGCAAAATTACATTCAAGAATGTATAAATCAATGTTCGAAAAAGATTGTGGAGATATATATATATCAATAGATATATGTAACAAAGGAATTCAAAGAACTTTGAAGCACCATGAATCTTTCAAAATCAATGTAAATATCTACTCAGATCCCAAAAACAAAACCCAAAACGATCAAACCTGCAACGGCGCCTGGCCAAAGACTCGTCGTTCTCGACACAATACCGGCATTGCACACGTCATTGGCTCCGCTGAAGCATCCGGGCCTAGTTATCTTACTCGAGTTCCCTTCCAAGACGAAGCTACTATTCGTCTTTCCGCTACTAAAGAGCACGCACCAAAAGTAGGGCCCGCCTCCGGCTGAGCCACTCACAGCAGCGCCTACTTCCGTGTGATTCTTGCTTTGAACTATTTCGACGCCCCTGCTATTTCTCATCAAGATTTGCGAAAACGCCTCTGATGGTTCGAGATAAGTCGGCTGGCATCCAAGTAGGCGGCCGGTTATCGGGGTGAGGGTTGAGGCCTTGACTCCACAGTTGGGAGCAAACGTTTCTGCAAACTCGGAGTCAGATGGTTTCTTGGCGTTGGGCCCGCCTACGGCCCCACAGTCGCCTTGGTACGCTTTGATGTATTGGAGAGCGATGCACGCGAGGCCTTGGCTACTGTATAAGGATGGCAATTTGCTAGAAGTTCGATTGCTGTTGATTGTGGCCACGAGTTCATCAGCTGGATTATCCGTCACTTTATCTGCATTTTCATCGAAAGAAGAAGTTTGATTATTAAGTCCATGACTGCAAATAGAGACACAAGCGAACAAGCTAGAGATTGTTTATAATGCCCTTTTACTAAGAAGGGAATCACAGGGCATGCTCGTGTTCGTTCATTACTCGAAAATAGTGACCACAAGATCATCATGATTCGGAAATTAGACCAAGAAAGGAAATTTTGGAGGAATTAATAGAGCCTCAACCAACATGTATGGTAGTGAGGAAAGCAAGATCGAATATAAAATAAGGCGGGCATGAGAAGATTTCACTCGCCCCGTTTTCTAACTACGCTAGCTTATATTTTCAACAGCTTGAAATAACATCAAATGCTTACTCCAAAGAGTAACAAAACGCAAGAAAAAAACCTCTATGTTTCAACACAACTATTCGAGTTCATCCGTCGAAAATTTTAGGCAAATCTACTTCTACTATAATGCAACAATACATTATGATACGAATCAATGCAAATTCCTATTAGCTATCTTGAATCTCATTCACCGTCATCACTTCATCATAATCTATATTGCATTAGCTTCTTTTTCTTTCTTGTCCAGATTTAGCAATGGCTTCTACAAAAACTAATTTTGGCAGTTCAAAATTAATGAAAGCATTCCATATCCTCAAATTTCAGCGAAAATTACTACACAAAAATAAAACTAATCCATCTGAAGATCTAGCTTCTGATCAGTGATTGTGATCACCACATTTAATAAGAAAAATAAAAGGAAGTTAGATAATAATGTTTTAATTATTACCTAAAAGTTGAAAAAACATAATAATAATAAAAAAAAAACACACGCACACACAAAATTTGAGATCTCCCAATGATCAAGAATTCAAGATACCATTTTTAGCAAGCTAGCATAATGAAAATCCAAGCCCAGAAACAGATCGAGTAGAAAATAAATCAACATTTACTTTCCCCTTTCAAAACCCATTTTAAATCTGTATTAAGAAATTGATAATACAGTAATGCAGCTTATAAATGGAGATAAGGAAGAAGAATGATAAAGAGCCTTACTTTCGCCACTGGCAGGAGCTGAAATGAATACAACGCTAAGTAAAAGAATCCAAACTGGACTCGCCATTGTTGTGGTGTAGAGAGAGAGAGAGAGAGGAGTTGAGCAGTGGAAGTAAGGAAGAAAGGAATAGTTGCAGTGAAGTTTTCCGTCAGTTGCTTTTGATCCGACCGTTTAACTGGAATCGCCACCGACAATTACATCTGTCTTTTGCATTTTGGTCCCTCAAGTTTACTGAATATCAAATTAAACCCCTCTCGAGATCTTTTAACTACTAATAACTACCATTACCATATTTTAATATGCTGAAAATTTACAAATAAGAAAGTAGAGGGCAATAGGGTCATTTCACCTCTAATATTACGTGGCCGGAAAATCAGAACGATTGGATAAGAGCTCAGCTATCTCTTCCTCAACGCCGTCGTCGCGCGAAATGACCACCGCCACCGCCTCCAGCATCATCGCCACCGCGGCGCACAGCAGCACCGCTCGATTGGCGCTGCTTCCTGGTTTTTCAACCGCCTCGAGTTCGAAGCGGCGCACTTTGAGCTCCGGCGTGAGGTGCGCATTGCTCCCGCAGAGGAGGGTTGAGAGCAGACGATTGGTTTCTCTCTCACTTGTTTTTCTCCAGCTCTTCTCCTTCTCTAACAGTACGCCTCTCGCTGCGTAGTAAACAATTTTGTGCTTTTTTTATTTATTTATTTAAAATTATACTAATTCGTAATCGTAAATTCATGCTCATTGAATTCTGTTTGTCCATAACAATTTTATGGAAACATCGATTGAGATTGCGATGCGAGGTTATTAAATTGTGCACAAATTTTGTATAATTACTGACTAATTTCTGATCAAAATCTGAACGTGTGGGAAAAAAATTACTATGTTTTAGCTCGACTTGATCATAGCTGGATGTATATGGATTCATTTCCTGTTCATGATCTTTTTTTGTTTATATTGCTTTGCATTTGCTTCCATTGCTGCTTGCAGTTATGTTCGGAGCTTTCGACCAACTGCATTTATGTTCTTAATCCTTTTCGGTGATCTAACCGGTGTTTCTTTGGTAGCTGCAGCTGCATTGGCTGCAAACATAATGGATAAATATGTCAAAAAGTATGAATCAATCTTTTCTCGTTATTGTTGTTTTTCCATTTATGGAAGTTATCTCCAGAACCATGAAAGTGATCAGTTGACTACAATCTACATACACTGGAGTCATAAGTTAAACCTAAGAATCAAAAGAACCAGAAAAAGAAAGAAAGAAAACTTTGATAGGAGTGGTTCGTCTTTATTATCGGATACTCTGTTCTATCTTCTGCTGTAATTTTAAGCGATAGCAGCTAAACGTTTAGGGATTTCGTGGAAATTCAAATGAAAAAAGAAGAGGAAAAAAAAAAAACCCAAAGTAAACTTTGAGTTTGATAGGAGTGGTTGATCTTCTTCGTTATCAGAGTCCAATTTTCGACTCACAGCAGTTTAACATCATACCTCATTGTGCATGATTCTTCTCTTCATATTATCCCTTTTTCCTTATTTCCTTTAAAGCTGCTAAGTAATTTTCACGAACTTTTTTTCCAGGAAAAGGCTTGATCCACTAGAGGCTTACATACCAGCTGTTATATTGACTGAGATTCAGATCAAGGAATTAGGTAATTTCCTTTTATGTCTTATTTATCTTACTATTACAGATGCAACTGAGAGATGTGTGGTATTCTGCCGTAATACATGGTGATTATCGACCCTCGCTGCTATATTATGGCTATAGTTGTCTTGTCTGTATATGCAATAATTTGCTCATTTGGGTAAAATTGGTATGATGGCCTTATGTGATCCCACACTGATTGCAAAGACCGAAAGTATCACTGAATCTATACTCATGAGTATTACTGATGTTGTAGGGCAATATCTTGAAGATGATCAGCCTAAATTTGCTGATTGCCGGAATCTCTTAAGATCTGGTCCTGCTTCGTCTTTGCGCATAAATATTCGAGCCGTAAGTGATTTCTAACCATGTCTTTTCACCATCTTGTTAAAATGTGCATTTTACCTCATGTATTTTGTTGTTGGTATATTAAGAGCTGGCCCTGATAACAAAAACAAAAAATATCAGTCTTGTGCTGCTTGTTACCTTTTTTTATTCAAATAACACTGTATTTAAGCTTCAATATGTTACTATTCTCTCAACTGTTTACTGTAGGTAGCAGAGTATGCCTCTGACGCTGGAAACGGCAAATATGCATTCAATGAGGTTGATCAGTGTTTAAGGTATTGCTTCTATTAGCTTATAGGTTGAAGCGTTCTATAGTGATGCAAAACAAGAGTATGCTAGTTCCATCCTATCTGGAACTATTAAGTTTATTCGTGATCCTACAAGTTGGAGAGAGAGAGAGAATATACATGGCTTTACATGCTAGTTATTCAATGTAGAGCACTGGAAGAACTCGATTCTCTTCTTCTGCGGGCATCAAGAAAAGATTCAGGGTCCACAGTCGAAGCAATGAAAGTGAATGTTGTAACTGCACTCGATGCACTGAACGGGTACGTGGCTTAGATACTAGTGTTGAGGATTTAAAAGGAAAATCCGAAACACAATCCAGATTCTACACGGCTTATGCATAATCTGTAACATAAACGATATAACAAGTCGAGATTTAACATTTGTTTTCTGCTGCACAGCCTTCTGAAAACTGTTCCAGCTGAGGTGCTGGATAGGGGGAAAGCCATGGCAGATGCATACCTGAATCAAGGTGAAGAAGATACTTCACCACAAATCCTCGACCCCCAGTTACAGAAATTGGAATCCATTTTGTAATCTACTGCTCTTGATTTCTCAAATTTAGAGGTTCCAAAGGATTGTATGTAAACCATTTTTGCCTATAGAAGAAGCTGTTGAAATCACTAAAATGAGTTCCTTCTAGCTTATCCTTGGTATTTATAACTATGATTTTAAACTTTCTTGATCATTAAAATTCAGACACAAAAAACAAAAAGAAATTCAACACTTCATAAATCACGGACCCGATAAAGTCACTCTGGCAAATACATGCTCTTAATTAAAGCTCACAAAACTAAAAAGTGCAGTAAATCACACCACAAAAAATAAAAACCTATAACATTTCTATTGTCCTAAGTCCTAAAAAAGAAAATATAAACTCGCTATATATACCAATGCAGCAAAGGTGACGAACGAAGGGAAAAAAAATCATGTTCTACTATTATTTTCTTATAATCTTCTTGATTGTATCACGTCGGTGCTAAGCTGCTGAAGATCCGTTTCAAACTCGGGCATGCCTGTCGTAGTGTACCCATGCTGTGTGGAGATATCTGTTATGTAGAGAAGACGGAAAGGGTCAATATAGTTAATAATATACTATGTGAGTGTAGGTGTGGGTGTGTTAAGTAATAGGTACTACCTTTGGACAGAAGCGGACATCTAGTGTCTCCAGCACATTGCAATGAGTTATGGCAGTTTCAACGGCTTCCTCATCAATGCTACACGACTAGTATATTCCCAAACATGCAAGAACAGAGGGCAAAGAACGGAAATTGAGAACAAATATATACTTTGTTTTCCATAATTGGCTACAAGAAACAGTTATAACAAAATTTATCCACAAAACAAGAATTTATCACCCAAACATACAGTTAAGAGTGCAAGGAAAACATACCTGAAGAAAAAGACTGGTTAATCTTGGGCAATCAAGCTTCAAGATTTCCAACGAGTTACAATTGCTGAACAATCGATACAAACAATTATTAAGAGCTTAACATCAGGGAAACGGAAGCAAGACATTAATTAATGTGAGTAAGACGTACCTCAAGTTGAGAAATAGCAAATTACAGCATGATATATCAACTTCCTTCAAGTTTGATGACAACGAAAGGTTCAAAGATGATAAGTGGTAACATCTTGCTGTAGGAGGAATGACCACTTTCTTAATGTTTGGACATCCAACGCAGTTGAGATTCTGGAGCAGGCGATTAGATTGGTGCTCAGGAAGCACGTCTTCCCCAGAAAACGACTCATAAGAAGTGCTGAAATCAGTTTTCCCGCTACGGTGAAACTCCCAGTCCAAGTCATGCATATTGACACATCCATTTAAGCTTATATGAGTTAAATGCCTGCAACCAGCAAGCAATTCCTCTATCGCCGACTGGCAGAGTGTCCCATAAGATAAGTCCAATTCGCAGAGGGCCGGGAGAGAATTGCCTTTGTACAGAGGTTCCAATGACATGTCACTAAGATACTTGCATGCTTGCAATTTCAGAACCTATCAAGTTTAAGAACACAAGTTAACATGATTGTAAGAGCATGCTTGGATAGACTTTGAAGCAGGAGATGCTGTGAAATTCAAGGATGGGGGATGAATTTGCAATAAAATACCTTCAAATACAAACAAGAATCGAAAACAGGTTGTAGATTAACCAAAAAGGTGTACGACAAATCGAGGTAAGTCAAGTTGGCCAGGCTGCGTAAAGATGCAAGTCCATCAGGACCAACAGAGGGGCATGACATCAGGACCAAAGATTCAATAAGCGGACATGAAGTTGATGTAGCAGATAAGAAATCGTCCTTGAGTTGGCTGCGCAAATGAATAATGAAAAGAAAGTTAGATGCATTTCCCAAAATGAAATATCAACTAGATCCGGTAAGAAAGGTTGCAAAGCACACATGGCAACTACAAAGTAAACTCACCTGCAGAAAGATGCATCCAAAGATGTAAGCAGAGGGCAAAAGATAAATGCTTCGGATAAAACCCCACATCCCTTTAGTTCAAGTGAAACCATCAATGGTGCTTCAACATGGAGCACATTCAATTTGGGGCATATTCCCATATTCAGTGACTTGAGACCAACCTGCAATTGATTTATAAAATATGTGAATGGATGATATAAGAAGTGAAAGTGTGAAACACACATAGAAATGGCTCTCTCAAATAGTTACACATAGCATTCTTACGGAAAAAAATATTAACTATCCAAAGCGAGAACAATTACATTGATCAGATGAATGTAATAGAGATTGAAGGTTTTACAGCAGCCAAAAGAAGAAAAGCAATCAATAAGGTGGTGACTTACAGGTGAAAATGATGCTCTTTCAAGATGATCACAACCATCTAGTGAGACATGCTCAAGGTAAGGACAATTGAGTTCAAGAGAGGTTACAGCACGGCAACCACCAAGTGAAAGACTAACCAAAGATGTACTGTCGAAACTCACTGTCGTCAATCTCTGAAAAAGAGTACACAGTCAGATATAGTGCCAACTGTAAAAAGAATCCCAAAAAATAAAGATCTAGTATACTGGATCCAGAGAAAATAATACAGGATATATCTAAAACGGCCTGGCTTTAATTATTCCTATTTTTTGTTCAAGAAACGCCTGGTTCTTTCAATTTGAACTGAAGCACGACTTAGACTTAAAATTGTGACCCTCATGGACATGTTATCCCCTGAATTATGTGGACACCAACAAGTCTATCCAAATTATATGAGCCACCCCTACTCGAAATAGATAGTAATAGCAGAAGGTGCAAGTACTACACACAATCATGTTTTATCAATTAATGGAATATTAGTAGAAGATAGTGTTCAAAAACCAAGGAAGGCAATTTATGACGACGAACCTCACAATTGTCAAGAACTAATGATCTTAACATGGGACAGCCTCCTCCACTACCAAAAACCTCACAAATGGAGTTCGTCAAAGATTCGCATTCAGTAAGGTCCACTTCTTGTAAGGAATGGCATTGCAGGGCCAAGGCTGTTAAGCTTTCTTGCTTTTGCAAAACTAATTTCTGCAATTAAAGTAAATGAACTATACTCAATATCGGGGCATGGAATACAACAAATCTAAGCAGAAGGCAGTGCTTCACTATGAAGAAGCATAGTTTATATTGAACAAATATATCTTAAACGACATACTTTAAGTGCATTTGATGTAATACTGATTCTTTGGAGAGAGGGGCAATTAGAAACTGTGATTGATGACAGCACACTGCTTCTTAAATTTAAATCAATAAATCTGCAAAGATGCAAGTAAATGGTCATTTTCTGCAGAACGAAACAGATGGAAAGGTTATGTGCAGGAGTAGGACATACTTCCGACAGTGTACAAGACTTATGTTCTTTAGGCGTTGCAGATCCAGAGATACCGATGTTAATAAACTGCAATTATCAAGCTCCAGAACCTAGAAAGATGCATATGCAGCATTAGCAAACTTGATAGTATCCAGCCTATTAGATCATGTATCATCACAGTTACAAATTGTTGAAACACACAAGAAGGGAGGGTATTCAAACCTCAAGCAATGTACTATTAGCAATAGCAACCATTGAAGCCGACGATATACCCTCACAACTATGAAGCTTCAGAACTGTCAACATATTAAGTCTCACGCCCTTCAAAATATAATTACATGTTAGATGGCATACAGGTTTGAATGAAATAAAGTCTACTGGATACAAAAATAAGGGTTATTTCCCTTATTTTCTTTTTGTTTGGGGGAGAGGGGGAGGATGAACTTACTTCAAGAGAGATATTTGGGCAGTATGAAGCATCAAGAATACGAAGATGCACACATGTCTGAGCTATTCCTCCGAGAGTCTCATCACTGACACAAGAACAATTGGACATATCCAAAGACTCCAAGAGTGGGCATGACGTCACTGCTGAGCGGATTGCAGCATCTGAAAGCTTGTGACAGGAAGCTATATCAAGCTCACGCAAAAGTGGACAATTGAGAACTGCATGTGGCATACTACTGCGCTTCAGAGACAAGGTCTCAAGCTGGGGACACCTGAAAAAACTACAACTTATAAATACTGGAAGAGTAAATGAGGAGCTTGAAATCGGAAATGGAATTATTTAGCACCTGATGGAGATGCGAACCACACGGCATTTCACTATCTGAAGATCACGCAATCTATCATGATAAATGGGGATTTCCTGGATGCCATTACCTAATGTAGCATCATTGACAGTTAAACTCTTCAACATCTGGCAATCTGTCAGCGCTTGAAAAAAAGATTCCCCTAACTGGCCTTTGCCCAGGGTCAAAACCTCAAGATTTCTGTTTAAGAATTGAGAAATCAAAAGATGATGGGATGTCTAACAACTCTTACGGGTTTAAGGTAAAATCCAAATTCAACTTACCTCAGTGAAGACATGGCTTTCATCACAAGGGGATGGATAGCAGGAGTACCATAAATATTCACAGCAGTAGCATTTGGATATCGATGACACATGTCCTCAACTGTAACAAGAAAAAATATGATGACAATTAGTTTCTTCATGGGGATGAAAACTTAGACGTCTAGGTACAAACAAATAGTAGCCAGGAGAAGGAAATGTACTGAGTTCTACATTCTTTAGAAAGTACTACATTTTGGCACAAGGATTCTTCATTAGATCATAAACAGCACTCGACCAGACAAACATTTGAACAAACATCAGATACTTTAGGGTTCATGTTAGAAAGGATTTAATAGCTGAACGATTATATAGTAATGATTCCAGATACTAACTGTGTGTACTTTTCCACCACATCATCACACCATCATCATACTGTCCTAATAGGCTAATAGCAGACAAAAAGGTCATAGTCCAATAGATCTTTGCTTCATTACGTCCCTAGTTTACGGCTCCTGGTAGTACTAGTCCACAGTTGACAAGTTAACACGTATTCCAAGTTCACTTTGGGTTTATCTAAGGTCGGCAAGCAGTTTTTCAACAACATTGCTCATCATACATGAGGTTTGAATATGGATGAACACATAGCAGCACATAAATTGTCGACAATTTTGTTTGTGACGAGGATAATAACTAACTTGGACAAAATCTCTGGTAAACTAAAAGCCTCAAAACCTTGTCAACCCAAAATTAAGTTATAAGGGCATGTTATGACATACGTTCAGTCAGATTTAAAATATCAATGAGGTTCGAACATGCACTCTACTTAGTAATAAAGAACATATAGCAGCACATAAAATTGTAAATTTATATGACAAGGATCATTGTAATACTCTACTGACATTGCTGCACTGTTATGTAGCGGTTCTCAAAATTCAGGTACCGCCAGAAATCTTCATGAGAAGATGCATCTCTCCACTGACGGCAAACCCTTGCTGCTCTGCAAAGATCAATGTGCTCCAAGAAAGAGAAAACCTACAAGGATTTTCAATAAATAAAATAAGCATCAATACCAAAACTAGATAGAAAGGGGAAAATGAAAAAAATCAAATCCACGAGTTATCAGTAATATACCATGTGCAATAAGTCATCAGTGAGATCCATCCGAACTTCCATATCGTCCATCTTATTAGCGTCAACATCGTTTATTGCATCATCTCCACCAATAGTCGAATCAGGCAAATCCTCATCATCAAACACGTCATGATGAGGACGAAGGTAATGAAATTCATTATTAAACTGAGTTCCCCAGTCCCTGAAACAGACAGTAATAACAGGAAGTCAGATTCACTCGTAAATGTAAATGTAAGGGCACCCAAAGATCAGTTTTTTAATGTTTTAAACTCATTGATAAAGCTATTATGGCTATAAATTGCTCTTAAGTTAGATTAAACCATATCCAAAAAAATTCTTTCTTCGGTTATTTAAGACCTCAAGCATATTTGAAAAGATAAAACTGCAGCAAACAAAAGTTTTCATTTGTACATCAACCAGAAAACAAATCATTGGTACATTGCACCTAGAGTGGGAGTTCTTACAGAGTAAAAGAATGAACTTTGGGTCGTTTATTCTGTGAATCGCGACCAGGAGTATCTCTTCCCGTAGCAATCATAGACGTAGAAGACGAAGGCTCGCCACCTAATCCCAAATTTAAATTAACATCCACTTTTATCTCCTCACTTCCACTAGCGCCATCAGCACGTCTAGTCTTCACATCATTCAGCCACAGCAGAAAATTCTCACTTTCCTGATTCATTTCACCATCACGGTTGAACATTTCATTTGTCACGTCCTCGTTTCCTCTCTCGCCGTCAACCCCTAGCCCTAAACCACTACCACCAACACCGCCATTGCGTAAGTTAGCCCAAAACCCTAATTCAGAATCCTCACTATCCATTTCCTCGATCACATTCCCCAAACGGCCCTCCCTCATATCGCTGCCCTCCTTATTTCGACAATAAAAATTATTAAAACTATTCGTAGCAATACTGTCTTCCTCTTTATCTCCAAAGCATAAAAATGCAAAGCAGCAAATCCTCATACACACAAAAAAAATCTACACACTACTTCACTAACCCTAGCTAACGATCCACATCTATTCCCCTTAAACTATCCAAATTACCACCACAAAACCCTAAAATTTCACCGAATGGCAAACCAAAGATTCCAAGAAACAAAATTTAGAAACAACAGATTCTCATACCGCCCATTCCGCTTCACTCGAGTCGGAAAATTATAAAAATGTTGCCAAAAATAAAAATCACAAGCAAATGTAATCGCGGAAAAAAGCTACATTCACAGGAGAAACGGATCGGATCGGACGACACGAGCGCAGGGAAGAGAAGAGACTCTCTTCTTCATGATTCCTCCTTCGCCAACGATCGGCGGCAATGAAGATTATTGTTCTCCTTTTCCACAGCTTTCTCTCTCTTCTTTTCCTCCCCGTCTCAGCTCCCTCTCTCTCTCCAGCGGTAAAGCCTTTATCTTTTCTTAGAAAATTTATTTATGAAATTGAAACGAAGTTTTCGGTCTTTTGCCGGAACTCCTTATTTTTTTTATTTGCTTTTCGCCTCAACGAAACGACATCGTCAGGTGCTTTCGTCTTCTATTGGGCTTGATGGGCTTGATTCGCAGCCAAATTTGGGCCTTATAGTAATTTCTTAAGGCAAGATTTTTTCAAATTATTACATCACTTTTATTTTCCAAATAATAAAAAATTAAAATACTACCCTTTTCATTGGTTTTTTTTAATTAAAAATATATTTACGAATAAAAGTAAATTAAGTTAAAAAAAGAAAAAGAAAAAGAAAAAGAAAAGAAGGGGAAATAGGAAAAAAGACATGGAGGAAAACATGTTTGAAATCAACGGTGCAGATTGAGTGAAGAAAAAAAAACAAGCGTGTCAGAATATCTAAGCTGACTAGACGGGTAGATCTGCTCCTTAATTAACCAACATTTTTAATGCGTAAAGAATGATTTTAAGTAAAGGTTAACGACTCGAATTAATAGTAATAACCCTCGTGACGCGACACGCGGGCCCACAGGGGTTCCGATCAACGGCTGAGTAAACATGGGAAGGAAAGATCGGACGGCCCACAAAATCATGATTATTGTGAGAGGACTATGTGTAGGTGGCCGACATGATACTGCTTTCACTTCACCCCTACCTGAGTGTCCAAATGTTTAATAAATACACCTTTTTTTTCTTTTTTTTTTCTTTTTCTTAGTGAGGTGTGGGCCATACGTGTACTTTTTGTCCTAAGTGGCAACAAACTATATGATTTTATTAAATTCGAATTTAAATTTTACACTGTTATTATGGGCCAAAAGGGTAGGCTAAGTTTAAGTATAAATGGGCTAGAGCGAGTTTTTTTTTTTTTGGCCCAAAGTAGATTCTCCTAAAATGAGATAAACGCAATACACAAATTAAAAGCCCAATTAAAATGGATAGATGATTTGTAGAGTTATGTTGTTGTTCTAAATAATTTTTGTTGGGCCTAGAAACCTATTAAGAATTGTTTGAGTTTAGTTTTTCTCTACTCTCTACGTCCCATCCTAGTCGACGCGTATCTTTTCATCACGCGAATTAAGGAAGGAGTTATTAGTGTATTGTGTGTATTTGGTGATTGTAAAAATAATGTTTATATTATAATTAAATTAATAAGTTATAAAGAAGAAAAATCATGATTAGTTAATGGGCTAATGAAGGCTCAATTAACGGGCCCCTAATTTCAGCTAATTTTGGAGTTGAGATTTATAATTCTTTCCATATAAGGAGACGGGTCATGTTGGTTGGAACGACACGAAAATAAATACACGTCAAGTAAAACGGGACGGAGGCAGTATTATTTTTTGTAATTTTATTATTCAACTTTAGAGAGAGTACGATTTAGAATTATGCAGGAAATATGTTATATATGTTCTTGGATCTATTTTTTTGAGCATAGTGAGATGAAATGTATCTCACTAGGTTAAAAATTTCACGTTTTGAAAATGAAAATGCCATGAGTAAACTGAATCATAGTTTTATTATAGCAAAAGGTAAATGCATAAAAGGAAGAAAAAGAAAAAAAGGGCAAAAAGTTAAAACAAATCTTGAACTGAAAATAAAGTAAAAGTATGCATAAACCAAAAGTACCATGCAACTCAAAACATGGTTAAGAAAAGCAACTGAAAAAAGGGGAGAAAACGACAAGGATATTTAAATGAATAAATTAACAAAAAATAATTATGAGAATTATAATACTAAAATTTGTGCCAAAAGCTGTGCGTAAAAAAAGATTGTGGCGTTAAAGATTACAGTTGTAAAGGAAAATGAGTGGGGTATATTTTATATAAAAGGAAAAAAATAATATATGTACAATACTATATTAATTATAATATAAATGAAATTATTTTCCCTCTAATTTCAGCTGTGCAATTGATTCACTATCATGATTTTAACAACTGTGAAGTCCCACTAAGAGAATAATACAGCCTTTTATAATCATAACACATACAAACAAAAAGGCCATTATCACCATGAACTGTATGGTTTTTACCTAATTTTTTCTTTATAATTTCAACCCAAATTATATTCAATAAACATTAATAAAAAAATTAAATTAATCACAAGTAGTCATTTTATTTGTATCGATTCAATCTGTCAAATAAAAGCCATGCTTTTTTAGGATTAATCAAGAATATCTCTTGGTTAAGGATAAACCTAGCTTTTCAATATTTTTATCAATGAAAATCTAAGAAGAATCTTTAAAGAAAATAAGAAATTCTGACAATTAAGAGAAAGAAAGTACGTGGATGCATGAAACGAATGCCGAGGACGTGTGTATTCTCTTTTTGCATGGCACACATACCACCATTAAATACTCTGCATGGAATCGTAATACTCCAAAAAAAAAAAAGAGATTATCGTTTACTGTAAATAAAATAGAAATGGCGCAATTCACAAGAAATCATAATCTCATAATTCTTTTTTGTAAATTGTTGTAAAGAGACATTGCTTCAAAAGCTAGTTCTAGTCATAGGCAAACAAATCTAGCGTGACAATGCATACTATTATTTGTTGGTATTGTTTTGTAAAGGACACTTAAATTTTGTATGTTTATGATTTTGCATATGATCGTTTTTTTTATAATTTTTTAAAATTTCATGTTGATATGGAAGTTGGAAGTTGGATTTGTCGAATGATTATAGAGATTCTAATTTTTTCATATATATAAATGACATAATTTTCAATATATCCAACTTTCGAATTTCATATCAACATGAAATATGACAAAATTAGGAAGAAAATCGATCTTGTGTGCAAAAACAATTTAAAAATTGTGAATTTATATGCAGATTTTAATGCTCATGTGCAAAATCATAATTTGACGAAATGCTGTGTATTTTGAGGAAATCATCACTTATTTACTTTCATTTTATTTGGCTAAAATAAAATTTGGCTAAATAATTCATTAGTTTAAAATTAATACTGCTAATGTTTTTTAATGAATTTAAAATTCATAATTCTTCAATAATTCGACACTCTTATCCATTACATGACTCGAAGTTAGCAAACAAATCGATTGGACCCTTTTTTTCATATAAGCTGGATATTGTTCGAACTTTTCCCTACTTTTAATGAGAAAGTTAAAGAGAAAATGAAAAGATTAAAAGAACAAAGTTGAAGCTATAGAAATATAGGGGTGGTGTGTGGGAAGTGGGAACCCATATATAAATAGTTTAGATTTTAATTTAATTTTATTTTATCAAATGCATGAAGCCATTGGGGCCATAAAAAGGTCACTAAAAGTTTTTGTATTTTTTCTATCTTTTTTTTTTCTGCATGAGAAAACAGAATCTGATACCCACATATCTAATCACAATTTACTAGTTGGATTGATTTAATTCAAACTCAAAATTTCTTTATCAATAATAATAATCTAAGTATGGATTTAATTTAGAGCACTTTTATCTATGTAGGGAAAAGATCCTTGACCGGTTTAAGTAAATTCTACGAGCCCATGCATTTGTTATTTTTTACCCCTTTTACAATTATATAAATAAAAATCCAAAAAAATAAAATATTTCTTGTTTGTTTATACATGCAAAAAAATCAAGAAACTAGAAAACAATTCCAACGTAGAAAAATCAAGAAATTAGAAAACATCATAATCATATGGAAAAAGAAAAAAAAAACTTTCGAAGTGTCAAAATTAGCAAGTTTGGAATACTTTACAACCCACCATTTTAATAATTGGGAACTTGAACTGTATTGATTGCGACTAAGGCTGATTGTCATTCTATTCCGAAGACAAAAAAACCCATCAATTTTGGATTTTCTAGAAATTCGATACTTGCCACAATTTCATTGGATTATGCCATCCACACAATTCTTACGATTCGATTCGAATCATCTACTATTATTTCGATATTACATTTTCTATTGCATTGTTGCATGATCGATACGTGTTTAAAATATTTAAAATTCAAAATAGAAGATACAATAGAACGCACGTTTAAAAACAACACTAAAAAACAAAGGAAGATATAAAATTCAAAATTTCCTCAAGAAATTCATATACATAACAGATTTAATTTCAACAATTCAAAATGAAAATAAAAGTGATCCTAGACCAAAAAAAAAAAAAAAGAAAAAAAAAGAAGAAGCTAAGAGACTACAGAAAGAAGCAGAATATGAAATTTTTGTCATGAGTGCTGCCAATTTCTTGAAAATATTTTCTGGCCAGGAGCAAGGATAGCCGTCGGATCGAACCGGGCTTTTCGATCCTGAAATCTGGGCCATTGATTCCCAAAGTGGTGCTTCCAGCCTTCCACAGAGGTGTAGTGAGGAAGGTACAACTTGTAGTCAATCCCATTCTTAGTACAGCTTTGAAGAATTTCTTGATTCTGTACAACCATTTGATGCACAGATAAGCCCTTTTGATAAGGCGAGCAGAAACGAAGCAACGCCACCAAATAAAATATTTCTCCTTGCGGTAGAGCTACCGATTTCCGACTATCCCACCTACAAATAAAATATTTGATCCAATCAATTAAAAAAAAAATGGAGCTGGACCTCATAAACAAATTTTAATTTTAGCATGAGGGGCTAATATGTCTTTTCAAAAGGTTTGAGGTGTCACCAGCTAGTGGGTTAGTATGAGTGTCATAGTATCCCGTAAAAGAAACAATATTTCAAAATTATATTTTATAACTCGTTTCCCGGCTCGGTGGAAATGCGTGCCAAAAAGTCAATAAATCAAACTGGACAATTGAAGGGGGACGGAGGGAGTATAAACACTACCTGAAAGCAACATTACTTCTCATTTTTTGTCTACAAATATAAATAAATACGCATGTATCTATATTTTAAATCAAAATAAAATATTAGCATGACTTAGAATAAGATCTAATCCAAATTTAGCCCATACCATACCCAAAATAACACATATACTTCACTATTAAATAAAGAAAATCACACCGGCCCAATATATTGATTATTGTGTCCCTAGCAATTTTTGTCAACTGATCAAACCGTACGCTAGGCGGATCAAATCATATATTGCATTTCCGCATCACATCTTCTATTGTAACAACGGATGATAGTCATGTATGTATTAAAAATGTTTCCAAAACCAGCATTTGTCAATCATCTGTTATAGCAATAAAATATACAACGCGAAAATGTAATAGGGGATCAGATTCGCATCCGTCTTATCAACCGTCTAAAGACAAGTTGAGTATCGTGATGTATAAAATATACAAACAGATCAGATGAAGAGACGGGATTAGAATATAGGGTGTGGTGGGAGGGGAGTGGGTACTTACTTGGAGCGTAGCAGAGGATAGACGAGCATTGGGCCACCAACGCCATGCTTCAAAATATTCTTGAAAACAAGGCGATCGAATTCAGCTATGTCCCTTTTGGACACAAATAGGTTGAGCCATGGGTGTGGGGCCCCCCATATACCTTTCGCCTTGGCCTCTTCCTCCACTCTCTTCACCCGCAGTATGAACTCGGTGTACCCCACATCCGTCTCCACCCGGGCCCCCTCGGAAAATCTCAGCCCTCCGATCAACCTCTCCACCTTCTGCATATTTTTTTTTAATTTTGAAAATTAATTAATTAAAAACGTATAAATAATTAAATATAGTAGTGTGGGGTTATGTGTAGGGTGTGGGGGGGACCAGGGGACGTCAGTTGAGATCTCTGGTGAAATTACGGTTTTGGCCCTGGGGGGGATTTTGGGACGTCAGAGGGGAAAGTACGGTGTCAATCTCGTAATAAGGACCCGATTCTGTGCCCACTTCCATGCCATGATGCTGTCATGAAATCCAATGGAAGATACATGCAGGCGCCAACGCCGTGTGGTCAGTTTTCCCCACCGCCCCCACGGCGGCCGGAGAAGCTTACGTGGCGGTGAGGCTTTTTGACTTTTTTCATTTTCGGGAGGTGGGGCCTACCATTTTTTATTTTTATTTTTATTTTTATTTTTATTTTTAAATGTCAACATCGGAAATCGGGGGGGTCCGAATTAGCAGACGCCTAGGTCAAAACCAAGTCCCCTTCTAGTCTCTATTTCCCCATTAGTTACCCATTGGCCCACAGATTCTAAAATCTAAACCACCAAAACCAATTATTGTTTTTATTTATTTATTTATATATAATTTATTATTATTATTATTATTATTAAGTAATAAAAATGAAAAGTGAAATTGGCAAGTTGAAATGGAGGATGTATTTTATTTACCGTATCGACTGAGGAAGGAGAGTCCACGTTCTTGTAATGCAAAGCCACCTCAAGGCAGTAGAGAACCGGGCCGGCTTTGCTTGAGATTCGACCGGAGTCGAACGAGCTATACTGGTCTAACTGAACCGAAGGCCAGCCGTTAACCGGGTCGTCGCTGTTGACGAAAGCGAAACCTTCGACGTAATCGAACGAGTCGCCATCGGGCCGAGTCACGAGCAACTCGGCGTCACGAGTGAAGTCGCCGAACTCGCTGTAGACCACCCTTATCCACCTCACCTAATCACCCAAACCACCACATATAAAATTTATTTATTCATTTTAGAAATTAATTTGTAAAGCTGTTAATAATAGTAGGATATTGATAATAACATTTCTCAAACGTGTATAGAGTACTGTATCTTTTTCTTGTACACGTGTTTAAAACCTACCATGTCGGGTGCGGGTTGAAGAACGACCCGGGCCCGAGTTATAATCCCGAACTGCCCGAGTCCACCCAGAACGCTAAAGAAGAGTTCGGAATTCTGGCTACTCGAACACACCGATACGTCGCCGTTTCCAGTAACGACTTCTAGCTCCGTTACATTTTCCGTCTGGGGCCCGTGGATAAAAGCCTGGCCGCTAACGCCGGCGTTAGACAGCGTGCCGCCGACCGTCAGCCCGAGGTAATCCGTCCAAGACCGCGGCGCGACGCCGTAGCGGCGGACGCAGTACTTTAGCACGTCCTCCCACAATGCGCCGCCGCTGACGTCAGCCACCATCGCCGCCGTGTCGACGAAGATCCTCGAGTCGATCGACTTCATGTCGACGACGAGGCCGCCGTGGGCCATGGACTGCCCGTTGACGGAGTGGCCGTTCCCCCGGGCGGCGACGGTGAGGTCCGGCGAGCGCGCCGCCAACCGCAAGACCTTCGCCACGTCGGCGGCATCTGACGGCCAGATGACGGCGAGGGGTTTGGAGAACTTCAGGCCGCCAAAGTCCTTGCCGGCGTCCGAGACGCAGCCGGCGAGCTCCACCGCGACGCGGAGGTCCGCGGCGTTGATGAGGGGGAGGACTTCGCCGGCGGCGGTTGCGTCCGGCTCCGGCGCGGAATCGACGTCGTTTTCGTGGACGAATCGCTCTATGTAAGCTATCATGGTGTAGGGGGGGGGGGAGGAAAAACGGTTGGCTTTTCTTGAAATGGAATGAATTCTTGAAACTTAAAACGGCTTCAAATAATTGTGGATTAATGGGAATAAATAGAGAGAGAGAGAGGAAGAAGAAGAAGAAATATTATTGTATTTTTTTTTTTATATGTAAAAACAATAAAAATGGAAATTGGAAAGTGGTGAGATTGAATTTGACGTAAGTAGGAAAGGAAGAAAAAGAAAAGGGTTTGAATATCTTCTTGGGTTGGGTTTGTATGCTATCACCTCATCTGTCTGCCACTTCTTTCTTTTATACTCTCCACTAATTACTAATTAAAATTACATAAAAATTCAATATTTGAAATCATGTTTAAATCTGGAAAATTATACCCAATTTCAATTTTGGAATAACGTTATTTTTTTTTTATTGAATGTGTGTTGTGCTTAGGGATGTCAATCGGGTCAATCCGTTTCGGGTTAGGTTTGTCGGATTTCGATATATCCGGTCAGGACTCAGCTAGCCCTATTTGATTGTCGTGCTATTCAGTTCGCCCTTTTGTTGAAATTTTTCTCGGATTATAAATATTCAATCCTAATCCATTTTTACTCAGATTATTCGAGTCAACCCGCGAATTTCGAGTTAAATTGGCTTCTCTAGTTGTCGTGAATCAAATTTGAAATAGGTGTTGAATAAAATTATATTTATATATATTTGATGAAATCTACAAAAAAAATTATTGAAATAGTGAAAAGGAGGTACTTCCAAAAATGGGCTAATCATTTCGATGTTATAAAAAATAAATAATTATTAGGAGTTTGACCCCATCAAAAAGGAAACTAAGCCAAGCCCGATATATACGCGTCAACGTTGAATGTGTTTCGTTAAACAAGTAAAACGATTCTTCTTCTTTTTTTTTTTTCCTTTTCATAACACGACTCTTCTATTTCTCCCTCTCAATCATTCAATTTTCATTTACACCGAAGTAATTTAGTTAAATTAAAATTAATCCAGTTATTAATTCGTAATACAAACACTTATATCGCGCAGTGTCCTTTTAATTTACCCTTTATGAACAAAATATAGCACCGTTGGTAAACTTTTCTTTGTGTTGGATCTTGATTTTCTTGGGGAAATTAAATAGCGTAGAGAGAATGTAAAAGAACACCAAAAAATTACGTGGTTCGATCTTTAATGAGATCTACGTCCACGGAGCAAGAGTATGAATTTTATTCGAATACTTTCCGTCCGCTTTTACAAGGTTTCTTTCCTCTATTTATAGAGGATTTAAATAACCCTAACCCTAATTTCTCTTGGGCTTGATATTGGGCTTGATATTGGGTTTCACTTCTATTTCTTCTGGGCCACATCCTATCACATCCCTCCCCAAAAAGACATAGATGCTTCAGCAATTTTATTTTATTTTTCATTCTCTGCGCCTAAATCCCCAAAGAAATTTTTTGATCTGAAACACAAATTGATCGTTTCCCACAGACGGCGCCAGTGTTGGATCTTGATTTTCTTGGGGAAATTAAATAGCGTAGAGAGAATGTAAAAGAACACCAAAAAATTACGTGGTTCGATCTTTAATGAGATCTACGTCCACGGAGCAAGAGTATGAATTTTATTCGAATACTTTCCGTCCGCTTTTACAAGGTTTCTTTCCTCTATTTATAGAGGATTTAAATAACTCTAACCCTAATTTCTCTTGGGCTTGATATTGGGCTTCACTTCTATTTCTTCTGGGCCACATCCTATCGAAAGCCGAAACTTCATCTCTAGATGAAGTGGCTAATCGAAAGCTGAAACTTCATCTCTAGATGAAGTGACTAATCGAAAGCCGAAACTTCATCTTTAGACGAAGTGGCTAATCGAAAGCCGAAACTTCATCTGTAGACGAAGTGGCTAATCGAAAGCCGGAACTTCGTCTCTAGATGAAGTGGCTAATCGAAAGCCGGAACTTCATCTCTAGACGAAGTGGCTAATCGAAAGCCGAAACTTCATCTCTAGATGAAATGGCTAATCGAAAGCCGGAACTTCGTCTCTAGACGAAGTGGCTAATCGAAAGCCGAAACCTCGTCTTTAGATGAGGTGGCTATTTTAAAGCCAAAACTTCATCTTTAGACGAAGTGGCTATTTGAAAATCGAAACTTCATCTTCGAACGAAGTGGTTAACTTAAAGCCAAAACTTCGTCTTCGAACGAAGTGGTTAACTTAAAACCAAAACTTCGTCATCAAACGAAGTGGCTATTTCAAAACCGAAACTTCGTCTTCGAACGAAGTGGTTAACTTTAAGCCAAAACTTCGCCTTACAACGGAGTAGAGCTATTTAAAAGCCTAAACTCGTCTAAGACGAGTACGAGCTAGCATTTCGACTTCATCGAAATTCCAATTTCGATGGGGCAAGGCAATTCAAGTTCGACCTCAAATCACACCCTCACTTCTATGTCTTTTTGGGGAGGGATGTGATAGGATGTGGCCCAGAAGAAATAGAAGTGAAGCCCAATATCAAGCCCAAGAGAAATTAGGGTTAGGGTTATTTAAATCCTCTATAAATAGAGGAAAGAAACCTTGTAAAAGCGGACGGAAAGTATTCGAATAAAATTCATACTCTTGCTCCGTGGATGTAGATCTCATTAAAGATCGAACCACGTAATTTTTTGGTGTTCTTTTACATTCTCTCTACGCTATTTAATTTCCCCAAGAAAATCAAGATCCAACACTGGCGCCGTCTGTGGGAAACGATCAATTTGTGTTTCAGATCAAAAAATTCTTTGGGGATTTAGGCGCAGAGAATGAAAAAAAAATAAAATTGCTGAAGCATCTATGTCTTTTTGGGGAGGGATGTGATAGGATGTGGCCCAGAAGAAATAGAAGTGAAGCCCAATATCAAGCCCAATATCAAGCCCAAGAGAAATTAGGGTTAGGGTTATTTAAATCCTCTATAAATAGAGGAAAGAAACCTTGTAAAAGCGGATGGAAAGTATTCGAATAAATTTCATACTCTTGCTCCGTGGACGTAGATCTCATTAAAGATCGAACCACGTAATTTTTTGGTGTTCTTTTACATTCTCTCTACGCTATTTAATTTCCCCAAGAAAATCAAGATCCAACACTTTGTAATATAATGAATACATCAATCAAATATTCTCAAAATGAACGTAATAAGAAAGTAGAAGTGAATGATAAAAAATAAAAAATAAAACATTAATTATTATATACCCACAGGTCACAGCTATGTGCATATACCTAGGAGTTGACTATTAAGCCTATCACTAATTTATTAAATGATTTTTTTTATTATTGTCAACTAATTTAGTTAGTTAAATTACTGTTTCAATGGATTTGTTCACACAATTTTACGCATGACAGTATTCAAAAAATTATTTGACTTTTTGTTTATTCAGAAAAAAGTGTACTTAATTATGAGAAACTAATTAAATTCCATAAAACCTACTACTTTTTTTATACTATTAATTTAAAAGTAGTATTAAATAAATTTCATATACTATTTTTCTCCTTTTTTTCTCTCCAAATTATGTAATTCAGAATTCAAAAGTTATAATATATTGAATATTCTCGATCTCCTAATCTTTTAGCTACCGTGATTAGGTTAATCTTATTGAATATATTAGGATAATGAAAGGCAAGATTTGGCACCTAATTCAATCTTGATATTTAGCGTACTAATCCTTGATTGAGACTCGTTACAGGCCGGTTTTATTTTATTTTAGTTCGCTTATTTTTTATGTTGACTTCTTGCACATCTTATGATAAATGGGGATTATTAATATAATAATAATTTTGAAGATTATGTGACTAATACACATTACGTAAGTATTGATTTTCTTTGTGGAATCGCCTTTTTTTCTAATGTCTTATTTGCATCATCAAGTTAATTTATAAAATGCAGCAACGTATCTTTGAATTGAATAATTCGTACTAAAATCAAGCTCATAATAAATTAATGCTAATACTAGCAAACTAGGTATAAAAAAAAATCATTTATGTTAAAATAATGCATATTTCCATATTGTTGGTAATTTTAAACTGCATGAACGAAAACCAACAATAAATTATTATCAAGTGCTTAAAAAATCAAAAAGATACAACCACTAACAATATGATAAAAAAATGAATAATTTGCTTGAAATAATCAAGAAATGTCGATAAAAACCATACTGTCTTTGTCCCGTTGATAACGAGCATACTGATTATTATATAGATTTAATTTTAACATAGAAAATTTATTATAAACAGGACAAAAATAGTATAAATTACTTAAATAATTATTGTTTCTTGATAGTAATGTTACAAATAAAACAAAATACTCTTGGCAAATTATGAATAAATCATTAAAATATGTAATTAAAAAAAGGTTGTACTCCGTTAATTAGCATGCGAATGTTGAACAAGAAGCCAGAAAATCTAATATTGTCAGCTGATTTGACCTTTAGTTCAAATTAAAAAACAAAAGTGCAAAAAAATAATAATTTCTGAAGCAGTAAGCAAGATTTGCATCTGTTGTTTTAGATTTTTCTTACGTAGTTCAACTTGATATTGAAAGTTGAAACAGCTTTCTGAAGCTGCAGTATTCTGGATTTTTCATTTAAGAAAAAATAAAAATATAAATAATGTGGTCCCAAAAAGATTTTAATTCCAAGAAAATCATTTATATATCAAGTATAGTTTGATTACAAGAAAAAATATTGGAAAGATCATCATCACTTTATTTAATTTAATTTACTATAACTTGACACCTGATGTATACCTAAAATGATTATCCTTTTGCTGACATTATAAGGACAAAATTATCACACAAGAAATATTATATTTGAAAACAAACAAAATCATTGAAAGAATAGAACAAGTGCTCATTATGCCATTCAAGGGGTAGTTTTATCATTTCACTTAAATATATACCATGAAAAAGGTTGACAAATATGGGATTATTAAGGATTATATGATACTAACCTTTAATTGAATATGCAAATATTTTATTACTTGATTTTATAGAAATAGTTTGGGTTCAAATAATGGTACCTTCACAAGGAATTGACTTATCATAATCACATAAATCATTGACTAAAACTATTCAAATTAAATCTCTTTCAATTTTGTATCCATTAAATCTTTTTTTTTCTCAAAAAACAAATGAATTAGTGCATGGAAAATGTGTGTCGGTAAAAGTCTTTGTAATCTTGTTTTCTTCATTGACTAAAAACTATGATATGATTGAATGGTCATCAAATTGGGCAGGATTCATGCAAATCCCCACAGAATCTAATCTCTGATTTCCAAATCTATTCTACATCTCTTCCTTGGAAGAAGCTTTGATTTATTCAAGAAATCAAGAACAAATTCTCTACTTCAGTCTCTCTTCCAAAAAAAAATATCGATTCAGATTATTTATTGCATTTTCGTATTATATTTTCTATTATTCCGTTGAATGATCGATGTGTATTAATTTTTTTTCCAAAATCAGCAATAATTAAAGAATTTCGGTGCAATAGAATACTCCGTATGTGATATGGAAATACAATCGATGATCCAAATTGAGAAAAATAGAAATTCCAATATTATTTAGATAAATCGATTTAACAAAAAAATGATTAACGGGTTCACAATTAGATATTTGTATTAATGTAAAAGACTAGTGTATGTCCCGTCGAAATTCTACAGGGAATATTTTTTTATTATTTAAATATTTTATTATATATCATTTTAAATAAATCAACTTTTTTAGATTTTAATTTAATCTGCATTATCAAGCTTCTTTTGTTCCTAAAATACACCTAATTATGCACAAGCTAAAGACACTAATCAATTCAATAGTGGAACTCCGTACAAATAACGAATACAAACTTAAAATTTCCAACTTACTTCACATACAAAATCTTTAAACATTAATTAAAACGATAAAATCAAAACTATGTGGAAGCACTACATTATATCCGACTTCCTTTTGCGCTTTATTTAAACTCCACGCAAATCCAAGAGAGAATCAGCACTGCGCGTAGAAAATTCAACGAAATGAAGGTGCAATCAAATAGAGAGGAATTGAGTGAGAGAGACCTCCAACATAATTATCACCATATATTATGACAAACACGTAATATATTTTTAAAAAATATATATTAAATTCTGAAGTTACCTCACAATTTGTCAAAAATTTCACTGTACACAACATTTGTTGTTGTGTCGAATGTATTGCCATCATCGTCACATATCAAAAATTTGATACCATATTTGCTAGTGACCCTTGTTGCAACATACAGTTGTCCATGACTGAAAACTGGTTTCGGCAAATACAATCCTACGTTCGAAAATGATTGTCCTTGACTCTTATTGATCGTCATAGCAAAGTAAACTGTCAGGGGAAAATATCTCCTTTGAAATCTCACTGGAAATTTAATTTGATCTGAGGGGATCATAGTTATTTTTTCTTGAAATCAGATTTCCTTCGATCACACGATCTCCAAGTGTTGTCACCATCATCCTAGTGTCATTGCAAAGCTCATTGGACGGATCAATATTTCTCAAAAGTATGATGATGCAGCCTTCTTTTAATATGATCTCGTGACTTGGCAAACCTAAACACTTGATTGTATTGAGATGTTCAATTGAATATATTTCATCATCGAGATCAACCTCTCCATCTTCTTTGAAAATATTATCTGAACTTAGGTATATCCTCTCTTTGGCAGGCATTAAAGACATGACGTAATTATTGATGTCATCAACCATCTCATTTGTCAGTGCTAGAACTGCTCTATCTTTAAATACTTTTGGATTAGACACAATACGTAATATGTCTGGGTAAGTTCTTTCTACTATCTCCGCAATAGGATCACTTACATTAACAGAAGAATATCATCTGATAATGTGACATCAGCTTCTCCATCACCAAGACTATTCCCGACTGTACCGTCACCTACTTTAAGTATTCATTCTGCAAATTCTTTTATCTCCAACATCTAATTCTTGATCATTAACCTGATATTTTAAAAATATATTAGGATAACATTACACTAAAAACTAAAAAATAATATCAATATAAAATTATTATATAATTTTTTATAATTAATTAATTACTTGCAATCTCATGTTCTTTGTTAACTTAAGAGCTTGGCATGAATTCCAAAGTCAAGATGAGCTTATTGACGCATGTACAATATCATGTCGAATCCCATTAGGTATGATTGGTACGATTTGCCTAAAGTCAGCTCCTAAAACGACGACTAAACCACTAAAAGGTTTGTTTGAACAACTTCTATCAGGCGATCTCATAACATCCCTCAAGCTTCTATCAAGCGCTTCCAAACAGTATCTATGTGTCATTGGTGCTTCATCCCAAATGATCAGCTTTGTCTTTTTGAGAAGTCTTGTTAAATCGTTATCTGGAGTTATTTTGCCGCAGGTTGAGTTTTCGTTGCATTCTAGGGGTATACCAAACCTAGAGTGTGCAGTACGACCTTTAGGGAGTAGCAACGAAGCTATACCACTCGAGGCCACAGGAAGTATGATTTCGGCTCTTCCACGTTAGGTTATGCACATTGTCTTCTAGATATATGTCTTTGCAGTACTGCCATACCCATATAAGAAGAAAAATCCATACTCGCAGCTATCGACTGCAGTCATTATTTTTTTGATAAATGTTCCTCTGCTCATCTGTCAAAGAGGTATATAACTTAGCATGTTTGGCATTCATTTCTTCTTTGTCATAAGACAACTCTTTTAATATGAGTAGGTTTTCAGTAGCGGACACAATAGATTCATTTGGGATCCGACATGCTAGGAAAGTTAATCAGACTCGTTGAATTTGCCCGAAGTAACTTTTCAATTTCAGCTAAATCCAAATTTTGTAATTGCTCATCAGTTAGCTACAAATTTGTAAAAATATAAATAATAATTTTAAGGTTACTCACTTGAATTAATTATGTAAAGTACGAATATGAATAAAGAATAAATAATTTAATTGATAACGTTATATTAAATTTATTTGATTATTTTAAGTAAAGATTATAATAAATCGAATCCTAAAAAGCTACCTGCTGCATAATTAAAATAAAAAAAAACTATATGCACAAGTTTTATTTTCTAACTAAAGTACAATTATGGTTCCAAACAAATGCAGAAATATGAAACTCTCACAATTGGAGGAAACAAAAATCTTCTTTCTATGATCATCACCTCTAAGTTACGGAAAAAAATAAATCATTATGCTAAATTCATTCAATTCAATAGTTATTATATAATGGGGTGGCACAAAACATCAACAATCGAATACCTCTTTTACCAGTCACACAATCAAAGCCTAAATATGTTCAAAAGCAAAACTATTGTAGAAACCAATATGGCTTTATCTTCTTACACTTTTACTTATCAAACTAATTGTATCGATTGTATAATCCTAGCCATAACTTAGTGCACTTTACCAAGTCACTATCCTTAATTCGCTCAATATTATTTACTTTATTTACTTTAACATTATATTTTTGAAAATAAATTTTTTTGGAGCAAGACAAAGCACATTAAATTATTATTTCATAATAAAACTTAACTAGCTTTTCAAGATCTTTTCGTTTCGTATGGAGGATGTCGTCGGACAGTAATTATCAAGTTTGTTTCCACACGTGCTCAGACATTGACATACTGTTTGAAATGAGTAAGGTATGAAGTGACGTCTTAAGTAATTTCTTTTTCCGAGGAACTTTTTTCGATAACTCCTTCAATGTATTTTTTATCACCGTCTAATAAACCCCTCACATAACATGCTTCTTTATAACTCTCTTCCATCTCCCCTTTCACTATGCGGAAATCATCGTGACACGTTGCACCCCTGACATGATTCAGTGCAGTATAGGGAACTCTTTTTCTTTTTCTCGACATGATATTAAGTCTATTTTGTCAAGCAAGCCCGGATGAGAATCTTGCATCTATTAGTATTTCAACAATTATATTAATGAAGTTTAGTTGGTCAAAGATAATAGAAAGATAAAATTAAAAGAATGTGAGAACACTGAGAAGTAATCAATTACAATTTTTTTCTTGAATCGTGACTATTATCTGATCATAAGCAACAATGCTTCGTCCAACCAATTGAAAATTCCTTCCTGGAGAAATTATAAGAAGTACAAAAAGTTCAAGAACAAAAAACAAAATGAAAAAAAAGAAGAAGAAGAAGCACAATTCATCTCCTTTTCTTCAATTTCCACCACGCTGCAAGGGTTATATCACTTTTTTTTTTTGTTTAATCCAAAGGCGAGGGATGTATAACTAACCATTATCAATGACGAAAATTGCTTCATCATTATTATTTGTACGATTGTCCATTTAAACTCCGCAGACTATGAATAATAGTCATGTCAATCATCATTCCAAAAATATAGACATTGATTTAAATATTGAAATCAGATTTACGGTAACATCAAGATCAGATTGAAACATAAATACATAATCACCAGTCACCTCCACCCTTGATTGATTTATGTATCATAAGGCATGTGAAATAAAAACACACATAGTTGGGATTTTATTCACTTGCTCTTCCACATTCAGCTTTATTACCAAAAGTACGAAGAATTAAGAAATCAGCAACCAAAGTAATTTGAATTATTGGCTCAGAAAACATAAACATCAAGAATACAAATACACGAGCATAAATGTCCGAAACAAACAACAAAGCAATAACTAACTATAATCAACCAATTGATAAATTACGTAACATAGAATTTGAAAAAAATAAAAAATAATAATAATAATTAGAAGCATAAAGTTTATTTTTTATATTTATTATTTTTTATTTTTTATTTTTTTTATATCAGACAAAATTTAATGCCGTGCCACATATGACTCGAACCCGGGACCTTTGATAGAGCAGAAAGTAATAATCCCAATATACTTTCGATAGAGCATTAAGAAATAAGAATCATGAATATGGAGTGAGCGATGAATAGGAAGCGTGGTACCAAATATAATTAGATTCTTAGAATCTCTATAGATATGTATTTATGAAATTTCTGTTGGAAATTTGGCTTTTGACCAAATAAATAATAATTAATATTTAATTTATTAATTAAATTAAATATTATATTATTGTTCTACTCGCGGAGTAGATGAACGAGGTGTATTTATATGCTCAAAACCGATTTCCGGTGAGTGAGATATAAATATTCTAAGTTTGGTGGAGAGTTACTTCTTTCTTGAAAGAAGTATAAGTATTATGTTTATAAGTGTTTAAACATGTGGGCTAAGTATCAAGTGGACTAAGTGGATGTGTGGTCGACTTCGTCCTAGGCACCTCGGCCTAGGCACCTCAGCTTCGGCATCGGCTTTGGTCTTTGGGCTCGGCGTCGGCCTCGGCCTGGGTCCTCGACCTCGGCATCAGCGTCAGCCTCGGCCTCGGCGTCAGCCTCGACCTCGGGTCTTTGGTCTTCGGCTTCGGCCTCGGTACTTCGGCTTCGGCCTAGTCACTTCGGCTTCGTCACTTAGGCTTCAGCGCCTAGCTCAGCTCGGCCCAACTCGTGTAGCCCATCCGGAAGAGGTTCTGGAAGGTGACTCTTCAACTGAACAGTCAGGTGACTCTTCAAATGAACAGTCAGTCTTTTCACCTTTCATCTCCACCACTACCTCAAATAGCCTTTATGGCTGATTAATGCATTTAATGCATTAAATTTCCCTACATAGTGAGCAGCTTATAAATAGAGGGGATTGTAGGTATTTTAAGGATATGCATAAGAAATAAAATCGCATCTTGCTTCATATTTCTCATTTGTTCATTGTTCGAGCTTAGTTTTCACCTATATCCAGTTCGCCGGAGCTCTTGAGTTTTGCGGTGTTGCTACTCACGAGACGAAAGTCGTTTTATCTTTGGGGACGATACGCTATTACCGAGAGCACTACCAGGGCGTATTTCGTCTTGCGGAAAGAGGGTTTTCCTCGACTCGATTTTTATTATTATATATAATTTTTTTGTTCGTTGTAATCTTCATTTACGTTTGTACGCCCGGCAAGTTTGTACTCAATTTTCCAACAATCGCAAGACGAAATATTTACTTACCTTCCGACGTAACTGAAGATGACGAGCACTGCTGCTTCCACCGATTCTACCACCTCGGCTTCCACCACTCCGTCCATCGTGTCCTCGACGATGCCATCCACCATATCGTCGACTGCTGCTCCCTCGACCATGCCGTTGCCGACCTTCACTACTATTTCAGCAATGTCCAACACTGGCGGTTCCACCTTGGCCTCGGCTAGGCCTTCAAGTTCATGGGTTTGGAATAATCCATTCCTATCAAGCGGAGGTTCCGGTACGACCGGCTCTATTGGTGCCACCTTCGGTGGGACTGTTGGTTCCACGTTTAGTGGAACTGTTGGAGCGCCATTCGTGGGCTCGACTATGGGTGCCTTCGGGCATAACCCAAGTGGCTCCCTTATGGGAGTGAACTCGGCACCAAGGGTGATGCCACCCGCCGAGAAGCCGCCGAAGTTCGGAGGAGCCGACTTCAAAAGATGGCAACCAAAGATGTTATTTTATTTAACAACATTGGGGGTGGCGAACTTCCTAACGGAAGATGAACCACCGGTTCCAAGTGCGGAGGAGGCGAACTTCCATGTTCGAGCCTTCTACAACAATTGGCGAAATGGAGATTACTTGTGCAAGAATTTCATCCTAAATGCCTTAGATGATAGCTTGTACAATGTGTACTCCGGTGTCAACACCTCCAAAGGAATTTGGGAGGCGTTAGACAAGAAGTACCGTAGCGATGACGTGGGTACGAAAAAGTTCGTGGTAGCACGATACTTGGACTACAAGATGGTCGATACTCGACTGATGATGGAGCAAGTACAAGAGTTTCAACTCATTGTACATGACGTCCATGCTGAGGGGATGACTCTTCCGGACGCGTTCGTGGTTGCAACGTTGATCGAGAAGTTGCCCCCGAATTGGAAGGACTTCAAGAGCTACCTTAAGCACAAGCGAAAGGAAATGACTCTTGAAGACTTGATTGTAAAGATTCACATCGAGTCTGATGTGCGCAATCAAGATAAACCGAAGGCATCGGCTGATGCAAAGGTGAACTTGATGGAGAAGGGTTGTCCCTCCAACAAGCGTGATCGCCCAAATGCTAAAGATAAAGGCAAGGCGAAGGGACCATCGAAGAAATTTGATGGTGATTGCTACAATTGTGGCAAGCATGGGCATACTACGAAGGAATGCAAGAAGCCCAAGAACAAAAGAAGAAGAAGCATGCTGCCAACGTCGCCGAAAAAGACGGCGAGTGGGTGAAAGAAGATTTTTCGGCTGTGGTCACCGAGGAGGTCAACCAAGTCGAAAATCGAGGAGGCTGGTTCATCGACACTGGCGCTACTGCGCACGTGTGTGCCGATAGGAATAAGTTTGTTACCTATCAAGCTGTTGAGGGGAGGAAGCTCAACATGGGGAATCAAGCTTCGTCCGTGGTTGTCGGAGTTGGAGATGTGGTGTTAAAGCTTACATCGGGAAATTATCTAACTTTGAAAAACGTGCTGCATGTTCCCGACATCTGAAAGAACTTGGTCTCGGGCTCTATTCTAGTTAATAAGGGGTTTAGACTAGTTTTTGAGTCTGACAAGTTTATTTTGTCAAAGAGTGGTACTTTCCTTGGAAAGGGTTACCTCTCTGATGGTCTCTTTAGGTTGAATGTATTGGCTATACGCCATGTACCAAAATCTATTAAGAGTAATGAAAATGCTACTACTTCCTCTTATATTGTTGAGTGCTCTGATTTATGGCATTGTAGATTAGGACATGTTAATCTAAATGCTATAAAACGATTAGTAAATTTAGATTTACTAAAGTTAAATGAAGTTAACACTCAAAACAAATGTGAAATTTGTGTTGAGGCGAAAATGACAAAACAACCATTTCATTCGGTTGAGAGGAGCACGAAACCCCTTGATTTAATTCACACCGATGTGTGTGATTTAAAGTATGTGCAAACTCGTGGTGGTAAGAAGTACTTGATCACGTTCATCGATGATTGCACGAGATATTGTTATCTTTATCTTTTAAGAGGTAAAGATAAGGCTATTGAAGTGTTTAAACACTTCAAGAATGAAGCCGAAAATCAACTAAGTGGTCGAATTAAGAGTGTTCGAAGTGATAGAGGTGGCGAATATGTTGCTCCGTTTGAGGAATTATGCAACGAAAGTGGTATAATTCATCAAACGACGGCTCCTTACTCACCTCAATCAAATGGCGTTGCTGAACGTAAAAATCAAACTCTTAAGGAGATGATGAACGCTTTGTTGATTAGTTCAGGGTTGCCCCAAAACATGTGGGGGGAAGCTGTCTTGACGGCTAACTACATACTGAACAAGATTCCACTCAAAGGTAAAGATGTTACACCTTATGAGTTATGGAAAGGTTGGAAACCATCGTACAAATACCTTAAAGTGTGGGGGTGTTTGGCGAAGGTTGAAGTGCCTCTACCTAAACAAGTTACAATTGGCCCTAAAACGGTTGATTGCATCTTTATTGGGTATGCGCACAACAGCAGCGCCTATCGCTTTGTTATCCATAAGTCGGAAGTACCCGACATGACTGTGGGAACAACGATCGAGTCAAGTAATGCGATATTCTTTGAACACATTTATCCTTGTAAAGACAAGGGTGATGTTGAATCCAATTCTAGTAATAGAATTGAAGGTAAAGCCACGAGTTCTAAATCCGAGGATGAATAACCTAAGTCACGTAAACGACAAAGGTTTAATCCGGAAGATAGTGAACCGAGACGTGGTAGTAGAGTTCGGAAACCAAAGCAATTTGGTCCGGATTATGTAGTGTTAATGTTGGATCAAGAACCAACGACGATCAAAGAAGCTTTTTCTAGATCGGATAGTCCGCTTTGGAGAGAAGCGGTACAAAGTGAAATTGATTCCATAAGGCAAAACCACACTTGGGTATTGGTTGATTTGCCCGAAGGGTGCAAACCCTTAGGATGCAAATGGATCCTTAAAAGGAAATACAAAGCCGATGGATCAATTGACAAGTACAAAGCCCGTTTGGTTGTCAAAGGGTTTAAGCAGAAAGAAGGGTACGATTATTTCGATACCTATGCTCCTGTAACGAGGATTACATCTATTAGGGTGCTTCTGGTGATTGCTGCTATGCACAATCTCGAGATACATCAAATGGATGTGAAAACTGCTTTCCTCTATGGAGATTTAGATGAGGAAATCTATATGGAACAACCAGAAGGATTTGTAGAACCGGGTCAAGAAAAGAAGGTTTGCAAACTGGTTAAGTCCCTCTATGGATTGAAGCAAGCACCACTTCAATGGCACTTGAAATTTGATAGTGTGATGCTTTCAAATGGTTTTAAAATAAACGAATGTGACAAATGTGTTTACATTAAGAACATAAATAACGGATATGTTATTGTGTGTCTTTATGTAGATGACATGTTAATTATGGGTAGCAATATCCGTGTAATTAACGAAACGAAAAGCATGTTAAAGAGGAACTTTGACATGAAAGACTTGGGTTTAGCGGATGTTATTCTTGGTATGAAAATACTAAGGCAATCCGATGGGATTGTCTTGTCACAATCTCACTATGTTGAGAAAGTGCTCAAGAAGTTTAACGCTTTTGATAGCGTGCCCGCTAAAACTCCTATTGAACTTAATGTTCATTTGAGCAAGAACCGAGGTGAGTCGGTTGCTCAAGAAGACTATGCTCGTGTCATAGGGTGTTTAATGTATCTTACAAATTGTACTAGACCCGACATAGCATGTGCCGTGAATAAATTAAGTCGTTACACGAACAATCCAAGCAAAGAGCATTGGAGAGCTCTTGTACGAGTTTTGAGATACTTGAAGTATACTCAAAGTCATGGGCTACATTTTTTGAGATACCCCCCGGTACTTGAAGGGTACTGTGATGCGAATTGGATTTCGGACACGAAAGACTCGCTTTCCACAAGTGGGTATGTGTTTACTATTGGGGGTGGAGCTGTTACGTGGAGATCCACAAAACAGACGTGTATAGCCCGATCCACCATGGAGTCTATGTTCATAGCTTTGGATATAGCTGGTGAACAAGCCGAATGGTTGAGAAACTTTCTTGAGGACATTCCATGTTGGGAGAAACCATTGCCTCCGGTGATGATTCACTGCGATAGCCAAGCGGCTATTGGTAGGGCGAAAAGTGGTTTGTATAACGGTAAGTCTCGACATATTCGTCGATGACATAATACCGTGAGACATTTGATCACAACTGGGATTATCTCAGTCGACTATGTAAAGTCGTTGGATAATCTAGCGGATCCACTAACCAAAGGGTTAAATCGTGATCAAATGAATAAGTTGCTAGAAGGAATGGGAGTAAAATCCACAAATTAAGAATTATCATAGTGTTAACCCAACCATGATGATTGGAAACCCCAATAACTTGGTTCAATGGGAAAACTAAGCTATGAAAGTTCGTGTGAAAACACTCACATTTATCTATTCCCTAGAAAGCGTTTGAGTGTTGAAAGCTTGCCTAGTGGTGAGGTTAAGTCTATGACTTTTAATGATTCCTAAATACCTCGAGGAGGTTGAGTATGGCAAGATACTCGGTAAAGAATCACCTATGTAAGTGTGAAGTGAGGCCGCTTCGTTAAAGAAACACTTATGAATCCAAAGGGGTGTCTAAGGCCGAAATGGATACAAAATGTGAGAACGGATGAGGTTGAGGTGTATAAGCGTTAACAACGTTGTCTCGGTGCACGCTATGGAGGAATAGTTCAAAGCATTGCGCTACTATGCCGCCTGTGTACCCGATGGTGTTGACTATGGGAGGTTCAAAGTCACAAACTACCTATCCTAATATTTTTATACCTCGTGAGGACTGAGCTTTTGCATTTGCATACATTTGCATATGACTATCTCACTCATGTGGGGGATTGTTGGAAATTTGGCTTTTGACCAAATAAATAATAATTAATATTTAATTTATTAATTAAATTAAATATTATATTATTGTTCTACTCGCGGAGTAGATGAACGAGGTGTATTTATATGCTCAAAACCGATTTCCGGTGAGTGAGATATAAATATTCTAAGTTTGGTGGAGAGTTACTTCTTTCTTGAAAGAAGTATAAGTATTATGTTTATAAGTGTTTAAACATGTGGGCTAAGTATCAAGTGGACTAAGTGGATGTGTGGTCGACTTCGTCCTAGGCACCTCGGCTTCGGCATCGGCTTTGGTCTTCGGGCTCGGCGTCGGCCTCGGCCTGGGTCCTCGACCTCGGCATCAGCGTCGGCCTCGGCCTCGGCCTCGACCTCGGGTCTTTGGTCTTCGGCTTGGGCCTCGGTACTTCGGCTTCGGCCTCGGTACTTCGGCTTCGGCCTCGTCACTTCGGCTTCGTCACTTAGGCTTCAGCGCCTAGCTCAGCTCGACCCAGCTCGTGTAGCCCATCCGGAAGAGGTTCTGGAAGGTGACTCTTCAACTGAACAGTCAGGTGACTCTTCAAATGAACAGTCAGTCTTTTCACCTTTCATCTCTACCACTACCTTAAATAGCCTTTATGGCTGATTAATGCATTTAATGCATTAAATTCCCCTACATAGTGAGCAGCTTATAAATAGAGGGGATTGTAGGTATTTTAAGGATATGCATAAGAAATAAAATCGCATCTTGCTTCATATTTCTCCTTTGTTCATTGTTCGAGCTCAGTTTTCACCTATATCCAGTTCGCCGGAGCTCTTGAGTTTTGCGGTGCTGCTACTCACGAGACGAAAGTCGTTTTATCTTTGGGGACGATACGCTATTACCGAGAGCACTACCGGGGCGTATTTCGTCTTGCGGAAAGAGGGTTTTCCTCGACTCAACTTTTATTATTATATATAATTTTTTTTGTTCGTTGTAATCTTCATTTACGTTTGTACGCCCGACAAGTTTGTACTCAATTTTCCAATAATTTCTTATATATGCATGTTAATAAGATATTGATAAATCATAATTATGTGAATTTATTATATTAAATAATGATTTAAAATGTATAAAAATATAGAATTTAGATAAATAGAGAACGAATGATGTAAAGGGACGCCACATAGGCGCATGGATCGTTGTGGTATTAAAAATCCGCTACGAAATTATATATAAAATAATAATAAGATAAAAATTTTCTTAATTATATTTAAGATGTTGCTGCAATCCTAATTTATGTTCTTTATTTACAATGCCATGACCCAGGAGTCCACTAATTAGTCGTACATAGTTGCATATGAAATAGTAGTATATAGGCGTCGTGATTGGAAAAAAAATAAATTTAAATTTAACAGAAGTTTTTTTTTTTGGGTCGAATGATTTTGTTAAAATAATGATTTATGATTATAATTCACGGGTAATTTAAATAAATATATTGAAAATAATAACAAGCTTGTAGATTTGAGGATTCTAAATTGAAATGGGCTTGGATCCATTAGCCGAATATAATAAATTTTATCTCAGAATGGGCTCAACCCAATTTTCCTAAGTAATTAGAACTTTGGGCTTTCAATAATGCAATAGTAATGGGCTCACTTACTAAATTACTAGACCATGCGTACCCAAAAATAAAATACTATTAGATGAAATTGTGTTATAGTATTTGTACACTATCGACAGCCATAAACTATTTGTACAATCATGTGTACGGAATAATATATTATAGTCTATACATATAATGCGAACGTTAACCACAATTATTTAACCTAACGTCCTAATTTAAATACAATTATTTATATAGCTCCATATAGGGAGGAAGAACTTCTCTTTTTTTTGTCTTTTAAATATGGTTCTACAAATTAAAGTTGGCCCCACTCATTTGTCGTATTTAATGTCTCGTATTACTTAAATATGTCTCGTTTTATTTTATTACATAGGCGGAAAGGTCCAAATGGTACAGGCTGAAGTGCGAGGTGCTCCCGCGCTAAAAAAGGAGAAAATTGGAATTTCGCATATGGAAACACACTATTCGGGATGGACACGTGGCGAGATCGGAAATGGGGGAGGGAGGTGAGGGGGAGGGAGGAGGGCCGTTGGATGAGGGGGCTGGGTTTCGTGAATGGACACAGAAATTAATGCAGGGAAGGAGACAGTAACACAGTGACACATTCACGTGCGCCACCTTCCGTTTCAGAATGTCTTCTCTGCAGTTACCTGCCCTGCTCTGCTGCACACACAACCGCACGTGTCATTTGTCTTCTGTCTCCTCTTTCAAATTCTTTTTTCTTCTTTTTCTTTTTCCATTTATTTTTCTCTCTCGGATTTTGTTGGTTTTTTTTCCTTTTCCATTGGCCTTCCCTTTTGAATAAATATGGATTTAATGTTCGAATGATTAGTTTTTCAATTTTTAATAAAATAAATATTTACATACATAGAGTGCGGTTTATTTAGTTAGAGTATTAATACCCTAACAATCGTGAGCATACTTAATGTGCGAATGACTGAGATTGTAATATTATATTTAAGAATTTTTTTAATTAATATACTTTATAAAAATAAACACTACTAAAAATAATTAAACACTAAAGAAAAAATTTATTGACGCGACAGTGACACGTCATCAGATAGACACATTAAGTGTGCCCAACATGGATAGTGGAGCATTCCTATACTTAGTTTTCACAAATATCTTTAAATAAAACAAATATTTTTTTTGAACATATAATGCGGCTTATTACATGTCAAAGACAAAACATACTAGGTTCGTTGAATTTGACTTTGTTTCATGCATTATTTTATTAATGTCTAATGCATTTTGTATTTGAATTTATTTTAAATGAGGCTCTATATATTTCATCATTATATTCAAATGAGCATTGTATTTCTTTCGATTTTACTAGTTGGGTGCATTCAATCTTCATATTTTCAAGATTCTATGTTTATATTTGATGAATGTTAATTTTAAGCGTCTTTCTTGATCTGACAAGCTCTTATTTGGCCCTCCCTGATTTTGTATTACAACACGAATAACGGTATATGTAATTGATTAAAATAAAATACATATATAAGAGCATGATCTTATGCATGTACACTAGCTAGTAAAACAATCATAGTAAGATAAATAAGATGATATTAATCTATTTCCCTGGTTTTTATATAGTATAAATTGATGATAACAACTTTACTCATATGCCTTATATATTCACATAGAGAAAATTATCTTCTCGTGCAACTTTGGTATCATAACCGTGACTTCAATTTTAATTTATGTTAGATTCATCCATTTTTCTTTAACAAAAATTATAATAATTTTGTTTTATTTTATAACTATTTTCTAGAATTAACCAATTCAATAGGGGTTATAATTATTTTTAACATTTATATTAGGGTTGATAAATTCAAAATCAAGATATAATTATTAAAAAATTTCAATTTTTAGCTATATATATCTATTACTCCGTATAATTTATTATATTATTATCTATAAATATTACTCCTTCCGTCCCGACGAGCTTGACGCATTTATTATTTTATAACTCATATATGTTCAAAAAACGCATCAAGTACTGCGGGATGGAGGGAGTATTATAATTTACATAATTGGGAAGGATGACCACATTCGTAAAATCAATGATACTCTTCTTCTTGTTATGATACACAATTGAATTACATATCTAATAGTTGCACGAACACACCGATCATATTATATTATATTATATATGTATTGACCTAGTATCACGGTTTATGTAAAAACAAAATTAATTTATTATATTGTATTTGATGAGGATACTAATAATTGACATGAACCCCACCCCCAAATGAAAAGTAGAAAGAAAATGGAAGACGAGAAATCTCATGGATTCATGTAACCCAAGTCTAAAAACAAAATAAACGAAAAAGCATCGCTATCACTTTCTTAAAAGTATCACTAATTTTATTCAACCACGTAATACTTGGATCAAGACCTACTTTCAGAATTTATAATTTGGTATGAGAAAAAAAATTTGTTATAACATACTACCTCCATTTAGTGAAATTTGACCATTTTGCTTTTGGCAATTGCTGACACGTTTTTCCACGCTTCTTGATAATGAGTTTTAAAATAATTTTTAAAGATTTCTTTCTTTTACGGGATACTACGACTGTTGTAGTATCCCGTAAAAGAAAGAAATCTTCAAAAATCCATTTTAAAACTCATTATCAAGAAGCGTGGAAAAACGTGCCAGTAATTGCTAAAAACAAAGATGTCAAATTCCACGAAATGGAGGGAGTATTAGGATTATTGAGTAATAAAATGAACAAAAACGTAAAGAAGATACTGATATACAGGGTTCACGAACATTGTATTTGCTACATCCACAGGCAGAAAACGGAGAATAGATTGTATTAGACGGCTAGGTTACAGATTACAGAGTTTGTGCTTAAGTTCTTTACAAGTAGAACACACCAGACGGGTTAAGCCCAATACAACAATTAAGGCTTAACTCAGCAACACAACGATACCCCGATAAACTCTGCGTAACGGGAGATGGATTCAAGTTACACTAAAAAAAAAGGAATATAAATTAAAATTTGGATAACGAAATTTTTAATTTTTTTTATAAAGAAAAATGACACTTCAATGGACATGATTTGTCTCATTCAAAACTTGCTTAAGATAATGAAATGGAACAGAGAATAGATTTTGAATTCTCTCATGAAACGGGTCGGGTTCCGACTTTTCAACCCCACAACCCGGTCCCCGCCCCTTTTATCTTGTCACACAGCTGCTCCAACGGACTCTTAAGGAGAGGTTTTCTCTCCCTTACCTTCTTCTTCCTCTCTCTCTCTCTCTCTCTCTCTCTCTCTCCTTCTCCCTCATCTCCCCTCACAAATCCTTCACATTATTAGGGTTTCTTCCTCTCTCTCTCTCTACAAGATCTGCCACCGGAGAAAAGCTATGCATTCGGGCTTCGAAATACCGGGACTCCACCACCAGCAACACCAGCAGTCGCCGGAAAACACCTGCCCGCCGCTCATACTATCGATGAACCCGACCCAAATCCTCGACCAAATTCACGCCCTACCGGCAACCCAACAGCTAGGACTCGACCACCACCACCACCACCACCACTACCTCCCCCAGCACCACCACTACCCCGGCGCCTACTTCCCCCTCAACTTCAAGCTCGGCCTCAACGAGATTCGCTCGAGAAACGACGCCGCCGCCACCGTCACCGCCGGTGGCGACGCCTTGCTTCGTGGGAGTGAGCAATACGAACTGCCCGAGGCCCGACAATCTTCTCTCGGAATGCTCCACTCCCCTTTTTGGTAATTTCAATTTAATTAAATAATACTCAATATTCCATTTTTACTTACTTTATTTATTTCACTAATTTAAAATTGGAGCTACATAGCTTCCTTTCCCCATTAATGGAGCTAGCTCCATCTCCATTTTTATTTATTTTTTTTAATTAATTAATTTCATGTACTACTATACAGTATACACTATTCGCATTAAGGTAATACACAACGCACCGTCCTTTTTTTAATATTTTTTTATATTTTTTATTTTTTAAATATAGATTTGTATGCATTAATAAAAATATTGTGTAGGGAACCCCTCCCAGCAGAAGTATCCAATGAAAACAGTGAAATAGTCGATCCACACGAATTGAGGCAGAGGGAAACTCTAACGAACTGTTTGGACGCAAAAAGTAGAGTACACTTCAGCGAGCTGGAGGCCATATACAAACGCCTCGGCAATAATGAGTCCATCCAAACACCCCCTAACCACCCCCGGCACGTGACCTCCCACCTCCCCCCCTCCGTCGCCGAAGAACAACAATCCGAAGACGAAGAACAAGAAGAAGAAGCTTCTAGATCCTCAAAAGCCGCGAAAAAGGCGAAGGCTAAGAAGAAGAAGAAGAAGAACAGCTGCGGAGATCGGCAGCTGATCAGCCCCATGGCGGAGTTCTTCGAGGATTTGGTGAAGCAGGTGATGGATCATCAGGAGAATCTGCAGAGGAAGTTCACGGAGGTGATGGATCGGCTGAGCGAGGAGAGGAGGGCGAGGGAGGAGGAGTGGCGGAATCAGGAGGTGGCGCACTTCGAGCGCGAGGCGGCGGCGAGGGCTCACGAGAAGGCCATGGCCAAGAGCCGGGAGGCGATGATCGTTTCGTATTTGGAGAAGATCGCCGGCCACAGAATCCACCTCCCGCCGTCGCCGCCGGCGAACACCACCGACCACTCCAACTCCGATGAGATCGACCGCGATCCGAATTGAGATATTTATAACCTGGTAATTAATTTAAAATTAGCTTTGCTTGAGCTTATTAGTGAAGAACTGTTTTAGTTTTTCTAGCTAGAAATGTAGGTGATGAGGTGAAGGAAGAGAAGCAGGAATTTTCCATAAGAATTTAATATTAATAATATCCTGTTTAGTTTATTTGAATACTAATATATAATTAAATCTTTATATATATATTTATAGTATGGAACTGCTAGGAAGTAGCTAGAAGCAAAGCATGATCATCACTGCGTTCTTCTTCTGAGAAAGAACTAGGGTTTATGTTTTGGTTCCTTTTTTTCGATTAAATCATAGTTTTATTTAGCTCTAATTGATTTCCTTTCCTTTTGTAGTAACATTTTTTTTGGGTTTCGTTTTAAGCAAGAAGGCTTTTCCTGGCATGCAATTCCTTTTTTTGCTATTTCTTTTTGAGTTTTCTTTTTCAAGTAATTTTGCAATATAGCTGCTCTCTCTTCAGATTTGACACTTCTTTCTTTGTTCTTGTGTTATTAAGGTATGTTATGTTGATAGTTTTAAAACGTAATTAATGTTTAAATTATGTTGGATGATTAATCTACTTTCATTTGTGGAATTTCTCCTATGCACTGTGGTTTTTTGCCTTAAAAAATAATAATAAAATTGCTCGTGTAAATTTAAAATTATTTTATATACATGCGAAATTCTCGCAAAAATAAATTAATGAAGTCAAACTTACTTTTTTAAAAATAAAATATGACAACCGTGATTTGGGAAAGATTAATAGCTAATAAATAATTTTACATCAAGTAATTTTATTCAGTAGCATGTTTAGAATGTTTTTCCGTTTGAATCATCAATTTTTTTCTTTATAAAAAAAGGAAGAACATTCACAAAATTAAGTTTACGTACGTCTACAAAATTAGAAAAATGTCGAAATTAACAAAGTATAGTAGAACTTTAATCAAACCTTTATTTTAAGTAATCCTGTATATAATATCCCGCATTAAACAGGCTGTATTTATATTTTATCATTGACAACTAAAAAAGATAAAGAAAAAGAAAAATGAATGTTTATTAAATCGATTATGACACAGACATACTAGTATACTATAGTACGTAGGTGTAAGCTGAATGTAGAAAGTAGGATCAGAAGAAGTGGGGAGAGAACTGTAGTAAATGAAAGTAGCATATTTTCCGGCGTGACGTGGTGGTGGGCGCCGGTGGCGGGGCCCGGCGGCAGAAGTGCTGAAAAAAGTCCTTAAGCTTTCGAGGAAAAACCGCTCAGAGCCCCACTTACCTTTCTGTGAGTTTGCGTTCTCTCTGAAACTGATTGGGATTGGCATTCAGAGCAGCTGCACGAATACAGACATCTCGCATTAATGCCCCCTCTCCTCCTCTTCTTTCATTTCTGCCAGATAGATTATCAGGCTCGGCTCGGATTTTTTTCGATTTACATTCGATCCAGTTCTATCGGGTTCGAGTTATTTTCGATTTGGGTCATTCTCGACCGACTTGATATTTTTTTTTTTGGTTTTTGACCTGTTTAGATCGGTTTGTCGGTTTTTACCAAGATTGACATCATATTAAGAATTTGGATTTGAGTATTATCCAAACATTTGCCAAAGTTATAAATAATATACAAATTGTTTATCCAATTTGTCACAAATGACTATGTTTGGGGGCGCTGTCAAGCCAATGATTTTTACAAATACATGCCCTAATTAACTGGGCTACAAATGTGGACCAAAAGATTTGAGTTTTTGTGTATAGTCTAATCAGTCTCCATACGTCAACAATATGACACATGCATATTTGAATATGGATATTAGTACTCCTGTTCAACACATTTTTAACGCAATGGTATAATTTAATTTTATTGGGTTTGAGTTATTTTCGAATTGAACCAGTCTCGACCGACTTGATTAATTCTTTTCTGTTGGCTTGTTCACATCGGCTTTTATCAAGATTGCTGGCTTAGACGTATTAAGAATTTGGATTTGAGTATTATCCAAACATATGCTAAAGTTATAAAATGATAGTATTCGGCAATAATGTGGCCGGCCACACAGTAATATATATTTTTAATATATATATAATAAATTAGTAGTACCGTTTTAACACATTTTTAACCCATGGTATGATTTTTTTGGGGTAATTTTTTATTTAATTGTGAAATTATATTAAATTTCCTCCAACATAATCTAAATATAACAAAACTCTCTTCGTCCCAACAAAAGTATGACGTTTTATTATTTTATACCTCATATATATTCAAAAAAAAACGTTTTACTTTTGGCGTCACGGAAGGAGTAACAAAATGGCAAAATTATCTCTATTTATGTGGCATACATTCATAAAATTAAAAAAAGAAAAGAAAAGAAAAAGGAGTATAATTGATTCTTTGTGGATTTGGTGTTCTATTTCTATTTGGGCTCGCTGCTCTGAAGTCCAAATGTTTATAGGAATTTGTTTGGGCCCATGGGTTTTATTAGTATTTAGAAATATTGTTTCCTTTTATTTCAATTTCAATTATTGAAACAATATTACATAAACAATCCGTGCTTGCAATTTCAGATTAGACATACACGTGGAATTTATCTAATGCATTATTATAACCTAAGAAACGCTTAATTATTCATTTATCTATACTTTAAATATATTTTTAGTGTGATCGAAATATAAAAGATTACAAAAAGGAAAAGAACGAAAAAAGACGGGAGTATTTTGCTACTAATAACACGCACACGTCGCGCGAGTCTTCTTACAGAAGTCGTGTGTATAAATACCCTGGCCCATCGGCCATTGCCCCCCTTCTTCCTTTACTCACACACCAGCTAATGCAAAACCCGGACGGCGAAAACCCTTTTGCAAGTTGTTGCAGTTCCATATTCTGATAAGAACACAGAGCAGTTGTGCAAGCGTACATGCATATGTAATCATATATTCAATCGGAAAGAAGTTCGAGATATGTCAATTCGGTTCAAATTCAGGAGCTCCGTCAATTTCGATACGGTGGAGATCGGAAATCGCGACTCAATTTCCGTGGCGGAGCTGCGATTGAGAATTCTGCGCGGGAAGGATTCTCAGCAACAGCAGGGGTTTGATCTCGTTTTCTCAGATGCGGTTTCCGGTTTAGGTGCTTTGCTTTTCCTTTTCTTTTTTGATTTATAACCATTTCGTTCACTTTTCTCGTTTCCGGATTCTACCTCGGTTCTGGCTTTGATTATTAGCTATTGCTGTTTTCGATTTGTTGTGTTTTTTAATGCTCCTGGTGTTGATGGAATTTTCGTTGATTTGCATGAGCTGATTTTGAATTGGGTTAAAATGAATTTGTCAGAATACAAGTGCGATTCTCAAATTCCGAGCGGATCCAGCGTGATTGTTAAGAGAGTTCCTGGTGGAACACTACCGTCGCCTGTGTAAGATTCTATTCCCTTAATTGAGTTATTAGCTTGACTGCTTAGAATAAGTTCATTATTCTGGTTGAGTTTATACTGTTTGCTTGCATGCACAACTTTGCTATAACGTATTACTCTGATATCGATGTGAATCTGCTTATGTTTTCGGGTATTGTTTACTATAGATGCGTTTATGTGTTGATCTATCCGAAACTGCAACTTGTTTGTCAATAACTGATGACTTGGAGAAGATAATGAAGATCTAATGATAATGTTTGGAGACAATCTGAATTGAATATGTTGATCAATTGTAAAATCATGGAAAGTGATGCCATACAGGGGCATTTACAGGATCCTGTACTTTGGGAAATTATGGAAGATAGCTTGTTATGTTAAACGAAACTTCTACATTGAATAGCGGCAATTAGTTTTATAGATTTATGTCGGTTAATGAATGATGTAGTTCATAGGCTTCTAAAAGTGACACGTGTTGCCTGCCAGTTAGCGCCTGTCCCCTCGCGTTATGGAAAAGCATTGGCTTCTTAAAATGCAACTAGGTATTAATATCCATATTGTCCGTGTTGATCCTAACAAAGTAACTGATATTTTACCTATTAACTTACGTGAATCAATTTATTCTGTTAATAATAGGAAATATTTATGTATGAAATATTAGTATATGACTTACAATTGTGTTGAGCTGGGAATACCGTTTGCGAGTATGTTTATCACGCCAAAGAATTATGTCAAATATTAATCCAATTCCTAAGAAAAAGTTCCATAAATATAAAGCATTCAATGTTTCTTACGTGGATTATGCCACGATATATAGTTTAGAACAAATGTCTCCTCTTTATATGCATCGAAGAATCATTACTTTCTTTTGTTTAAACCCATGGTGGTTTTACAAGCTAATGAGCTATTATCTTTATATTCGTTTCTACTTTATTTATGTTACGTTTTACAAATCTGTCTGACTTAATGTGGATGCATTGGTATTAAATTATAGGATCTTGGATTCTTGATGACTCCTTAACCTCATATGTTTAAGCCTGTTTGTCTTTATAGATTGAGTTTGCTGTTAATATAGTGATCTCAAAAGTACTTGCATCGTCCTTGACATTAACCTTATGAACTGTATGTCTGCTGCAGGGTACCCATTGAAGCTGCTAAGCGTGTCGACTTGAAGGAGTCGCACAATCTCCATCTAGCTGTATGCTTTTATTCATATTCGTTGGATATGTTTTTATGTTCTTTCTCAATTGCATTTGTCCGCCTTCTCTTAAATGAGTATATTATTTGAAATATCGTGGTGGATTTTCATCGAATGGGATCTATCATGGGGGTGGGAATTATTGACACAATCGCAGTGGTCGAACATGGACACAAGCCAAAGATAATAGGTTGCCATCATTATTGTGCTATTCACAATTATTGTAGTTATGCTATATTATGGTGTTGTCTTTATCAGGGCACTGAGATTTTCACTGTATTGACACATTAAGATTATTAATATCGGATATTAATTTACCTCGTTTTTCCTTTTTGGGCAGTGTTCTATTGCTTTGTGGGACATCTTCTCACGTCTTAACATTTTAAGAGAACCTGTATTTCATACTATGTACTAGGATTGTTTTATCTTGGTGTGTTATGTTACACCAACACAACGATTTGCCTTTGTGTCAGTAGAAATCCTTATCGTGTACTGTGAAGTTACTGCTATGATGAAAGACAACTAGATTACATCATAATCACCACTAATATATATACTCTCCTGATACACCACACACACTCAGTAGATCTCCTCTTTTCAATTGGGTGAGTACTTGTCCTACTTTGTGACTTGAGGGTCACTACTCTAATTGTCTGATATTTATATTTTCAGAAGGCTGGACTGAAGAATGACTTTGATGACCTAGGTGCTGATCTGTGCTCCAAGCCTGATTCAGATTTGCCTGTCTCTTATCAAGAATTTGATAAGAATAAGTTCATGGTTAACAAAAAAGATGATGTTGCTCCCATATCAAATGGTCTGCTGTTCTTAGTTATATTATTTTTTATCCCTCCTTTCTAGTATTTGCTATTTATTTTGCTCACAACGGTGTGGTTTTAGTGCCAGGTTTTGGTCAGCATGGAAATGATAGGAATAATTTGCCATTAGTTGATGAGCTGATAAAGTCTAACAAGTATTATTTCTCACCACCTGTCTATTTTTGTCAAGGTCTAAGTTCTTGCTAATATGACGTACTCTTTTGATTTTTTGTAAGGTTTCACGCATCCAATTTCCCGACGGTCCAAAGTACTAATTTGCCTTTAGAATTGAAGTGCTCGCTATGCAATAATTTCTTCACAGATGCAGTGATGATACCCTGTTGCCAGCATAGCTTTTGTGAGAAGTGTGAGTTCCTTATGCAGTAACTACCTGTTCAGATGCTCCAAATTTCACATTAATACTATTATTCTCAACCACTACTGCTAGCCAATTTTTAAATTTTATTTTAATGCGGACCTTATGATGTGTTTTGTTCGTCTTGATCTGATTCACTTTCGAATTTTGTTTGCTGGTGCAACTGCAGGTATCCGTCAAGTGCTTGTTGCAAAAGGGATGTGCCCCAAATGTTCTTCAAGAAAATGCATTGTAGGAGATCTACTACCAAATTTGTCATTGCGTCGAGCAATTGAGCATTTGCTTGAATCTCAGATGTTTGATGCTGGTTTTGAGGACGTCATGCAGAAATATGCGCCAGGTCTATAGCTTATTCTTATACAAATCCTTGACTCTTATAGGACTTAACAACTTCATAATGGCATATGACTGCTTTTTTTCTTTTTTCTTTATTCTTTTTGTAACTTTCCTTGTAAATGTAGATGGAGAATCTGGAATCCAAGCAAATGATGTTTTGTGTGCTTTAACTGTTGCTGGGAGGGTACTGGAAACTCCTCAGTCTTCTTCTGCAACTGGAAAAGGATCCAATCAGGTTCTTATACCATATGGCAACCCTGGTAGTAGAGCTTCCGATCCATCACGGAAAGCCAATCAATTACTTGCTGCAAGAGGCACATATCCTCATGATAATGATATGCAAAGAGACTCTGAAGATTTTGCACAATCCACAGATTTTCAGGGTGAAAATCAACCTGTTCTTCCTGAAGTTAAGAGCCATGGTGAAGGTACTTGTCGTTGCTCAATGGTATACTTAACATAAATCAAATATTCAGGCCATCTGACTGAAGTCACCTTATTAAACAGCCTCTTTATTCTAACTCTGGGAATATGCTGTTTTATTATGACTTATTCTCTTTGAAATCCAGAAGATAGTCTTGTTTTGCTGTGACAACCTAATTCATTGCCTACTAGTTGATTCGTACTTTACATGTTCCATCTTTTTTTATTTCTCTTCAGCTGATTCTAACGCCATCAGGAATGGGGGATTCTGGTTTGACTCGGGAGGTACACAAAGTTGCGCTGATTTCTTATTGTCACTTTGATAAATAGTTTGTACTTTATTTGATGTGTAATCATTTCTGTAATGTGCTATTTTCAGTTAGTGGGAGAAGCTTTTCAGGTCCTGGTAGCTACAGAACGGTAAGTTCAGTAATACTTTGTGATTGTAAATATCTGTTAATTCTCATTGCATAGTTTTAAGGTTAAGTCTTTGCTAAAATATTGCCAGTATTAGGATCTGACTTGTTTCTTAAGTCCATGAGCAAAGATTACAAAGCACTGTTTGTTCCCTTTATTTCTAGTCCTTGATATGCTGGAATTACAACTACAATTTTATATAAGTCCATGTTGAAAGAAGTCATTATATCTAAAATTTTGTTTGAATTCAGGGTGTCCGCAATTGCTATTCATGTGGTTCTCCTGACCATCTCATGAGAGACTGCCCAATTTCCCATCCAAATCCCATGTTTCGGCCAGGTATTCATCAAAATTTTCTTGTTTATTTACTTACATTTGCCTTTTCTTAACTTTGTCAATCGTTTTAGGTTCTGGAGCGTTTCATGGATGCATGCCAGGCTATGCACCCCCTTACTGGAATGGCTCTTCATTTCCTCCTTATACACCATATGCAAATATGTATAATCACCCTTCTATGATGCCATTCCATCCCTCCATGGTCCCTGTTTCACCTTTTGCTGTTCCTCCTCCCTACATTTCATCTGTGGGTGGCATCCTTCCTCGCCCCGGGTACGTTCAAAGTGTTTCAATCATCTTATAGCTGATTCTATGAAAATGCGTACCAATGGGTTATGACACCCTATTACATCTTGCAGTGGAAACATGAGAATGGGGAATATTGAATCTCCTGGATTTGAGCACTTTGAGCTTCAACGTTGCGTAAACAAGCGGATGAAGCACTCAAATGAAAATCTAGAAAGGTACAAATTTTGGTCGTTCATGTAAATTGATCAGAGGCATTACTTTTGCTTGCTTTGTGTAAAGAATTCTAACAATAAGTGTGTTACAGAGATCAACTTTCGGACAACAAGGACGGTTCTTCAGAATGCTATCAGCATTACAGTCCCCAGAAAACATATCATCATAAATCACAGAAAGACAAGGAACAAAGTTACAGTCACTCTGATGATAGCTTGGCTCAAAGATCAGAGAGAAAAAATCGGCACGAAAAGCACATGCGTTCCGATGAAAGGCATGAGAAGAGCCACTACTCCTTATCTGGGAAGGAGAAGAGGCTCCCTCATGGGGAGAGATCAAATTCTGCCAAAGACAATAAATCCAGAAGCAACGAACACATGGCATCATCACAGGGATTCAAAGGACAATGAGAAAAGGGGACAATATGATAGTGATTCGAGTTTTGGCCATCACTCGACTCAAAGAGATGTTAAGAGAAGGTTCAACTTCTGATGCCGAAGATTCTCACAGAAAACATCACCATCATCGTTCCGAACCTGGTTTTCAGCCTCGGGCACCCGTGGATAAAAATGCCAGATACAGCGAGAGGGAAACTGTCCATGATTCTTCCAGGCTTCCTACCAAGCACTTACGGGAGAGACATTACGAGCACCGCGTAGATGACCAGCGTCCCCAAAAGCGACGAGCAGATTGAACTCTTATGGTGAAAATTAACATGAAGATGCGCCAGTGAACAAACTGGTGATCGATCTGCTATCCTTTGAATAGGTATTTGTATCTTTACTAGGGTGTATCATGGTAAGAGTATTTTTTACATACATACAAGGGCATCGATAGTTACTTTAATACATTTAGGTCGAAGGCTTATCTAACTTAGAAAAAAAAACTACAATAGATTGGTCTATATTTAGTATTTACAATTTAGGATTTATACTCCAATCTGGTAAATATGTTTTTATCGTCGTTCTCTTACTAACCTTCTTCCCTTGTTTAAGGTGAGGTTCAAATCAGACCTCTGGCAATTGAAATATTGTTTGAGAAAGTCTTTATTTCTCACTCGATCACCCTTTGCACAGAGGTCCGACGCTTGCTGATGCTGCTCAAGGTATGTTTCTTTAGAACAGGCTCTCTCTCTCTCTCTCTCCACACACACACACACACACACGCACACACGCAAACACACGACATAATTTGTATATAGATGTCCCCTAACGTGAGAATACCTTCCGAGATGAGTATTAACATCTTACAGTCCGATTACCAGCCCTGAGAATAAAGGACCGCTATTTTTTTTTTCTTCCCCCGTAACATTTAACCGGGGATTCGAATATTGGAACTGCATGACTATGGTGAACCACTAAAAACCACTAAACCAGATTTCTCGTTGAGGTTAAACACTTCAGCTAAAAGAAAACAAGAAAGATAATCTTTATACAAATATATGAATCTGCAGTAATAACGTACATGTCTTACCCTAACGATTCAAGACAATAAATAATACGAAGGACAATAGTAACCAGCCTAAAAAGAAGTATCCCGTCAATGTTGTTGGCCATTCATCCTCTGCCTCCTGCAAAAAAAGAAAGGAAAACATGGACGCAATGAGATTTGTATTTCCTATCGTGTTACTTGGAGATGGCAAACGAAAACCTTGACTATTTTTCCGATGGAGGCGGATAAACGACATGACTTGAACCTTATTTTCGACACATACCAAAGGACTATTTTAAGGACATGTCAAGGAAGAGACATACTAAAAATGGTGACAACAATACTATAAAGAGCTATAAAATTCAAAATTTAAAATACCAATAAAGTAAAATACGAGCATTTTTGTAGCATGCTATGTGAAAATGTGAAAGTGCGGTGTAATTGGTACATACCCGTGGAGGAGGGTCCCCTTGCATGGTATCTGCTTGAGTAATATCAACCTCAAACGGCCATTTGTATTTATCTGGATTCCCACTTCTAGCCAAACTCCAATCGTACAACCTTCTCTCCTCCACCGACGACAGTATTGAGTATGATTCCTAATCAATATATAAATAAACCACATCAAACCCACATATATAATCTATAAATTAATGTCGTTAAGATTTAATTTTTTGCCACTTCAACCTTCAAGAGCTCTAGCTCCTTGCTAGCTTCTTCTTCTTCCAACCCTTTATCCGTCAACTCCGTTACCTTCCTCTTGTAAGCAACCTCAACCTGAATATACACACAATTCTTAGGTTGAATATATATATATAATAAAATAAAATAATAGATTCCTACCTCATTGTAAGAGCACCCGGTTAGGAGCCCTAGCCTTCCGTAGTGATCGGCATCCGTAATTGCTGCAACTCTAGAACAAAACTTCATTAACAACCTTCTTCACTAATTTAATCAATTTATATAATAAATAAATAATGAAAAGGAAAAAGAGAATAACTTACCGAGGCCACGCAACGCTTTCTCCACATTAAGAGCTGATATCAGCGACGGCGGCCCTTTGGGAACTTCCGCCGGCGTCTGCGGCTCTTCTTCGCCGACCGCCGTCGTCGCACTTTCCTCGCCGGAGCTCCTGATCACCAACGACCGCCGACTGTTCCTCGAGAACGAAGGCAACGTTCGGACGTGATGATCTTCGACCGTAACGCGCTTTCGAGCAGGTGCGTAATAAGCGCTACTCGCCACAGCAGCTGATGATGCAGCAGCCATGACTGTATATGTGTGTGTGTGTGTGTTTCGGTTTAGTTATGTTATGTTGAGAGTGGATAAAGGGAGGATCTTTCGTTGCCAAAGAAATGCTATCTTCCCGCTTTTGTTTTTTATATATAAACCACCTCATTTTTCATTCATAATAATAATAATTATTTATTGGAGCGAAATATATACTTAATATATAACGTTGCTTGAAAAGTTTAATTTATGAATATAATTAGGCAAAATGTTAGGTTGAATAATTGGGGTAGAGTGAGTAATACTAGAGTTGAGCGCAAAAATTCCAAAAAATCAAAATGACCAACAAATTACACTGAAAACATATGTATATATATATATATAGAGAGAGAGTTTGGTTCATATGTTAATAAATCTTGGTATGTTAAATATGAATGAATCTGGACTATTGATCTTAATCAAATTTATGGCTGTCATTCATTAAAGCATAGTTTCAAGGTACAATAAGCATGATTTTATTTAAGCATGAATTGGTACATTTAAAAGCACAATTATATAATAAGCATAATTTTATGCATATTTAAACATAATTTTGTATACCTTTAAGCATTTTTAACATTTTAACACGCCATGATATATTAACACACGAACCGTTCCCTGTATATATATATATATAAATAGATGATGAATCATATGTAAATAAATTCTGGCGTGAGAAATAGGAACAGATCTGGAACATTGATCTTAGTTAGATCTATGGTTGATATTGATTTAAGCATGATTGCAAGATACCATAAGCATAATTATATTTAAGCATCAATTTGTATATTAAAAAGCTCAATTATATATTAAGCATAACTATATGCAGATTTAAGCATGAATTTGTTACCTTTAAGCATTATTCTCATTTTCTCACGCCATGATTTATTTACACATGAACTCTTCCTTTTATATATATATATATATATATATATATATATATATATATTGTTTGTTTGCTATTCCTACAATTCAATTAGTTTGAGAACAATGGTGTAATACGTTATGCTCCCTCCGTCCCTTAAGAGTATTTCTCTTTTTTCTTGGCACGAGTTTTAAGAAAATATTAGGTTGTGTCGTACTATAGTAAATAAGTTGAAATGATAGAGAATAAAGATAAAATTACTTGTGTTAGGGTATAATGTTTTAAAAAAAAAGAAAGATAATACTCTTTCGGGACATATGAAAAAAGAAGAAGAAGAAAGAACACTTTTAAGGGACAAAGGGACTATAATATGTCAAACATTTTACAATAGCGGAACTTTATCCTATACTAATTGGCGAGTATCGAATAATGATTTAACGGCTGAAAATTTAATTAAAGAGTAGAGGTAGAATTTAAAGTATCGAATAATGATTTAACGACAGTCGTAGTACCCCGTAAAAGAAAGAAATCTTCAAAAATCTATTTTAAAACCCATCATTTTGAAGCGTGGAAAAACGTGCCAGAAGTTCCAAAAGCAAAATGGTCATTCTCCATGAAATGGAGGGAGTATATATTTTAAAATTACATATATACTACTCCCTCCTTCCACGATTTCATTACACTAATTCTATATCGAGATGTCCACGATTTCTTGACCCTTTCTATTTTGGGACGTATGCCCTATTGTACACTTTTACACTTTAATACAATTAACAATATTTAACAGGCCCACAATTATTTCATTTTAACATTTTAATATTTAATTTATTAATACATCATTAAAACACATTAAACTCCATGCCTAAATTTTTAGTCAAAAAAATCGTGAACAAGTGGAGTATATAAGTATAGCTTTGATAAAAAAATTTGGGCCCCAATGGGTGGGCCCTGGGCGGTCGCTCATGCTGGCCCACCCTCAGGCACGGCCCTGCCTAGAAAGCAGGGACGACGGCGTCGCATAGGTGGAGATTATCTCGACGTCTCTTTTCTTTATCCTTTTGAGGTAGAGAGTTGAATTTATTTGGTTGCTAATAAGGTATGTTGTTCAGAGCAAAAGCTCGGTTTTTACCGAATACTTTTTCAATTTAGATAAAACTTTTGGTTGCTAAGGGCATCTCCAATAGCCCACACCAAACTCAAACTCATTTTGCATCATCTATCACATCAAACAGTAATTCATCTCCAACCCAAAAACTCAAACTCAAACCCAAAAGAATATTCTCTGTATATTCCTTTTTATACCACTTTTAATATTTTTAAAATAACATCTACATACTTATGAATATTACACTTTAGACCCACATATTCTTTTCATTTAACAATACTATTAATAATAAATTGTTTTAAGATAATATAATTTACTCATTTATTAAATAAAGAAAATTACACAAATTTAAAAAAATTACATTGAAAATACAATAATTAATGCGTAAATATAAATTTTAAGCATATAAGAAGTTATAAGAAGTTGTTCAATTATTTTATTAATGAATCGATGTCATTGTGTTGTTATATCTTCATTTTTCTTATATAATCTCATCAAATGTTTTTTTTTGAAACAATTTGAATAATTGTGATGCATATTTTAAGTTTGTAAACTGTATTAATTATTATTAGAAAAACTTTTTATAAAACATTTGAACTTATAATAAAAATAGCCGATTAAGGCTTTAAATTGAGTTGCAAAAATTCTATTACGATGAATAAATCAATAGCCCAATACTAGGCCCAATATTAGGCAACATTTAACATAAAGGAAACGGTATTAATTGATTTATGCCCTAATTCATAAATAGTACTTCCTCCGTCCCAAGATTTTTGACACATTTCTTTTTGGCATTTTCAGCACGCATTTCCACGCTTCTCGGTGATGGATTTTAAAATGAATTTTTGATGTATTTTTCTTTTTACGGGATACTATGACGCTCGTATTATCCCGTAAAAAGAAAAATACCTCAAAAATTTATTTTAAAATCCATCACCGAGAAGCGTGGAAATACGTGCCGAAAATGCCAAAAAGAAAGGTGTCAAGAATCTTAGGACCGAGGAAGTAGTACATAATTAGACCCGTGTTTCTTCATCTTCTCCGCCATTGTCTTCTCCGCCCATCTTCTGTCCATTCTTTTCCTACTTTCACCACCATAAACACAACAATATAAAAAGAAAAGGAAAGCAGTTTTCGGATTACAGCAAATCTGCTATCACTCGAGATCTGGTTTATCTAGTTGCAAATTAGTTCTTTTGGAAAATCCAACAGTTTTCGGATTACAGCAAATACTTTTTTCTTGATAATATATTCTTCATAATTTCTCAATTCAGAAAGGTATTTTAATTGCAGAAGATATTATTTTCTTGGAAGATCTGTGCTATTTCTCTAATAATTTCTCAATTTAGAAGATTTTAGAAGATCTGAATGAAAGCTTATTTGCTTTTCAGTTTCGTAATTTTTTTTTTAATTCATAATTTCTCAAATTTTAGTCCTCCGCCGTGATGATTGGGAAGGGTATGGAGCTTGACTCTAAGTTTCTGGCTAAGGTAATCTCAAGCTCTTCTTACTTTTATATATGAGTCAATTCTAAGGGTGGGTCGGTATGGGATACCGAAAATTCTTTGACGATACCGATGTCGATACCGAAAATTTACGGTATGCCATATCGCATACAGTTGCCGTACCGGTGGTTTCGGTATGTATCGAAATTGATGCCGTTGCCGATAACAAATTTGTGGTATACCCTACCGAAGTTACCGAAGTTTGGTATGCCGAAATACCGAAAAATACGGCAAAATAATAAATAATACCGAAAATTTTCTATTTAATTTTCTTTTTCATACAATTTTAACTACATAAAAATATAACAAAAAAACACTATAATTTGATCCACAAATAAACCAATACAAATAAATAAATATTGTTTATGTGTCATTAAAGTGCAACACAAAGGAATAGAAACGTAATAGAAAAACACAACAACAACTAACTTAAGAGAAGTCATGTTTATAAGTAGTTTTATTTTATGATAATAAGAAAAACAATCAACACAACAACAAAACGACTTAAGAGAGGTCATGTTTTATAAGTATTATTTACACACTTGAATATTATCGTTTTTCTATAAAAATATAATCTATGTATAATTATGTATTAGAATAATCTGCCTATAAGAATAATACATTTCGGTCTTGACAATATGATTGTATAAATATCTTACTGTAATTTTAATATGTTTTTAATCTTTCGCCTAGCTGTCTAGTTGGAGGCCCCTTAGTTCTCGTCTAATAATTTTCAGAATATTGTACTCCCTCCGTTCTGCTTAGTTTGACGCGTTGCTTGAATATATGAGGTATACAATAATGCAACACGTCAAAATGTGTGGAACGGAGGGAGTATTTTATAACCTCATTCAAATAGGTCATCAATACACATTGTTTTTGTTTGATTGTGTTGTTTGGTAGTGTGGTATGAGACACGAGGAAGTTGGTGAGAGATGTGTCGCAGTTGATTGGATAAGCCTATTGCCTGATGATATTATTGTGCACATGCTTTCTTTCCTTCCGTTGAAGGAAGCCGTAGCTACTAGCCTTGTTTCACGACGATGGTCACATTTGTGGAGATACACTCCTAATCTCATCTTCAAAAATGATCGATATCATGATCCGATGATAAACATACCAGTAACCATGCCCGACCTCGAGCATGGTGGACGTCAAGACAGGGGTCTAATATGTTACTCATTATTGACTTATTTTTTTTACTATAACGAATGGACTGTTTAACATTCAATTGAGTACAATTATTAACCTAATACTAACACTCCTTATCTTTTTTCCTATCATAATTACTCGAAAAATGAATGATTTGAGATATAAAATAAGCACGGTGGACATTATAGCATTACAAGTTATAGTTTGTTAGTAGAGTAAGGACGGACGGATGTAAAAAATTATATGTATGAAGGTGCTAAATCGATTTTTGAGAAGATAATTTCATCGCTAGGAAAACTCAAATATGATGGAGTTATCCTTAATTAATATTTAAATGACGGGCTGCTTGACATTCTATTCTTCAATTATATCGAACGACGAGTGATTTTACTTTAAATAAATATAACCACGCGAAATTTTTTACATCTCATTGACCTAATTTTTTTTCGACCCAACAGAAACTTGATATGAAAAATACAGCTACTTGAAAAAATGTTATCAATCGTCAATTTAGCTCTATTTACAACGTATAATTAGCGGCTTAACATTCAAAATGAGTATAACTACACAAAAAACGGGACATCACCTAATCTATTTTTCTATTACAGTGATCAACGGGCTACTTGACATTTAGAACGAGTAAAACTAATCGAGAAATGTCACACCTCATTGATCTTTTTTTTCATTTTTTTTTCTAATTCAATTTAATGTTGTTTTTTCAAATGGATCCTAATAATACTATAATCTTTAAATAAATAATTCTATTATTATCTTTCACGAGAAGTGATCCCAATTTTGATAGGTACTAAACTAGTTATAGGAGTATAAATTTATGACAGAAATCAACAACAAGATCCAATCTTCAAATCGAAAATTCAATAAAATCCCAAATATTCACACAAACAGATTAACCGGTTTTCTATTTTATTAATTAAAATAGAACTGAGTAAAAGAGCAAGCGACAAAGCGAGGCTGGGCCGGGCTGGTCCATTTCAGTAGGTGGGCCTGGGCTGAGTGTTCCTTTTACTTTAGTAATCCACCGTCACTTGCCGTGCAAGACTCCAAACTCCGAGCTGAATCCAACAGAAGGCGGCGACGGCGGCGGCGCATACCAAAGGTCGATCGAGATTCCAAACTCTGAAGCTGTGATGATGAGTGGAAAGGCTTTGAAACTTGACTCAAGTGTTGAGGTGATCCCGACCTCTCTTTTCTTTCTAGTTTCTCCTTGTTCTTTTTTCGAAGAATTGGTACCTATTTTGCTCCTTCTTCGTCATACAATTGATAAATCTATCTATCTATCTGTGATAAAATTGAAAAAAAAAAAATCTGTTCAATAATGTTTATGCTGTTGATGTTGGCATAATCGCTACAAATCTTGCGCTGCGCTGGTTCCTAATTGCCTTATGTTGTTGTTGGATAATGATATTCTATACTCGATTCTGGGAAATAATTTGTTGTTTTGATTGGATTGGATTATTGATAGCGTGATAGGATAAGCAAGTTGCCTGATGATATCATCGTCTACATATTGTCCTTCCTCCCGTTGAAGGAAGCTGTAGCAACTAGCCTCGTTTCACCAATGTGGTCTCATTTGTGGAGATACACTCCTAATCTCATCTTCAAAAATGATCGATATCATGATCCGATGATAAACATACCAGTAACCATGCCCGACCTCAAGCATGATGATGCATGTCAAAACCTAGATCAACTCATGCGCTCCCTCAAGAATATAGAATGGGTTAACTCGGTTCTCGCCTCACATAAATCCCTCTCATTGAAGCAATTTGCAATCTCTTTTTACATGCACAAAGATTGCCATTGCCAAGTCCTCCCCGAATGGATTCATTTCGCACTTTCGAGACAAGTTGAGAGCTTAATGCTAGACTTGTGCTTTTCTCCCTATGTCCTTGAGCTTGATAATAACATCTTCAGCAGCTTATGCACTAGTAGCGGCCTTAGAGAGTTGACACTCAAAAGTCTAACGGTGAGTGGCAAAGCGATTGAGATGTTCCTACGCAATTGCTCGTTGCTGGAACGGCTTATCATCCATGGTGTATGCTTGACATCGGATCTGGTGGTCAGCGGCAGTCTGAAATGTTTGGACATAGTTTCTCGCAGAAGGAATGGGATATCAATAAAAGTTTATGCTCCAAATCTAGTTGGGCTTCGCTGCTTCGTTTTTTTAAATCTTTTCTCCCTTGAGAACGTCCCTAATCTTGTTGAGGCATCATTTGAGCATTTTGGACCTGGAAATGTATTTGATCAGTTGGCAACAGCAGCAGCAAAATTGGAAGTTCTCACCATTACTCTAGATAAACCCAAGGTAACTGGACTTGATTGCTTCTTGTTGTTGGTCAACATATTATTATTATTATTATTATTATTATGAGTTCTCTCTCCTTTTGTAAACTAATAGTAATTTCAGTGTTCACAATCTTTAGATACAACTTGACTTTTTAATTGGTTTTGGAGCTTTTTAATGATCAATTTTAAAATAGATTTTAGTTTTTTATAGAGTACTAACACTTATAGTACTTTGTAAAAAAAATAAATTAAAAAAGTCCATTTTAAAATCAATCGTTATAAAGCCCTCAAAACCAGTTAAAAAAATTAATTATGTATAAAGATGGTGGGCGAATGGAGTATTACTTTTCTCAGCTTTACTTGTTTATTTATTTATGCAATAATTAACTTACTGTTCATATATTATTAATAATTGATCCTTAATTCCTAGGTGTACGGGATTTCTGAAATGCCTAGATTGAAGAAACTCGTCCTCAATTGTAAATTTCTGGAGAAGAAACTTCTGCTGCCAATAACTCGTATAATTGAGGCATCTCCTTGTCTAGAGGAATTTAGATTAAAGGTGCGTTGACGTTCGTTGGTGAATAAAACCGACATCCCAATATGTTGATTTAATTTTGGATATATTATGACAACGAAGCGCTCCCCTCAAGCCAAAAGGTCGGGGGTTCAAGTCATCTCGAGTGCTTGCGTGTGTGTGTGTGTTGTGTAGTGTTTGCCTGATAAAAAAAAGAAAAGAAAGATATATTATCATTCATGTCATGACTTTTGAATTTGTGCAGATTAGCATTATTGGGATGCATGAAAGCAAGTTTCCCAGAATTTTTGAAGTTGGAAGTATTCATCCGCACTACCATCTCAAGGTATTTGAGTTTTCAGGGTTTTGTTGGGGAGCAGTTGATCATGTAGAATTGTTGAGGTACATGGTGGATAGCTGCATTGTGATGCAGGAAATAGTAATAACTCCAATATGCCCTCTAGTTGTTGTTCCACCTGAACATTCCGACTTTTTGGGCAGATCAGACTGTAAGGATAATCCATATTTGACATGGGCGGGATCATCCGATCCTCATGTCGTCTACTCTAAGGCTGAGTTACGCATCAAGAAGCGGACACAGCGAGTGCTTGCAGAAGTAACTTCCAATTCCAAACTACCTCACCACCACCTTAAACTGCGTATTCTTTAGTTTAGTTTCATTCCCATTTTCTGCTTATAAATGTAATGTTTTCAACTTGACAAACAAACCATTTCCTTTTCTAGTATAGTATTCTCACTCACGAGTTGCGTGATACGATCATTGATCATATTATATACTACCTTCATCCCATGTAAGAAGTCCACTTTGCTTTATACACGTATTTCCATCGAAACCTAGTACGAGTTTTAAAATATAATTTTGTAGTATCGTTTTTTTACGGGATACTATGAGTGTCATAGTATCCCGTAAAAAAAACGATACTACAAAATTATATTTTAAAACCCGTACTAGGTTTCGGTGGAAATACGTGCCAAATAGTAAAGTGGACTAAATATATGGGATGGAGGTAGGTAGTGTTATTTAATTAGTATTTGATAGTATGTTGTACATAGATTTGAAACCGATGCTCTGCGACGTTACAAACAAAAACGGAATTTATTCTTTTGTTTTCAACCACTTTTCTTGATAAGTAACCAAGCTTATCATCTTTTTTTCTTGCTCCTTCGCTCGCTATAATACAAACTATACCCTCTGTGTCATCTCATTGGCGATGAAATGGAGGGAGTATACCACACTCGCTAGTCTAGAAACTATACCCTATGTGTCATCTCATTTGGCGATGAAACGGAGGGAGTATACCACACTCGCTAGTCTAGAAACAGTTTAGAGAGAGACAGACAACAGACAAATGAATGATGATGATGATGATGATGGTCAAGGTAGCAGCCATAGTGGAGTGGAGGAGACCTTTACCAATTTACCATTCGCTTCAATTCATTACGGATTTGCTTTTCTCCTCTCATAAAATAAAGTAACCATCTCTCTCTCTCTATCCATTTCTTTCTCTTCTTCTTTAACCAACTCTTTATTTGATTTCCATTTCTTCAATTAAATCAAATTTCTACATAGTTGAGAATCTTTTTCCAACCTGGATTTCACTTAAACTAATGCATCTCATCATGTTCAGCAGCTAAGGCTACAACTGCTTTTCCTTACTCCGCTCCCCAATTTCTTTGATCGTTGCTCGGAATTCTCTTCAAGCTCCATTGCATTGTTAATTGTATATGTTTTGGGTACATGATTATTTATGGATACAAAAATGTGCTTAAATTTTGAATGTATTTGCATATGAGCTCTGTGTGTGTGTTCTTTAGCCTGCTGCATCCATGCTTAAATTTTGAATGTATTTGCTCAGAGGATTTCTCTTCGTTTTCTGCTGTTATTACCAATTAAACGAACCCAGTCTTGTTCAGCTTACATGTATATTGACTCTTGGACAATACTATTTCTTAATATTTCTCTTTCATTCTATATACTTATGTTTAGAGATTTTGTGTACCTTTTTGCTTGACAAGAGGATCGGAGAAATCAAAATGATTATTATTATTATTATTATTATTATTATTATTATTATTATTATTATTCTGTTGTAATATATTATGGATCTTAAGGCAAGTTGATTAATTTGAAGATGCTTAATTTCTTTTATGTGAAATTCTTATCTATAGGGGTTGACGGCTGAAAATGTCTCTTAGTAAAGACCTTGTTTTCTTGATATTGCAATTCTGCGATGAGGAGAACCTTAAGAAGACGGCACACATGTGAGTTGATATCCATGCTCCATTACTTCTCGTTTTTCTCAATACATCATGCATATAGCTTCTCATATATACTTCTCATTATAGGCTTGAGCAAGAAACGTGCTATTTCTTCGATTTGAAATATTTTGAAGAGCTGGTGCTGAATGGCAACTGGGAAGTGGTAGTGAAGTATCTTTCAAGCTTCATGGATGTTGAAGACAATAAATACTCAACCAAGATATATTTCGAGATAAGGAAGTAAAAGTATCTTGAGGCTCTAGACAAGTAAGAATAATAAGATGATGGTTTTACTTTTGTTGAAATATAGAATAATACACTTTCCTTTTCAATGCTGTTGAGTTTGTTCTTAGATAGCATACGTGGATTATGTTTGATAGGCATGAGTTTTCTGCGGCCCTGGCCATTCTTCACAAAGACCTTAAGGTTTTTTCCCAGTCAAACAGAGAATTGTACAAAGAAATGGCTCAGCTCCTGGCAGGCTGGCACTAGATGACTTCAGGTACCATGGTGTAAGTGTAAACCATAAACAACTACGGGTGGCTCTATAATGTCTTCGATTTTAGTAAAGAAATGCACGTTTCCACCCATTGGCTCACCATGAAGGATGGAATGCGCAATTGATCTTTGAATTTCAGTTCACTTTTTCCTTATTTCTCAAATTTGGATTGAAATCAGTACATTTTCTGTGGATAGTCTAATTGCTTATTTGCTAGAGGTGCCGAATATATTGAGGAAATCTCTTTAATGAAAAAAATTCCTTAAAGAGAGCAAGATACCAAATTAGCAATATGGACACATATGATTCTTATGGTGACATACAGGGAATGATCACTGCCTCTACGGAGATACATTATCCACCAGAAAAACAGTCCTAGGCGATCTAAGGGCTGTCATTGAGGCAAATCCCCTTCTCCAAGGAAGAACGTGGTTCCCTCAAATAAACAAGTAGAGGTTAAGGCGCCTGGTTAACCAAAGGTACTCTTTCCTTTCCTTTCTTTGGTTTTGTATTTTCAGATTTAGACATCTTATATTGAGATGTTTCAATATATGGTCATTCAAAATCTCCAATAAGTTTTGAGGCATAAGTATCTATTTATTTGGACTGTAAAAATGTTATACTATGCAGTTTGAACTGGCAGCATATTCACTGCACACATCCTCACCCTCAGCCACACATCGATACCCTTTTTACAGACCATAAGTGCCCTGGACCCGATACTATGCAGGATCAACTGAACAAGGATAGCTCATTGGTGAGCTTTGGACGATAAACTCAATTTTGCTCCATTACTTTGTCCTTACAAAACACATGATCAAGTTTGAGCATTTTCCTAAAGTACCATATTATGTTTTTTTTGATACAATTCTTCTGCAGCTGCCCACAGCCGTGGCAGTGTCAGATCAGTCTTCGGTAACTAATTCCTTATAACTCCTACAACTGTGCATCTTGGGGACCTTACCCACCAAGGTGGTAACTTCATTATGTACGCTATTCTTTTACTTTCATGTTTCTGCATTAGACCGAAATTTATTCTGCAAACCTGGTCACTGTTTTAGGTGATGGTAAGTTTTGCCATGAAGCCTCTGGGGTAAAGTCGACAGATATTACTGATGAGGTACCACATTTTATGAATTATACTATGGGTCATCACTTTCTGAATTTTCATTATGTATGCAGTCCTTGTATTTTTGAAACAATGGATGCAGGAGGAATCACTTACTGTACTGCTCATAGTCAAGCTTCTGTAAATGAACTTCCTACTGAATTTCCCAGGACCGTTGAAAGAGTTTTAAAAACAGGCTCTTACATGACTAGCATGGATTTTCATCCTGTTCATGAGGCTCTACTGTTAGGCTGACCTTGTTGGTATTGAATTTTATTGTTTTCCCAGTTCTCAAGTGCTTATAAATTATAACTCATGCTGCTGCTGGTCTATTCTCTTAGTTGAGAAAAATTTCAGGGGATGTAGAAATCTGGGATGTTGCTGCAGCTGAGAAGGTGTTCAAAAGAGAATTCATGGGAAACATTGTGTCTAATCAGGCGAAAATGGAAAACAATCACAGCATATCTGTTAATCGTGTGATATGGTGCCCTGATGGTTCTCTATTTGGTATGCGTGTTTCCTTGAAACAAGCCTGTTATCTTTTTCTGAGCCCATATGAATTGCTTATTTTTTTAACATGAATTTTATCAAACACAGGTGTTGCGTATTCAAAACGGCTGCTATATTTGTATACTAGAAATGGCAATTACTTTGAGAAAAAGTGGGAGGTATCTTCTATTACTTGTATTCCTGTTATGTTCCAGATACATCTTTTTCTATCCAGATTGAAGCACATATTGGCAATGTGAATGACCTGGCATTCTCTAAACCATACGATGAGTTCTTGGTCATAAGCTGTGGCGATGACGAGTTGATTCAGGTAAGATACATAGTGATAAAGTTAATACATGCTATAAAGATGAACCCTCATTTTGCAAATGTCTTTCCTAAGGTCTGGGATGCAGCGACTGTAGCTAAACAGTACACGTTTGAGGGTCATGGGGCTCCCGTGTACTCTTTATGCCCTAATTCGAAGAAAAATGTCCATGTGAGAGAGTGTAATCATTATGCAGACCTCCTCTTATTTTTGCAAGTGAGTTTGTTAATGATCATCTTCTTCACTATAAAAGAGTTCATATTTTCAGTCTCCATAAATGGGGGAGATAAAAGCATGGTTGTTTGACGACAAAGGATCAAGGATCAATTATGATGCTCCTAGTTTCTGTTGTGCGAGAATGGCTTATGGTGCTGACGGTGAAAGGTGATGGACTGTACAACTTGTCTATCCAACATTATTTGCCTATCTGTGCTAATATGTTGAATCTTTTAGGCTGTTTTCATGTGGGACAAACCAAAAATAGAAAATCCTATATTGTTGAATGGAACGAGAAAGAAGGCTACATTGTTAGGAATTGCAATGGACTAAGCAAATTCTCTTCTTATATCGTTCAATTTGTTACCTGCACCAACCAGTTTCTGGCAGCTGGCAACGAGCATTTGATCAAAATCTGGGATATGGACAATCATGAAATTTTAGCAGTTATTGATGCAGATGGCGGCTTGCCTGTAGGTTTCTCATTCTATTTGATATTTTAGTTCTGGTTTAAGCTTGTGCCTTATGAAGTTGGGCCTTACTGAGTTTCACACTTATTATCAATTTGCAAAGGCGAGCCCACATGTTCGCTTCAGTATAAAAGGGAATCTGTTTGCTGTTTCTGCTGATGATAATCAAATCAAGATCTTAGCAAATAATGGCGGCCGTCAGTTGCTGCAAGAATCTGCTTTTGCTTCTGCTCTAACAGAGTCCTTCAGAAAGGTCAATATCTAAAATTCGTTGTGGTTTGTTTTGCAGCAAAAACTTTCCTTTCTAAATGTTGTCCATTGTCACAGCTTGCTGTGGATACAGTACCTTTTCCTTTTCAGGGTATTCTGGGAGGCAGCGGCTCCGCAGTAAGTGTTCTTTGAATGGCCCAGTTGGGCTTCTATAACATCGCAATCTTGACCCTTTACTCAACTTTTTACACAACTTTTTACTCACTTCTGGAATTTCTACTAACCTGGTATGCTTAACAAAGAAGTTCACTTATAATTACCATTTATGGTGATGCACTGCTTTGGCATTCTCATTATTAGTAATTATGGTTATGGCATTTGATGGTTGCAGATACGGAGATTGGTATACACTCATGCAGGTAATGGCTTTCTTGCATGAGCAGAAGATGGCACTCATCTACTTTGGAGATGGGTAAGAGCGATCCTAATTTAAGTGGCGAGGTGCGATACCTTCCCTTCTTAGTCATCTAAAAAACAGTAAAAGAACTTCTCTTGAACTATTGGCCTGCTGCTGCAGGCAACTACAAAATGGGACCCTCAGTTCTGGCAACCAAAGAGGGGACTGTTAATGATCAATGATCTTCCTGAGAAGAGCTCGGATGTAGTTACACCGTGCTTTGCACTATCCAAGAACGACTCTTATTTAGTATCAGCATTTGGAAAGATGGTTAATCTGTACAACGTGTTGGTATTCAAGGTAATACTACTTCACGACTTGTCTTGCTTTTTTGAATTTTCTGATAATATGCAAATTAAGCTAAGATTCAGTTGCTGATCTTTTGTTTGCACATGGTGAGTCAACAGAAACTGAGAAATGTGATGCCACCGCCTCCTGCTGCAACATGTCTAGTGTTCTATCCACCCGACAACAACGTAATAGCTTTAGGCATGGATGACTCGACGATGCTCATCTACAACATACGCCTTGATGTGGTATTTCATAATCCATATCAGTGTCTGCCACTAAAAGCATCCCTTTTCTCTTTCTTCTGAGCCATTGCTTTCCTTTATTCTGCAGTTAATAAGTAAGCTTGAGGGGATATCAAAAAGAATCAGTGGACGACTAGCTTTCTCGACCAGATTAAATGTGCTCGTCTCTTGTGGTGTGGACACTCAGGTTGGTTAGTTCTTTCAACATCTCTCTTGCAATAGTTGAGTGATGTGGGATTTGTTCTGTGGGATTCTGTCGATTACAAATATCGGACTTATCAGAAACAAATATCGAACTAGACAAAGATGAAAAGCACTTCCTTGCAGTGCATGAAACTCAGCTTGCGGTATATGAAACGACAACACTACGACGTGTGAAGCAGGTCTGAACCCTTCCCTCACATGCATATTATGCATATGCATACACAAACAGTGTTCACATGCAAGAAAACTGAAAATGAAAACAGTGGAAAATTGCCAACTTCTGCACACGGATATGGCATGCAACTTATTCTTGAGATAGCCAATTGGTGTACGCTGCCATGAAAGACGGAGTCGTGTTATTAGTGTGTGCCACAGAGCTGGCGCCATGCTTTGAGATCGATCCATTTGCATACCTTCCTCAGTTCCCATCTCATTCTCAGGTAAGTAAGAGTGTTGATTTCAGACTGAACATGATTCTGAAGTAGAAGTAATTAAGTACTCCTACTTGTGTTTTTTATTTGATTTCATGTACGAACCTATTACCTCATTCATTAGTCCCTATTTGATTTGCACAATAACCAATGCAAAGTGAATAAAGCATAATAGCCAAATACACATTAGTTGGGATTTAGATGAGAGTAATTGGGCTTAAAGTGAATTAACTATGATTGGGCCCATATATTGATGTTAAATACTTTCTATTTTTAGAAGTGACAATGGTCATGAATAACCAATTGGAATATGTGAGATTCTTTTTTAACCAAGCATATAGTTTGAGTTTTCTTTTATAACTAAAATCCAATAAAATGATTAGAATACCCTTAATGATGGGTCCACACAAAAAATAAAAGAAAAGGAAAAAAAACAAAAAGAACCTAATTATATCATCTTCTTCATAGCCGTCATTTTCATTCAACATTTCAAAGAAAATTTCACATGGCTGCAATGCACGACTACAAATCTCCACAACCGTTCATCCGGCGCCAACGAGCAGCGAGTCCGACGATGACATGACTAGCGACAACGAGTTTGAGTTCAACGACGACGAGCACCGAGCCCTAAATCAGATTTTTTTTCTGGCTATGGCTCGAGGCGAGAGCAGCACTGAGTCCGACATTGACCTGGTGAGACGTCGTCCTCAATTTACAACAGTTGTGCCTTCTCCGGTGAGTGGATTTTTTTTAATTCTTTTTTATTTTGGAACTAAATGTAAATTTTTGCTTGACATTTGGTGAAATGCTGGGTGATAATTGCAATTATGCTATAGATTTTTGCTGTAGATTTTTGCCGATTATACTGTTGATTTTTGTGGTTGAGATTTTTGATTTCAATTCTATGGTAGATTGATTTTGTTATTTGCTTCTCAATGCATTCTTGGCCGTCTTATTTAAAATCTATATTGTTGTTGATTAGGCTTTTCAAGTTTGAAAATCAATTGTGTTAGGGTTCCATTGAGAAATTATTTTAATTGTGTTAGAGTGCAGCACGAGTGTAATATGAATTTTTTTTCTTTCTTCTTTATTTATCTATATTCTTATTTATTTTGTTCACGATTCGTTTGCAGTCTAAGTACCGATGGATGATGCCTAATTTGCAAGGTTTGAACACCAAAGTTTACCTATACATCCGAGATGAGACAATACAAGAAATAGTGACGATATTGATTGCAGATGGTAGAGAAGAGCACTTAATAGATTTAAAAGTGGTCCATTTGGCTATCTGTTTGAGGTCAGGAGGTGTGTTAGGGTGCCTGTTTATTGACAAATTGTGTTATTATGAACCATGGTTTTGAGTTAGTTTATATTTGTTCTTGTTGGTTTTAAATTGAAGTGAGTGTTTATGAATTTTCTATAATTTCTTTTTTTGATATGAGAATTTTCTATAATTTCATGAAAGAAAAGAAGTGATGAAATGAAGAAGAAAGTGAGAACCGTGCCTCTTAAAAAACTGCAACTGTGCCTACATGAACGAACTCATCAACAGTGTCTCTGTAGATTGATCAACCGTGAATAGTACAAAAAATCCTACGTGCATGCATACACCAAGAACATTGCGTTCGTTACTGATCCGCCATACTTTTGAGGGTAGGAGGATGCAATGATAATCGAATAGTATATTCGAGTCAAATCCACAGGGAATGCAATGGCGAATGAGATTCAAGTAGTAATCTAGTTACCTAACTACTATCCAAGCTAACAATCAACATGTTTTTGTATTTTCTATAAGCTAAAGATCAAATGAAATGACAACTTCAAACTCAACTAAACAAGATAACAAACGATGAACTAACGATAAAAACCAATAAGAGAAAGTATGGTTCCAAATATAATCCAACATTCACTAGAGGCCTAGGTTTAAGGATTTCCATGGATTAGCCATTTTAATCTAATTCATATGGGAGTTCTATATATAGTAAACATCAATTCTTCTCTCGAAGCAATCAACATTAGTCGATTAACCTATGACATCTATCTCCGCTAGGTCTCAAGATGCATAAATTAACTCCAAATGGCTCAATTAATTATCTAGAAGCTCCTACTAGCAAGAATTACTAGTATGGTGTGATTTGATTCTAAGTGTTATGAACTAAAGCCTCCTAAGCATTTAACCAAACACCTTGTATGCACTCAATGATGGCCAATCAATCATGCAATAAAATCAAGCCCCAAACCACAAGACATATGAATTAGAAGGTAAATCCAACAATAAAATCTAAAAACTTAGTTTTCTAGATCATATCTTCATATATTGGAACCAAAGGGAAATTTAGCTAGACATAATTAAAGAAATTAAACCATGAAAAATAGATGAAATCATAAGAAAAAGAAAGAGAATTAAATAAGGAAGAAGAATCTATGCTTGAATTTAAATTCCAACAAGTATAGCTCAAGCAATCATGAAAATACTAAAGAGAAAAATATAAAATCTAATTAGGGTTCTTGGGGTGGTAAAGTATGCAAAGATCCACAAATGGGGTGAATTCTAGGATTAAATACATTAAAAATTGAGTTTGAGTCGAATCGGGGCGAAACGGGATGAACCGGGGCGAGTTTGGGCGAGCCGAACTCGCTCCTTAAGTGAAGAAGGGCGGCTGACCGGCGACCGGCTGGACCGCCGGCTGGGTCGCCGGCCGGGCCACCGAAATCTCTGTGGCTGATGGCGGTCCAGAGGAGGGGGACCGGCGGCCGGCTGGACCGCTGGCTGGGTCGCCGGTCGTCCTCTTCCTTGACCGGTCAACTATTCGTCTCTTGCGCGCTTTCTCCGTTTTCGTTCGTTCTCTCTCGTCCGAACTCCGATTCTTGATCCGCTTTTTGATATGGACTCCTAACGAACCCCTCTTCGACATGGAATGATAAAATTGGCCAAATGAGTTCTCCATTGTTCCTGCAAAAAGCATAAAGAGACTCGAGAGAACGAGGAAAACATAATTGAAATCAAACTAGTGAAACCCTAACTCTATAGATTTAAATTCCACATTTCAAACCTAGGTTTCACTCAAATTAAGCTCGATTCTTACTCGTTTCCGGCCCTCGATCCTTAGCTACATGAATGCTCTTTCAAATTCTTACAAAAATGGATCGAAAACCGGGGGAAAATGAGAAAAGTCTAAAGTTTGCTACAAGTTAGGAAACTCTAGCATTTCTAACATTTAAGCACATAAATCGAGACTCAAACACATGCAAAATACACTCAACATGCACATAAAATACGTGTTAATCACTCCCCCAAACTTAAGCCATTGTTCGTCCCGAACAATGAAACGAACAATCGAAACACTTAACACGTATGGAGTGTGCATTTCAAGTTCATTGATGCCTCATTCACCTCAAAAACCATTTTAACTCATGGAAATTCTCAAGTTAAGCCACACATTCATAAAAATAATCACTAACCTAACTTAGAATTCAATCACTCAAGCATCTTAAACTCTAGACCTCTCAAAGAGAATGTGTATCACTCGATCCCTCTATATATGGAAATGGTAAACACTCATCGAAATCATGCAAAACATAACTTTAGCCATAAGTTTGCCTATCAACTCAAGTTTCTAATACTACAATGAATGCAAAAACTAGGATCAAAAAGGTCTTTATTAAGCTTGTAATGTAGGGACATTGGTTAAGGTGGGGAATTTTAGGCTAAGTGACTTCAATTTGCATTCAAGTACCCTTACCCCCTTTCTTCACCTTTCTAAGTATGAATTTCTTCATCTTCCACCTTATCCAATCTTTTTTATCAAATGAACCCAAGCTTCTACCAAATATCTAAAGAAACACTCCCTTATGCTCTTATTCTTCTTCTTTTTCTTTTTTCTTTTTCAATAAGAATTTTGTTCTTATTCTTTTCTTTTATAACTCTTTTCTTTTATAACTTAGAGCTTATAGGAGTGCCCTTTCATTTCAAGATCAATCTCTAGACCTTTCACCATCACTCAATATTTTTCATGAATTTTCAACTTCACCAAGGTTCCCTTAACCATCCTTCACCCCCTATCATCCGGTTCAAGAAGAAAAGGCTCTATTCAAGGCTCAAAATGGGACGACAATGGTAATGAAAGATAGGTTAGTGTTTAGGGAAAATGGGCTATGCAATGATGGCCTAAGATCATCTCCTAATTATGCACACATGTAATATTTCTAACAAGAGTATCAAGACAAGTTCTAGCAAAGAAAATATAATGCAAGATCAAGCTCTCAAGAAAGGATGTTAACTATGTAAAATACATAGTTTAAGGCTCAAGAACCTCTCAAGCTTTTTATCTAGAGTCTAAGTACTTAAGATCAATAATTCCAAGCTATTCAAGTGAAATAATCCTAATCATGCTCGACTCAAACTTGAGAAATTTCAAAAATATCACCATTTAGCATTAATCATTGGTATCTCACTCTAATGCACATGAGTAATTAAACACGCGCTTTCACATTCACACATGCAAGCATACATGCATTTTCTTCAAAACATAAACTTTTTTCAAAATTTTCCAATATCTCCACAATTCACAAAGCAAATAAAGAATTTTTATCTATTAAGCTCATCAATTCCCAAACTCGACACCAAAAAACTTAAACAAACACAAATCATGCATTTACCCCAATCAACCACAATCATCAAGTAAAATTAAACATACAATCACTGAACACATCAAATAGAAGCTTGAAAAATACCAAAAGTAAAGTAATTTAAATTCCTTATCCTACCCCCCTCCCCCAAACTTATTTTAGAAATAACTTCTAAAATGAGTTTGGAGGGAAGAATAATAAGAAATTTAAATTACACTTACAACGGTCCAAAGCTCAGTCGATGATGGTTTTGAAAGCCTTTCACTCCGTTGTTTGCTTGATTAGTTGATCCTCTTCCCACATTTGTTCCAAATATAAAAATAAAGACAAATTAAGAAAAATGACTTAATCGCAAACAAAGATCGAAAAACAAAAATGAACTAAAACTAACTAAAAACGAAAAATAAAGAGATAGTTGTTGGGGTGCCTCCCAACGAGCGCTTAGTTTAACGTCGTTAGCTCGACGATACCTCATTGCCCTTTCAAGGGACTTGAAACGAAGTCCGTCCTTGATCGAACACCAACTCATCATCAAATTCATCAAACTTTGGCTCATCCGCCCTCTTCATTACATCAAAGATCGAAATAGTAAAAGTTTCATCATTCACCCTAAAGGTGAGATTTCCCTCTTGCACGTCAATAAGGGCCCGTCCCGTTGTAAGAAATGGTCGACCAAGGATGAGAGGCATATTTTTATCCTCCGGCATATCTAGAACCACAAAGTTGACCGGGAATATGAAATCTTCTACTTTCACAAGGACATCTTCTACCACTCCAATTGCATAAGTGATAGATCTATCCGCCATTTGGAGAGCTATGGCCATCGGTTTGATATTACCTATTTCCAACCTCTTGAAAATGGAGAGAGACATGAGATTTATACTTGCTCCCAAATCACACAAGACATTTCTAAACTTGGAATCACCAATCACACAAGCTATTTTGAAACTTCCGGGGTCCTTTTGTTTTGAAGGCATATCCTTCTTTTGCAAGATTGCACTACATTCCTCCGACAAGTTTATAGTCTCAAATTGACCAAACTTCCTTTTGTTGGCAACGGCCTCTTTCAAAAACTTAGCATAGCTAGGCATATCCCTCAATGTGTCAAGTAAAGGAATGTTTAGATGTACCTTGTTGAAAATTTCTAAAAATCTCTTCATTTTCTCATCCACTTTTGCCTTGGCCAAATGATGCGGGAAAGGAGCTTTAGTAATTACATCTTTGGTAGGAATAGGTGCCTCTACCAAATCATCCTCTTGAAATTTTTCTTGAAGAGTGACTTTCTTTGAACCTTCATCTTTTGCACATGGAGCTTGAACCTCTATTGGTAATTTCTCTTCATACTTTGAAAATTCTTCTTCATAAGGTATATCTTCAACGAGCACCTTCTCCTTCCCACTTCCGGATGCAACATGGTTCTCATACCCTTTTCCACTTCTCAACATGATAGCATTGCATCCTTTAGGGTTCACTTCCGTATTACTTGGAAACTTGCCCGGAGTATGTTGAGTGGTAGCATGATTTGCCATTTGACTTAGTTGCCCTTCCAACATCTTCACTTGTTTAGACAATGAAGTTATAGTATTCTCCAAGGTAGTCACCTTTTGTCCGGTTTGTTGGATGAAAGTGCTTTGTTGATTCGCCATTTGAGTTTGTTGGTTGGCCATGTTATTTTGTTGAGAAGCCATTTGGCCTTGATTTGCAACAAGTTGTTGAAGCAATTGCTCCATAGAAGAAGGTGTCTTCCTTTGCTCTTCAACATTCCCTTGAGAAGTAGAGAATCCCGGTGGTGGATTTTGGGCATTATTTGATATGGACTCATAACGAACCCCTCTTCGACATGGAATGATCAAATTGGCCAAATGAGTTCTCCATTGTTCCTGCAAAAAGCATAAAGAGACTCGAGAGAACGAGGAAAACATAATTGAAATCAAACTAGTGAAACCCTAACTCTATAGATTTAAATTCCACATTTCAAACCTAGGTTTCACTCAAATTAAGCTCGATTCTTACTCGTTTCCGGCCCTCGATCCTTAGCTACATGAATGCTCTTTCAAATTCTTACAAAAATGGATCAAAAACCGGGGGAAAACGAGAAAAGTCTAAAGTTTGCTACAAGTTAGGAAACTCTAGCATTTCTAACATTTAAGCACATAAATCGAGACTCAAACACATGCAAAATACACTCAAACATGCACATAAAATACGTGTTAATCAGTTACCCTCATTAATTTAAACTTACCAGTAAATTTGCATTCAATCGAAAATAATATCATGTAATGAACTAATACTAATAACGTGACATAAACTTTCCTAAGTAAGTTATTACTCTTGTACTCATATTATAGAGAATTGAAGAGAAGTATGATTGCTATTTTGATTTTGTTTATTGTTAATTTGAGATGAATTTTATATAATCTGATTCATTTTACGTTACATAAAGTTGGAATCAGTGAAACACCCATTGAAAATCATGATTATTTAAAATAAAATAAAATAAAATAAATTGGGCATGGTACAGTTAGGGTCACATGGTTAGGATTTTGATTAACTATGTCTTCTGTAGAATTGGTCAACCGTGTCCCCAAGAACAATGCTTTAATAATACAAAAATTAAAAGAGAAGTGTGATTGCTATTTTGATTGTGTGTGTTTTTAATTTGAGATGAATTTTATGTAATTACAAGTTCTAATAATAAGTGAATACTATTCGATTCATTACAATATCATGTAATGAGCTACTACTAATAACATGACACAAATTTCGCTAAGTATGTTATTACTCTTGTACTCATACTATAGATAATTGAATAAAAGAGAAGTGTGATTGCTATTTTAATTGTGTATGTTGTTAAAAGAGAAGTGTGATTACTATTTTCATTAAAGAGAAATAGTACTAAAAAACATATGTTACAATTGGACCTTGCCCTAATACAAAGGCCTCAATTATTTCTCTTTAATGAAAAATATGTTGTTTATTTATTTACTTTTAAAAATATGTATGTTTCTATTTATTTATTTATTCATTTATTTATTTATAAGGAACGTGGTTTTGATCATCCATAATTATAATTATTAGAGTCTCTCATTTTTTGATTGTGGAAATTGACATTTTTTCAATAAAGCATGTTTAAACATAAACCACCACATACCATTAGTAAAACATGTTTAAACATAAAACACAAATATATACATATCATCAGGGATATACCTAAGAAGTAACAACTATGTGTTCATCTTGAAATTGCACATTTAAATCTTTATCAACATTTTGTCTGCTTTAGCATAGACCGGTTCAGCCTCTTAAACAAACTGTGAAAAGTGTCAAACTAAGGTTAAATATTTTACAATCCAACCAGTTGAGACAATTTTATTTTTCATACAAGTTAGTTAGAAACAAGTTTGTACTATTATAAAAATTTGAGTCATTGATTGCTAATATGACAATTTTACCGGTTTCAATTTCTAAATGTAATGATTGTTGATACATTCATCACCATATTACAAGAGTTTGGTAATCTTTCCTAAGTTTTGAAGAGAAAATATAAATCTCATAAACCAACTAATCCAAGTTAACACTATATTATAGATCTATAAAATTTTAATTTCATTGTTTGCATTATGATCAAGAGGTAGAATTTAGGTATATTGGGTCTATTATTTGTTATAAAGAAAAGTAAAAAAAGTAAACTATAAAATAAAAACAACCCCCAAACTTAAATCGTTGCTTGTCCTCAAGCAACAAAGAAAAGAGAAAGAAAAAGTTACAAACAAAGTTGAATGATTCATTTGACATATATATAGGCCTCAGGAATTTTAAAAGAGAAATTCAAATCCCAAGATTGAATGATTCATTTGACATATATATATAGGCCTCAATAATTTTAAAAGAGAAATTCAAATTTCATGAGCTAGCAAGCACTCAACATTGTTTGTCTAAGCTTCACTGCAGCTGCGCTAAAGTTTAGAGGTGATGAGCGTTTCTCAGAAACCCTTAAAAATGTGAATGATGAAACCCATATTAGTTCATTATTATGTGGGCTTTTAAATATTCTTATGGGGGATTTTAAACATAGCCACATTTTATCTCACTATAGCCCCTAAATATAATAATGATAAAAGTAATTTTAAATGTACTAATATAGCCTTATGTAGCCTCCAAAATATAACCCCAAACTTCGTATAGCCTCCACTGTGCTATTATGCATTGCAATTATATTGCAAAACCAAACTGGGAGAATTCGAATCTGAAATGAGGTTCAAGAAGCTAAAATTTAAAATCCCTTTTTCTATCTATTATTGTCTATCAACTTTCATGTGGACTACTAAAAATCTGAAACCATTTTATCAACATAGAACATGTTCTGAAATTAGGAAGCTAATAATCTGAAATCATAAATCCTTTTTAAACTAAAACTGAAAGAAAAAGAGAAGAAATAGGGACGCAAATTAACTAGAAAAGTAAAGGGTAGCTTTGCTCCTGCTACCGACGGTGGTCACGTCCGAGGGCGGCGAAATATCTCGATCTCTCGGCAGCCCAAGATGGCGGCGCGCGGTAGCCCTGCAATGATGCAACGAATTCGCCGCTGCGCTGGAAGCGGCTTCGGTGGAGCGGCGGTGGCGCCGTTGTCATGAATGGCGACTTTTTCCGGAGCAGCGGAGCATTACGCCAATGGCGGTGGTTTGTGAGCAACGATGGTGACGGAGATTCAGATTTTAGGGATTTTTAATTTTGAGTTATGAGAGTTCAAACTATAGAGAAATTTCAGAAAGGAAAAAGAATGGGGTATGAGGCTATGGTGGCGTACAGCTTTACTGAAAGGAGAAGCGATGCCGCCGGAATTTTGACAGGAGAAGAAGAGGCTATAATCTTGTTGCGGCTGTGTATCACTAGAAAATTTTCGGGGGCTGTAAAGTTAGAATTTGACATTAAAGGCTAGTAAGGGTATATTAGTAAATTTGTAATTATTTATATATTTATTTTATTTAGGGGAGAAATAATATGGCTATGTTTAAAATCCCCTATTCTTATTTGGAGCTACAATAAGAAAACTTGAGGCCTTCGTATTAGGGCAAGCCCAATAGAACATATGTTTTTTTTAATATTATTTCTCTTTCATGAAAAATATGTTGTTTATTTATTTATTTTTAAAAATATGTATGATTCTATTCTATTTATTTATTTATAAGGAACGTGGTTTTGATCATCCATAATTATAATTATTAGAGTTTCTCATTTTTTTGATTGTGGAAATTGGCATTTTCTCAATAAAGCCCGTTTTCGCATAAAAACCCATATTTTTTGAGTTTTAGGTGTCCAAAAATCCATTCGGGATTGAATATTTTTGTCCTTATCCGAAAGCCGGAACCAAATTCCCACCTCTACTAATGGAGCAAGGAATATAAAGGGCAATTTACGAATTAATTGTCAAACTATTCACTATTTCACAATTATGTTCCAAAATAAATGAAATGTCAATTAATGGTTAAACTATCAATAATTTCACAATTGCATTCAGTGACGGCAGGGGTCCAGTGGGGTCACTTGACCCCTCTATTTTTTTATAATAATTAGCTATGCATGTAAAAACTATGACAAATATGTTGTTTGGTGAAGCGGAAATGACTTTTGTCTATTTGCAATGAGGAGGTGTGTTCAAAACCTAATAGTTTATATTCTTATTGGGCCTTTACCCTAATACATATCACATTTGTGTATTCGAAACCTAATGGTTTATATTCCTATTGGGTCTTGCCCTAATACATATTCACATTTTTAAGGGCAGCTGCAGTGAAGCTTAGACAATTTTGCAGTGAAGCTTAGACAAACAATGGCGACGCAAATGAGCAAAAAGCGGAAGGTTAGCTATCCATTTCTCCCTATCACCTTATCAAAATCCAATCAAATTGTGGTTGCTTTTTTCAGTTTGTTGCGGACGGCGTCTTCTTCGCCGAACTGAACGAGGTGCTAACTCGCGAGCTTGCCGAGGATGGCTACTCCGGAGTCGAGGTCCGAGTCACGCCGATGCGCACTGAGATCATCATCCGAGCTACTCGTACACAGAACGTACTCGGTAATTGATTTATATAATTGTATTGAATACGCATATCCTGATTTAGTTATGCTTAATTTCTGGAAAAACTGGTAGTTTTCGCCCAATTTGATGCACTAGAATTAGGTTTGGCTCTGTTCTAACTATAACTAGTTTCTTCAGAGCTTTGAACATATATAAATTGGAAACTGATCAAACATAGCAGGCAATGAATTAATGTCATAGCAATTCATGACTAAACTCACACCAGCAATCAATCACTCGTTCCACTCAATATTGGAATTTAGCAGTTACATAAGAAAGCCTGATCCTTGTACTAGAGAGAGCTAATCAGATTCTAATCTCCACCAGATAGAGATTATTGTAAGTACTAGCTTAGAAGATTGACACTAGAAACTACGGTCAAAGTCGAAGCTCTGCTCTGATTATATATGCCAAAACCAACTATATACTGGATCGTCAAACACAGAAACAGCAGCAAGAGAGAAAGAAACTGAAATGTATGTAAACAAACAAGCAAATAGCTGAAAGAAACTGAAATGTATGTAAACAAACAAGCAAATAGCTACAACATAAAACTGAGTGCTGCAATTGTCAGAACATCTGTTTTTTTTATTGTGTAGTTCTGGTTTGTAGCAAAGTTTGGTTCAGTCTTCGTTATGTTGCTTTGCATTTTCTTATCAGTTTGTGTGTTTTTTTTGGTCTCTACTTTGAGATGATGGACTGATGGAGATTAGATTTTCATTGTTTATTGATTTAGTTTAAATGTTAGTCGGATAGTAAATTGCATATTTGCCATGAGAGTTGGGTAGTCGTGAGGCTATAACATTGTTATTTCTCTGTTCTATGTTGTTTGGACGTTGGATATGTGTATATTTTTTCAGTTTTAGATTGATTCTTTGTTATAGATGATTGTCTCATGTTTATGTTTAAACTCTTCAGGAGAGAAGGGTAGGAGAATTAGAGAACTGACTTCAGTTGTTCAGAAGCGTTTCAAGTTTCCGGAAAACAGTGTCGAGCTCTATGCTGAGAAGGTGAACAACAGGGGACTGTGTGCCATAGCTCAGGCTGAGTCACTGCGATACAAGCTTCTTGGAGGCCTTGCAGTTCGGAGGTTTGTATCTCACACTTGGCTTTTGAAAATAGGATGTTTGTTTAGAGTTATTTACTTATTTCCTATGATGTCTGATATATGCATAGCATAATCTTTGCTATAGCCGTCATCGTTACAGCGAGATGATAGTAATATGTACCTTTCTCGTGTCTGAAGGTGACGAGATTTATCTTCCCATCCAGTATTTGCCCAAAGAACTATTTGATTTATCTTGTGCAGATTTGGGATGGGAAGATATTTAATTTTCAAAAAATGAACAACTTAAGTTGCCACTCTGTTTTAACATATAGATCTCTTAAAGATTTTCTTGCTTGGACTGCTTCAAAACTACTGATGATATTCTTCATACAATTCCTTTTTGCAGTTCTGTTCTTTTAAGATTTTATTTCACAATGTCATGAATTGCATTTAAAAGTTTTCAGCGCCCATCTATAAACCCGAGCAAAACAAAATTGCAACTCATAAAATAGCTGGACTTCAATCAAGTGTGAAACATCGTTATAAAAAAAATGATAGCACAAATTATAGCAAGTGTACTAGTTTTATCACTGTTTTCCAATACACCATTTCAACTAATCTTAATACTATTATTCTCGTTAGGGCTTGCTATGGTGTTCTGAGGTTTGTTATGGAGAATGGTGCCAAGGGATGTGAGGTGGGTTAGAACTTATCATTTTGGTACGTTATATCTTTTCATATGCATCCCTATTTTAACTCTTGATTTTCATCTCCTTCTCTATAGGTGATTGTAAGTGGAAAACTCCGTGCTCAACGTGCTAAGTCCATGAAATTCAAGGATGGCTACATGATTTCCTCTGGTCAACCCGTGAAGGAGTACATCGACTCTGCAGTGAGACACGTGCTACTTCGACAGGTCTGTTTCTTTTTTCCTTTCTCATTCTAAATACATGACTTTAATTTGTATTGCCAACTCTTATTGACTTACATTACTCGACCCTTTGATTTTTTGAAGGGCGTACTCGGTATCAAGGTTAAGATTATGCTCGACTGGGACCCCAAGGGCAAGCTTGGGCCCGTCACACCTATGCCGGATCTTGTCACAATCCATCCACCGAAGGAAGAGGAGTTCATCCCTCAAACCACAATAGCACCTGCTATTGAAGTAGAAGCTTGAGTTCTTCACCAGAATAGTATGTCATCTATATTTTCTGGTTGGTAATATTTGCTTCTGAACTAGTAGAAATTTACCTATATTTTCCTTTATGATGACTAAAGTTTATAAACCATTTTGAGCTAGAAAAAATGTGTGTGTGTTTTTTTTTTTTTTTTTTACATTCAATTTTGTAATGTTTTAATATGAGTGAGACAAATCATAAAAAAGTATTTTTCCACATCTTGTTAGTGGCAGTAGTTATTTTTTTTCTGTAGTGATTCCACTTTCTGCAAATCTTTCACGTTTATGGGCGAAGCACTTTCTACAAAGCATGATGTAGTTGTGTGCAATTCGAAGATTGAATCAAAATTCATCATGGTGACGTCATTTTTACGTCATGATGCAAACCTGATCAATTATAATCCCCACCACGCCCACTGATTATCATTTGTTTTCAGATTTCGAATCCTAGTTATCATTTTTTTTTTTCTAGTTTCTTTTTTTAATTTTTTTTTGATATTTCGATTTAATTCTTTCGTAACTCAGCATGCTTGTACTTCTAAACTTATATACTCACTTCTTCTGATATACATGCTTAGAATCTTTCAGTACGCATTTTAATGTGCTGAAAATTAGATGTGAACATAATGTTTAATTCTATGTTAAGTGGAGCTAAATTTTATCGTATCATTCACTTTTCGGTACATTGAAATGCGTGATGAAAGATTCTGAGCACGTATATTACGGATGAAGTAGTTTGTTGCTTTGAATTCGAACCAAATGCTGATTTCGGAGTTGGTGTGTGGTCCTGCGGTGAAGCCAATTCACATGCTAGTTTTTTCGGCTGGGTGTTGAACCCGTTAGCTCATAGTTGGAATGTATAGTTAAACTAGTCGGATTATGGCACTTCTTGTGCCAACTCGACTTCTCTTTTTTCCTTAATTTAATTTTCTTTTCCGATAAAAAAAATAAAAAAAGTTTTTGCATATTTATAAATGTTAAGTCCACGCTTTTGAAGCGCATGCAATGGGAAAATTAGTTTATTTTCTTATCTTGCTATAATTGAGGTGGTATGCACAACACATGTCATGCTAAACTTTGTTCATAAATCATCAAGTCATTTTCAGAGGCAACTCCAATCTGTTTATCTTCTCGTGCGGAATATTCCCACTAATTTAATATCACGGTGGGTGGAAATAATGATAATAAAAATAAAATTTATCGCAATAACACTATGAATGAACTAGTCATTCATAGAAGAATTGACGAGACTCAATTTATAACCTCCAAAAAAATCTTATGTACAAACAAATCCATACAATTACAAATTCACATGCGTCTTATATTTATTTAAAGATGATGTAAAAATATATCTTTTTTGATTAGGTTGCGAAGTATATTTACTATTTACTACAAACATAGTCATATTGGTCCACTTCCTCTCAATAAAGTATAGCATTACGATTTCAACTCATCACTTTATTTATCCTGTCAAATTAAAAGAAAAGATATACTACTACTTAATAATAATAATAATAATAATAATAATACCTTCATCTCATATAGTTAGTCCACTTTGCTTTATTGACTTTTTCGGCACACATTTCCACCGAAACCTAGTACGGGTTTTAAAACATAATTTTAAAGTATCGTTTTTTTTACGGGATACTATGACACTCATAGTATCCCGTAAAAAAAATAATACTACAAAATTATATTTTAAAACCCGTATTAGGTTTTGGTGGAAACGCGTGCCGGAAAAGTCAATAAAACAAAATGAACTAACTATATGGGATGAAGGTAGTAATATCTAAGGCATGCATGGAAACCTGTAGAAATGATTACGAATAAGGGTGGGAGTGAAAAGCTTTGACCCCTTCATTATTAAATGTTTTAATTTTGGGGTTTAATAATAGATTGACGTAGTGGAGGATGGTGACATTTTTTAAGAGGAAAAAAAATATTAATATCGGGAAAAGTCTGTGAAAATGATTGCAGCCGCCCTACCTCGCAAATATATTTATATTTATGTATATTATATTTATATATTCTCCACAAAACAAATCTGATGGGGAATTATAACAAGAAGAATGTTTTAGCACCTTTTGAGGTTTGTCTCCCCATTACAAGGTAGATTTAGAACCCAATCACCACTTCTTTTTGCATATGTTCACCTTTTTAGTTACCCATTTATCAATTATACAAATGACAAATTTAAATTTTTTCGATTTTGTGGAGTAGGGCTAATATTATATTCAAAGGAAGAGGAAAGAATGCCGACTACGGAACTTAATTAGTACTTTATGTAGTTTATATTATTGGAGTACTTACTTCCACAGGTACATACCATTTATCGGAGATTCTTGTAGTTCCCCTTCAACAAATTACAAATTATTAATAATAATAATATATACTGTACTCCATCCGTTTCAACGAAAATGACCATGTTTTTTTATTTCATATTTCAGATATATATTCAAAAAAAGAGCATTTTCGACGAAATGGAAGGAGTATTAGAATTGGCCCAAATTTAATACTACTCCATCCCATATAATTAGTCAAATTTGTTTTATTGACTTTTCCGGCACGCGTTTCCACCGAAACCTAGTACGAGTTTTAAAATATAATTTTAAAGTTTTTTTTTTTTACAGGATACTATGAGAGGTAATATGGTATAAGAGCCGGTTCGATAATGATATTGGGGGGCGTGCAAACTACTCTTTAGTTTTGTATCAACTTGGGAAAAGTCACGTACACTACGTATAGACAGAATTATCCTTCCTTCTCAGAGTGTAGTGTATAGTCACTACACTCTTGAAAGGGTGAATGGATTTGATTATATTACAAAAGAATCATGAGGTAGGTGGTGATCAACACACACTACAAATACACAATGGGTTAATGTGTGTGAGAGAGAGAGGGAGGGAGAGAGAGAGAGAGAGAGAGAGAGTGGAGTGTCCACCAGTAGCAGCAGCAGCACCATATATATATATATATGCAGCAGAATGGGAAAATACTCCGTATGTAGGAGTGAATGAGTGATGGTATTTTATAGTGGAAAAGGCGCACGCTGGGGGAGACAGAATCCCCTAAATTAACCTAACGTATGTATGTAAGGAAGAGAAGAGGGAAGGAGGGAGAGAGGCGGCGGGGCCCACCAGGTGCCGGCTGCCGCCTGTCTCCTCCGCCACTCTTGAAATTCTTTTATAATGTCGCCACCACCACGCCTCTCTCCCTTATCCATTCCTTATCATTACCTTTACCTACCCATTCACTTATATATATACAGTATATATGTAGAGAGAGAGAGATTACTACTGGCCAACTAACTTGGCATGTCTTGTAATTTTTTTTATGGATAACAATTACTATAACAACAATAAGAAAAAGAGATTACCCTTATATTAATTAATCCTTGTTTTGGTGAAGAATCATTTATGATATATATATAATGAGAACTTATATTCATTTTGGTCCTCTAAGTTGACCACCTTCACATAATTAAATACACTCTTATATTATTACATCAATCATCAATAATTGAATATATTCATAACTGCTAATAGTCATTTCTACCCGTTTTGAAAAACGAGATTCACGAAATACCCATTTTAAGGTTGCACCTTCAAAAAATGTCCGTTTTATTATAATACAATAAAATTGGGTCCCATTTCATTTGATTGTCTCGACCATTACACATTCTCGATGGATGTGTTTTTGTCGTTTGCGCCTGGAAATTTTTTTCCTTTAAATTTGGCTGAAACTATTCATATGGATTTACAAAATAATTCCTTCAATTTCAACTTTTTGGTAGAAAAAAATTCACGGGAGGCACAATATTTTTGTACAAAATAGTTCACGAATTCGTCACAGGTCAATTATTTAGTATGTGACAGCAAATAATTCAAAAGGTCCATTAAATTAAAAAATAAAATAGGTGGAATAAAAAGTCGATCGGGCGCTTTGTACACATCACCGGACGCTTTTCCCATATCATAGGGCGCTTTTCACAAATCATGGGGAGTTTTTCACATTTCACTGGACGTTCTAACTATTTATCTAGGACGTTTTTAGTATTTATGAGTTATATACGATTAGAAACAACTAATTATAAATTCATGTATTGTTGTGTGTTTTTTTTAGATTTTTTACCTTCACTGTATTCAATAATATTCATCCCAGCAATAATTGCTACAAAACAATTCGGCCAAATTCACGGATGCACAGTGCATTTTGTACAAAATAATTCATAGATAAACAGGCTGTATAGTACTAGAAAGTGAGGAGGAAGAGGTAGAAGTGAGGAGGAGGAAGAAGAAGCAAGAATAACGCCGGAGATATAACTATACAAGGTAATCATCCTATTTTCTAAAATATAGTATGCTTAATATTAAATTATGTTAAATCATGCTAGTGTTCACATGTTATATTATATCATATTATACTAGTATTGTTCTTGCTTTAGTAGAAATACATATATAAAAATAAAATATTTGGAAAAAAGTAAGATTAAATCGGAAAACCTATAAAAAGTCGATCGGGCGCTTTTGGAAAATTGTCGGGCGCTTTTCACATATCATTGGGCGCTTTTAACATATCATCGGACGCTTTTGACAAGAAGTATTAATTGTTGCATGCGCATGCATATTATTTGGCCTCTTGTAGACCAATACCTATTTTTACATAAAAATTAATAAAATATCAGTTAATATAATTTAATAATGACAAACAACAACATGATTTAAATATTAATAATTTTTAAATCATATAAGACATATAAGTTTCACTAGCAAATTAATATTAATATATAAATATTGTCTAACTAATAATACAAACAAACAAACAATAAAACAAACAACATGAATTTATTAAATATCTTTTTAAAATCATATAAAACAAATACGATTTTTATATAAAACATGAATTCTCAATGTTAAATAAATATATATCTTTTTATATAAAATATCTTTTTAAAATCAATATAAAACATGAATTCTCAATTTTTATTTCTTGCTTAGATCATTACAAATCATATCTAACTAATAATACATGAATTTCACCAATAATATTCACTAGCAAGAACTTGTACAAAACAAAGAACATGATTTTAATAATTATCACTAATGAATTTCACTAATATATAACTAATTAATATATAAATAAGCAACATGAATTTAATAGTAATTAGTTTTTTTTGGATCATATAAAACAAATATATACATAATATTCGAGAGCGTTTCAATTTTTTTAGAGGGCTTTTTGATTTTTTTAGAGCGCTTTTCAATTTTTTTCGAGGGCTTTTCGATTTTTTTAGAGCGTTTTTCAATATTATTTAACTAAATCAACGAATTGACTAATTATGCTTCTTTCAAACAAACCTGAATTAGTAAATTCATAAATTTATCAAACCCTAACCTTAGGAATTTGTGCCATATTTCCGGTAGTTGTAATTTCCGGCAGCGGGAGTATAAAATTTGGTACGGAAATATTAATATTATTAGTGAATATTATTAGATTATGTTTGCATTATTTATTTAATACATGTTATAACGCTCGATTATAACTCAAAAACAAGATGGATAGCGCTCGATTTTTTGTAATTTATTTATTTTATATATTAATTTGGTAATGAAATTTATTAGTGGTATGTATTTTTATTTAGATATGTAATAATATAAGCAAGAAAGTAATATAGAGAGAAAAACCAATAGCGCTCGATTTATTACGTATGGCGCTCGATGAATATCTAATAGCGCTCCGTGATTTTCGAATAGCGCTCGATTTATTACGTAATAGCGCTCGTTGTTTTATATATAGCGCATGATTTTATTTGAATTACTCATTTGCAACAAATTGAATAACGCTCAATAAAATTAAATAACGCTCCAATAATACACAGTAGCCCTCCATTGTGCTTGAATAATTTTAATTGAAAGTTTACAAGCTATATTTGTTTTATTATAATTATTAATTGAAGTTTTAATTTTTATGTGAAATCAGGTATTGTCCTTCAAGAGACAGGATAATATGAATGTGTATGCAGTGGTGAATACTTCTTGTAGAATAACACTCATCAAGGATATCCATACAACCTTGATAGCTAAAGGGGGTGACAGCTTGGTTGGTCATTTCTTTAACGGGCCTTTTGGGCACTTTATAACTTGGAGACCGGACTGTATGAATAGCCAAGTGCTACATGGAATCCTGACGAGATTCCTAGATACTGAAGAAGGCATTTGGTTCCATATCAAATGGAGGTTTATTGAGTACACGATGACGGATCACGCATTAGTGACAGGATTGACTTTTGGAGCAGCGAATTATGATCCCACTGTTACTCGTGATCCGAGAAATTCTGAACTTGCAAGGCTAGTATGCGGTGGGAGACCGGGCACTGGGAAGGACTTGATTTCTCAGTTCAAGAATTTGGGAAGCTCGATTGCTGACCCCGACGGTACCATCCACTTGCGCGTAGCTCAACTGTTAGTTGCTGATATTTTCATCCTTGGGCACGATGCACAGAAAGAACCGCACCCTTGGTTGTGGGAATTGGCAGATAATACTGAGCTATTTGCCCAGTTTCCATGGGGTACATATTCGTACCAGACGCTGAAATATTATCTGGAGCATGCGCAAGACAGTGATGAATATCATTTTTACGGGCGTGCATGGACACTATACGTTTGGGGATTAGAAGTGGTTCCCGGACTTGGCGACGTGGCAGGCGTCAAAAAAGATTTAGGACGGTTACCGCGGTCCATCAATTGGAAATTGAAAACGAAGCTTACAATTGATGACCCTGCTTTATGGAAACTTTTTCACGAAGGGGTAACATTCTATTTTTTGACATAGTTTTAAATTTATAGTATTATGTTTTTTTATTCATATGAATGTTGCTAATTGATAGTGAAATGTCTTTTATTTCAGGTTGGTGATCTACCGAACATTGAACCCACTATTCAGGAGTCCGGTACTTTGTACTTCCGGTCGCTCGGAGACCCTGCACGAGGTCTCGAGGTTCGATTCAAAGAACCTTACAACGCTCTTAGAAGAAGGGAGACAGTACCGATAGAGGTCCGTCTACGCCGTCTCAGACAACCCTCTCCTCAGCCCCCTCTCCCCCAAAACATCACGGCGTCGACATGCTACTGGAAGCCGTGACAGGGCGCAACAGAGTGAGGTGTCTTCAAGTAGCTCTGGAGGAATCAGCGAGAGCAAATTCTGTCGTCTGGAGCGTCTAATCCTCGAATCGAAACAGGAGTTGAAGGCTTACATTGACGAGAAGTTGAATGAGCTAAAAGAGACCTTCAGCTGTGGTTGTCGGCGTTCAACAGCGGTGCACGAGCCTATTCGTCGCGGATCCCCTGTCATCATCCATTATGGGTGAGATTCTGATGTGCGAGGACCACAAGAAGACACTCATGTTCCGATCTGTGAGCCTGAGACTTCTACCTACGTTGAGAATGTAGGTGCACATAGAGACACTTCCCTTCCTGTTTACACAGCAGCCGAAGTTGGCCCGTCCACTACCAGGTATGATGATGATGATGATGGCGGTCTAGTTTCACAGGCATTCGGCTCTATATTCGGGCAGGTACAAATTAGTAGTTTATTTCATCCTTAAACTCCCCTAATTATTGAATTGCTTTATAATGTTTGAACCGTATTGTTATTATCAGGTTTCTGGTGTTACTTCCGAGTGCCTATGGGTTTCACTGGAATCGAGACGTCGCATCGGGCTTCAACTAGTAACATACCGGACGAGCCACGATATTCAATGTCGGTCAGTCTTCCGGGATTTTACAGTATATTTCTACTAGTAATATGAAATAACATAAAATGGGAACACTACATAATTTAATATTAAGCACGCTAGATTTTATGAAATCCTATAATTTAACATAATTTAATTTAATATTAAGCACGCTAGATTTTAGAAAATCATATAATTTAACATAATTTAATATTAAATACGCTAGACTTTAGAAAATATGATGAATACCTTGTATAATTATATCTCGTGGGTGCGTGTTTCTTGCTTCTTTTTTTTTCTCTCCTCACTATTTTTTCTGAAATTTATTTACCTCACAATAGCTGGATGTTGTATCAATAGCGCTTGATTATTTATTAATATCGCTCAAAGTATCTTGAAAAGCGCTCCATAATGTTCAATTATAAAGTTAAATTTAAAAGAAATAAATATAAATAGAAAAAGCGTCATATGCTCTCTCTCAAAAAGCGCTAAAAAATACATGAAAAGCACCCAAAAATTGCGCTCAAGGAGTGGGACCCAATTCATGTAAAGCGCCCAAATAATACATGTAAAGCGCCCAAATGTATAGCAAATCAGAAGATGACAAAAAAAAATGCTTAACTCGAAATATGCTAAAGTTGAAAATGAGGCCCATTTTTTATTATATTTTAATAAATCGGGCATTTTTTGAACATGAATTTTGAAAGTGGGTATTTTATAAATACCCAATTTCAAATCAGGCATTTATAGATTTCGCCCATAACTATTCATAAAACCCCAAAGACCTCGTCTTGCGCCACGCCAAGCATGCTCATCCTATTTCTCTCTCTCTCTTTATATATATGGAAAAGTTCGCATGCAAATAAATGATAGCGTGAGAAATGTGAAATATGCTTAAAGTTATACAAAATCATGCTTATGGTACATAATTATACTTATAAACACAAAAGAAGCTATAAGCATAATTATGTATCATAAGTATAAATTAGAATTTATTTCTATAAGAGTATATGAGTGTGCATGTATAAATATGTATAATGTATATATAGAGATACAAACGCACACGCCTGCACGTAGGGGGAGAGAATATAAATACTGCATGCCAAAAGTTGAGAGAGAGAAGCATGTGGGGTCTTGAGCGTGTGCAAGAGGGGCCCCACATTTGTCACGCCCCTCCTTATTCTATTCTTATTCTATTTCACTACACATCTCCGCGTGCACTCTTTCATTTTTATTTATTTATTTATTTTTCCCTTTTTGCGTAAATTCGGGTTATTACTTCTCCAATTTTTACTTTCCAAACAAAAAAAACAAAATAAAATCACAAATTTCGGCTGTTCGAAATTAATTAATGAGAAACTAAAATATATACAATTAACATATATATAAACTACTGTATTTCCGATTAATTACAAGTGTTTATGTTGATGCATGGGCTTGATTTTGACTGCTTAAATTAATGCAAATATAGCTACGATGACCTAAGCAAGAGGGGATCATTATCTATGCGTACAAGACAGTGTTTATTTCTACTAGTAATATTTTAATTTCTCTTACAATTCAACTTCTATCATATGTATATATAATATAGCTGACGTGTACTATAAACGTTAAAATAAAAACTATATATAATAATAATAATAATATTATTATTATTATACACTAAGGAAACCTGTAGTAGTGGAAAGGCAAAGGCTTTCCAAAAAGACAAAAAATGGGATTATGCATAGAGTTTGGCTACTCTTTTTATGCCTATAAAAGGATCGCCACATTTAGTTCCCAATCACTCCCCAACATCTCCCTCTCTCTCCTCTCTCTCTCTCTCTCTCTCTACACTGTATCTCTGCGATTAATTAGAAGAAGAAGAAAGAAAAATGGGTGAAGCTATGGAGTTCTTTCCCTACAGGAATGGTTTCTCCAAAGCTCTTTTCGAAACAAATCATGTAATAATAGAGAAACAAAATGAGGAAGAAATTGAGAATGAGAATTCTTGGTTTGAAGAAGAGATCGATGTTGATCTCAAGTGGTCTTTTTCTCTCAACAGGTATATACATTTCATAGTATATATTCATATTTATACATACACACACACACACACACACACACACACACACACACACGCAAATATACGTAGTGTGTTTTTTCTGCATGAAACTTTTTATTTTTCTTCTCTTCAAAAATTCTATTGAGATTTGATTTCTTTCTGAATTTCAATTTACTTTCTTGCTGTTTTAATTTGCATTTAAAAAAAATTAAGTATCATTTTAGAAAATGTCATCCACGAATTCGTCACGTCTATTTTCATATAGATATATACATATATATATTTTTGTTTGAAAAATAAGATTAATAAAATGAGTTTTAATTCTCAGAGTGCTGCACAAGGGAACTAGTGAGTACCAAGACATAGCGCTTCTCGACACTAAACATTTTGGCAAGGTATATATTTACATTTATATATTTAAAATATTTGTTTTTTTTTTTTACATAAAAAATTTATTTTCATATTTTTATTTTTTTAATGCAGATTTTGGTCATTGATGGGAAGATGCAGAGTGCAGAATTCGATGAATTTATTTATCATGAATGTTTGATTCATCCACCTCTCTTATGTCACCCCAAGTGAGTATATAATATACATATATTTTAATTAATTGTTTAATTATTCATGATATGATTCCAACAACTCCTTAATTGACTTTATTATGGTATCAATTTTATTTTTAAAAACAAAAGCGACTACATCATGTAGTGCATGCGGGTAATGTTTGTACGTAATGCCTTGTTATAAGTACCTAACTCGAGACTTTTTAATTTTTATTTTAATTTTTGATATTTTCAGCCCAAAAACAGTATTTATAATGGGTGGAGGCGAAGGTTCCGCTGCGAGAGAGGCCCTAAGGCACAAATCAGTAGAGAAAGTTGTGATGTGTGATATCGATCAGGTATAAATATGTACTGTATTAGTGTAGTGCACGTCGAATTTGACCGGAATTAATTTATATTGTATTTTTAAAGAAAAATAATAAAGTAAAAAATAACATTAAATTAAATTAGATTAAAAAAAATAAAACAAAAGGATCGATGAGGTGTGAAATTTCTAATATTAATTAAATTAAATTAAATGTGCCGCGTGTATTTAATATTTTAAAATAAGTATAATTTTCTAGTCATTATGGAATTTGTAAAAATGTAACACAATCCGATTTTGTTAAAGTGGGAAAATAACAGTTTTGTGTCGATTATGTTTATATAGTGGGATTTTAGATAAGATTTGAATTCTTGAATTTCCCTTTTGCCCCCATTTTGTTGACAACCTTAATCTTGTAGTAATTAATTAAGGGACATAAAATCTCTTTTTCATGTGATGTTTTCCTTTGTGTTTTGCTAATTTAGCATTATTTATGGCGTGATTAGAGACATGATTGGACTTTTAATCCATGTTAATTAATCATGACGTCTAACTATTTAATGATATATTTTCTTATTAATTATTTTTATTTTTATTTGTTTTTGGTTTTTTTTTTTTCCATTGCAGGAGGTTGTGGATTTCTGCAAAACACATCTCACAGCAAATCACGAGGCTTTTCGAAATATGAAGCTTGATTTAGTGATTAATGATGCTAAGTAAGTATTCAAATAATCTTGACTTAATTTAGATGTTAAAAATCTTAATTAATTGTTGATCATATCCTAACTTGACAAATTCTGTTGATCTTGAAGGGCTGAATTGGAAGAAAGAAAGGAAAATTTTGATATAATAGTGGGAGATTTGGCTGATCCAGTTGAAGGTGGGCCATGCTATCAACTCTATACTAAGTCTTTCTATGAAGACATACTCAAACCTAAACTCAACACCAAGGGCATTTTCGTAACTCAGGTCACTTCTTTACTCTAATATTTAATTATACAAATTATATTCTTAAAAGTAAAGAAAAAAAATTATTATGACACGATATAATATTTATTAAATTCTGAGTTTCGGTACGTGAAAAATGTGTAGGCCGGACCTGCTGGAGTATTCACTCACAAGGAGGTCTTCTCATCAATATACAACACTATTAAACAAGTTTTCAAGTGTAAGTCCACACACTTTCTAATTTTACAACTATATTAGTATTATTACTTTATATATTTATTACATTTATCATAAAATCTTATATTCGTGTGCATGTTCATTCAGATGTCCGTGCCTACACGGCTCACGTCCCCTCGTTTGCTGACACGTGGGGATGGGTCATTGTGAGTAAAAATCCGCACACTTTCTAAATTTTTAATCAATTTATTTTTATTTATTATGTGCTGAAGTACAAAATGTCAGGCCTCGGATTATCCGCTATGCCTCGAGGCGGGGAAAATGGACAAGAGAATAGCTGAGAGGATTGATGGGGAGCTCTTGTACTTGAATGGACCTTCTTTTGTTGCATCAACTATCCTAAATAAGACCGTTGCAAAAACGTATGATCATATTTTAAATAATTCCCTAAGTTATATTATAATCATTTTCTAAATATTGGAATTTTTTATTATTTTTTTTCCCTAAAAAATTATGTTCTTGGTTTAGGTTGAAGAACGAGACTCATGTTTACGCTGAGGACAACGCGAGGTTCATCCATGGCCAAGGCATCGCGTATCGGATTTGAAGGAGAAGACGAAGAAGGTGTTGTGTATAGATGGAAGAAGAGAGGAGAAGGCAGAAACTATGAAGAAGAAATGGGAATTATTTAGGAGAAGAAATGGAAATTATTTAAAGAAGAATTGTTGTTTAGAAACTACTACTTGCTTGCTACTTCTCTTAGGTTGTTTGGACTATTTATTTTATGTAATGCTCAAAATATTATGAGGGCTTCCCTCCATTAATCAAAGCTTTCACTTATTGTCTTTTGAATTTTATTTCTACTTTTACTTCTTTCTTTTTTTCTGCATTTTTTACTTTTTTTTCAGTTATTGGAGCTGGCTTCTTGTTTGTAGTTCAACTATTTTCAGAAAGGCAATTGATTGTGCATGATTTTTCTGGTAATTGCTATTCAAGCATGCAATATATATATAGTGGAAAATTAACAGAAATGCACTCAATGGAGTTCCTTTTTCTTTTCTTTTTTAAATATTTTTTTTTATTTTAATTTGACAAAAATAAAAATTGAGATAAAATAATAAATTTTTGAATTGATAATAGATTATAGATTATAGCTAAATATTACTATTAAAGGAAAACTTAGTGAACAATGTACAAAAAGGTAAGGGAGAGAAGCACAATCTCTCTCCTAACTAATAGATTTTTTTTTTTCTTTTTTTAGAAAAGAGGATCTAGAATGGTTCCCATTTCCCCCAAGATGACTCGAAATTCACTTAGCTTACAATTTCTCACCTATTCGGCCTAAAAATTTACACTTTGATTACCAGAAATTTGAGCAAATTAAGTCTAAATAAAGAGCTAAAAATGTAGCAATACAGAAATATTTTTGATCAGTTTCAAGATTCTGCAGCTGCCATTTTCGACTCCACGAGGCGCACTTGCTGTGGAAGGAGATCATAGCTGATTCCCAGCTCTTCGAAGATCGTCTTCATCTCCAGCACGAGCTCAGTTCTTCGTCGACTCTTCTCTCCATAATCTTGAAAATTCATCGTGTGGTTGAAGAACAGAACTATCTTGATCTTGTTCACGTTTTCAATCTCCTTCACCACCACATTGTGGTTTGGATGCCAATAGTGGGGGTTTTTCTCGAGATATCTGCCAAAATGTAGCGACGATTTGAATGTACAGAGCGCGTGTAAAGAGGAAAAAGGAGGCGAAGATCGACTTACTTCTTGATTTCTTCCTTCAGACGGCCGATTTTCTCCAATGGAGTCTTGAAATCTATGCAGAACTCGAACGAATCCCCCATGTCCGGGCTCCGGTAGAAGTTGCTCACGGCTTTGACAGCGAGAACGTTGTTCGGATAGTATACTTTAGTATTATCAGCCATGAGAAAGACAGTTGATAAAATGTTCATCTCTTCCACAATCATCTGCAAGAGTCAAGCAATGATGAAACGAAGACGATGATTGAGACATTTTGAGAGTGTTGTTTTGATGGAACTTAAGTTACCTGAGTGCCATCAATGAGGCAGCGGTCCCCAACATCGAAAGGGTGCATGACGAAGACGAAGATGATTGCTTCGAAGATAGTTCTGCACGTGTTGCCAAACACGAAGGCTGCAAGAACGAGCTGCGATGAGAAGAAGATCAGCACTTTTGTAGTTGCTACTCCGGTCAAGAGAAGCCACACTACTATCATGATGACTACTAGAACCGATGTAACGAGCTTGTTCAGCTGCTTAACGGCTGTTTTCGTGTCGTTTAGAGCATGGCCTAGTGCTTTTCGGCTCTTGTACACCTTCAGCTGCACGAATACGAAACACAAACAACGTTGATCTAGGCAAAATAAGGAATTACATGTCCAAAATCAGCAAAAGATTCGTGAAAGGCCGTGCTTACCACCCACTCTATAAGAGCTTTTCTCTCGATCTTTCCAGTTTCAGCCACATCGATCATCGGAAACACAACCTCCACCTCTTCCTTAATCATGAATCTGCTTAGATCGAGTTCGTCAATGTGCCTGCAAAGAGAATATTGTCATGCAAAAAAGGAAGATTAAATTAATTAAAAGGATTGAATTCAGTTTTTAATGGATGGAGTTGCTCACATGCAACTAGGCTTAGCTACATTTCTGAAGATGTGATAAGCAGCAGCTATGGCTTCTTCTTCGTTGGTAATCTCCTTATCCGTTTGTTCGTTTCCTCCATAATAATCGCCTTCGTCTATTTCATTCGAGAGAGTGGTAAGACCAGAGTTTGATATTGCATCAACCAACATTTTCATGGTCCAAGCCGAGACTTTGTCCTGCTTCATCTGATGAAGCTTATTGATGTCAATCACCTTTTTCGCCTTCTTTTCCTTCCCGTCCTTCCCGTCTTTCGAGACAAACGAATTCAATCTGCTCACGTTGGCCGACTCCATAACTGGTGGTCCGGACAGGGTCATGAGGATATATTGATGGAAGGTAGATTCTTGAATCCTATCAAAGAACGTGGTTACATGGAACGACGATGCAAGAATCTTTAGAAGCAAAGTTTTCAACACCCACAAGAAGGAGCCAATGAGCAATGAAGCAATACTCCAAGTAATGAATTCCAAGATCTTAGTAGCTAGACGAGAGCGCTTAACCCCTTCTTGGAACAAAAGAATCCAAGTGAGAAGAACTAACGACAACCAAATGCAGAACTGAACACTCTTCTTCAAACCATGAACAAAGTACAAAACCTTCTTCTTAAGCAAATAGTTTAGCTCAATCAATAGTACTATGAAATGCATCAGCCCTTTCGTAACCAACATGCCACTAAAAGTCACCAAAACGAGCAAACACCACCTCGAAACTCTCAAATCCCAGATAGTCAAATGTTTCAACTTCTCAACAGTCAAGCTGATGATCAAACAAGCAAGAATGAAAAGAAACAAACACCATTCGATCGAAACCTTGACTTTCAACTTCCTGTACTTGAGCTTCTTCCTGCTGCTGACTTTTATGTATATCTCTTCGTCTTTCTCCAATCCTCCGAAGCCACCAGGTGATGAAACTAGGGGAATTTTTGGACTTTCTGTCAATGATCTGTTAACATTTTGATCCACTTTAGTGATAGGAGAACCATGACTCGAGACTACACAGTCTTCTACAACTGCTCGATTTTCAACCATGTTACCATCGATGGGCATGGACTGTTCACCAAACCTCGACTTGGGTTTCGTGTAAGACCTCGAAAACGATTTTCTACGTGTGAGATTCTCAGGTTTGGGGGATTTGGGCCTATTGGGGCTAGGTGCAAGACTTGTGAGTTCGGACGAAGGGCAATTTGCTGGAACTGACTTTTGATCACAAGCTATCGAATCGTTTGAATTTCGACTCGGTGAATCAGATGAATTTGCTGGGATATTAATGATCACATCGCTCGTAGATGTGCTAACTTCTTCACCTCTCTTTGCAGCTTTTCCATTGGCTTCCATTTTAATCCTGCCTAAATCCCAAACACAAAATCTCTCTCAGGAAATTAAACAAACAGTTCGCCTACACTACAGTTGTGAAATCAACACAGAAAAATCAACGAAAAGAATACTCCATAACAGCCATTACATATATCCTCAAGCTGTAAATGCATCATATCTAACATAAAGCACACTTTCAAATCCTTTATTCACAGAAATCATATAAGTAATCAAGAACTTGAGCTGTGAAGAATCACATACACACTGCAAAATGCAACATAAACACAATACTAAATCATCTAACACTACACAGAAACATCGTATAGATAATCAAGAACTCAATCCGTAAAGTAATATAAAAACAGTTTCAGCTCATTTACACCCAAAAATCACACAATCTAGCTTAAACTAGTTCACTATGGTCACAGTCAACAGACTTTCTTCTTCCCCCTTTCTTTTCCAGCTACTGCGTAAAAATCAGTAAACTTTTCGAAAAAAGAAGAAGAAGAAGAAAGAAACATAAAAGGTGGAGTGTGATTCAATACCGTAAACGGAGGCGCCGGCGGCACCAAATCTGAGGAAGATGCAGCGGTAGAGCTGTTGTAATTGCAAATCTCCTCAAGTTCTGTGCTTCGCTAAATTATGAAATTAATACACACTTCTTCTTACGTCCTTTTTCTTTTCTTTTTTTCTTTTCTTTTTCAACCAGAAATACTGGTCAGCGTATTTGAAAATATATCTAGTAAAACTGCAGTTCTTTTTTTTTTTTTTTTTAAATTATTACATGATGAAAGGGTTATTATTATTATTATTATTATTATTATTATTATTATTATTATTATTATTATTGTGTGAGCCAATGTATAAATATAAGACGACAAACACCCACCCTATTTGGAAGCATGCGATCTTTGTTGGAATAATTTTCCAAAGTAGGTCCCTAATAAAGAAAGAAAATCACTTTAAGCCAACATCAAACTTTCTTTTAATCTCATTCACTAATACTCTAAAGTAGACTAATTATTGATTACCTCACAATCATTTTGGTATTCCTGTTTAATAATCCCTCGCTTCCGACAAACTTGAAGCATTTCTTGAATATATATATATACTCTCTCTGTCCCACTTATAAATGATAATTTTATTATTTTAATAGATTCAGATGAATAAAAAAATGGTTCATTCTAAGGGAGACGGAAAGAGTAAGATATAAAATAATAAAATGACTCAAATTTATTGGGATATAGGGAGTATTATTATGTTGATCTTGATTGGACTATTTCGGTACTGCCTTTTGTAACCATTTTTAGCTAATCATTTATGGACTTAAAATTTAATTCTTAATCTCAAGAATCCATTTGGGCCTTCTGAGCCTAAAAAACAGATGTAATTTGACTAATCCGAAATAAATATTTATCATTCAAATAAAAATATTAAAAGTACAGAAAATAAATAACTCACGGTATAGCAAAAAAAGAAAGAAAAAAACTAATCAATCCTAACTCCCTTGTCTAAAATTCTCAAAACAGATGTAATTTCAGCAAAAGTGGGCCTAATTTCAGGATTTTGGTCCCATGATTTTGCAATGAGTTCCACTACAGCTTCTAAATGCTCTTCCACCTCTGCTATTTCTGGCCTAAGCCCATTTTCTGCAACTTCCTTCGCTATCTTCATAATTAAACAAATAAAAATCAAATGATTTTATTAAAAATTTAAGAAAATGGGGAAAAAATAAGGAGGAAAAAAATAATAATAACAATAAGTTACGACGCACCTTAGAAGGTCCAAAATCGGTTTCGATATAAGGGTATTTTCCGGTGATTAATTCGTTTAGTAAAATACCAAAGCTATAGACATCACACTTTTCATCGTACGGTCCGGATTTGATCACCTCAGGTGCCATGTAAACAAATGTACCTACGTAAAAATATATAAAATCAATTGATATTTCATGCTAGCAAAATTATTATTAAAAAAAAAAAAAAAAAAAAAAAAAAAAAAAAAACTGGTTACCTGTTTCTCCTGTCATCGCCTTCTCTCCATCAGTCAAGAATCTAGCATGTCCGAAATCGGCAACCTTAACGTGAAAAGCATCGTCCAAGAACACGTTGCTAGGTTTCAGATCACGATGCAAAATCTTGGGCTTGCTCTCATGCAGGTACTGCATGGCTTGAGAAATCTCCAAAGCTTTCGACACCCTCTCCTTCAATGGCGGAAGAGGAGCGCTTCTCTCCTTCTGCCTCTTCCCCGGGCCATGCAGCCACTCTTTCAAGTCTGTCGGCATGAATTTCGTCACGATCCAACAGTTGTCAGGCGGGTCGAGGCACGCCCCCATCAGCTGCAACACAAACGGGTGGCGCTGCCTCGATAGCGTCTCGACTTCCTGCCCGAAGAAGATGGCGCCGTTCTCGTTCGATCGGAAGAACTCTGGGTACATGCATTTAATGGCGACGTCAAGCCCCCTCCATTTGGCTCTGTAGATATCTGCAGTGGTGCCCTGGGCTGACAGATGGAGCATCTCTACCTATTTCATTTGGATAAAGATTTTTATTTAAATTGATATAAGAGCTAGGTTATATTATTATAAAAAAATTATTAGTTGGGGCATATGCCCCACTAGGTTGACCAAGACTAACCTCTTGAGGGTCGATGTACCATCCGTTGACTTTTGCCTGATCTACGAGGGGGGCGAGATCGTGATGGAATTGGTCTGCGTTCATGACCTGAGGACTAATACTAGCTTGTGTTAAAGTGGGAGAGAGCAAGAATTCTTGGTATTTTTCTTTGTTTAGTACTAGGTCTAAGAAACCATTCTCTTGTGCCACTTGAAGGCAATGTTTGAGGAAGAGTTGTGCATTTTCTAATTTCGCTTTGTACGCGCCCGTCAGCTCTTTTTGCTTTGCGAGCTCCTTCTCGATTTCTTCGGCCTTAATAAAATAATAATGTGAGGGGTGAGTATAGTGCACGCACAGAAAACGTGCCTCGACAATAATGAAACATAAGAGGAGGGAATGATATTTACTTGTTGAGCTATTTGGTTAAGATTTATCGAATATCGGCTTAGGTCAACGCTACGTGCCGAAGCCGGACCCATAACAATGCAGTCGCCGAGCCTCCGACAAAATCCCCGGGACTTGGTGGTGGTGGCGGTGGTTCTCCTCCGCCGGTTGGGACTAAATGGAATAATTTTATTTTCCGGAGGTGTGATGCCACTTTCACTCATCTTTTTCTTTTAGTGAAGTTTTGTACAACAAATTTTTTCAAACTTTGGTTGATGAAAAATGAAGCCCAAAATGGGAACACAAATGGATTAAGACTTATTGAATCTATATATCTATGTGGGACATAACATTGGGGCGGAGATTCTAATGAGTTTCATGCCTAGTTTTGCATAAAAAGCTGGATATTGTTGAATATTGTATTTCAAAAATTTGTTATTTTCTGTTGTTTACTCTTTGATTTTTCCGAAAATCGGCTTATCTCACTTATGAACTTATCTACTGCTTTTATTAGATTCTAAAAATTATTTTGGAAAATTTGATTGGTGGGCCGTATATTTATGCATTAGTTTCTTTCTTTTTCTTTTTTTTTAGGGTATATACACTAAATTCTTGGATTATATAGACCTCATTTTTCGAAAAAGTAGTTTGAATGAATTTATTAGGAATGTAGATTCTTAAGAATTAAATAGTAGATTTATTAGAGTATTGAAAATTTAAAGGTTAGCAACATAGTACTACAAGAAAGCCGGCTGATTCGATCAGAAGCCATATTTATTATTATTGTTGTTTATTATTATTTTTTTTAGAATAGACGGTGCAATCGATAAAGATTTTTTTGGGTGCCATGGAAACAATATTGTCGGAGTTTACTAATTAAAAATGGTTCGAATAACATATCGGCAAAGTATGGGGCTTATTATATTTGAAATTTAAAATATTTTATAAAGCAATTCCTAATTATTTTGAATTTGAGTCTAAACTCTTGACTCTTGAGGCTCACAATATCAACCTTATTGGGCTAATAGTCTTTAGCCCAATTTCAAGTGAAGAATAAATATAATCAAGACTTTGATAATTGATATTGTTTAAAGAAAAAAGATAAATAAATAACTTTCCGAAGCTCAATAAACTATCAAGAATTCTTTACTTTATGCCTATGTAAGTTTCCACGTTAAATATAAGAAAGAAAGGGGAAAAAAATATAATACATTAATTAACAATAAGTGTATAAAAGGTGTGGATACTATATTTTATAAGAATATGCAATGATATGTCTATTCCACCGCCATTACTAGGCCTTCCCATTTTCTTTTCACGCTTTATTCAAACATTTTCCATTTTTTTTTTTCTCAAAAAAGAAAAAGGATTTTCCATTTTGTTTCCCTCGAAAGAGAAAAAAGAAAAAAAAAAAAAAAATCAATTTGCTGTGACCCACAAAAGATTGGTGCATTATTGTTTTGTTGCCTCGCCAACCGTTACGAAACTCGGAAGAATCATCCTAGAAAAGCTTTTTCCTCTCAATAAAGTTGCATTGTGATTAATTAATACTATAAATAAAACTAACTTCAAAGGTTGCAATAACTTTGTTTAAATAAAAATAAATTATGTACTTATGGAATAATATATATTCTTTGTGTGCATTATTCCAATGTCTTAATCTTAAGCATAGATTGGCAGTAATTATTGAGCATTTTAACTATCAAGAAAATATGAGGGATATAATAAAATATTTATTTTTTTCAGGATGTATATAGATACTAAAAATTATTTTAAATCCTAAAAATCCCATAAATACAAATAAAAATTTAAGAAAATAATATATGAGCTGTTTCTGCATCTTGAGTGAATAGACATTATATTTGTATCGAAGAAGAAGAAGTAATTAAGTGACTAAATTAAAGAGGAAAGAAATTACGTGGTCCAATTCCTTATTAATAGACATTGAAGAAACAATTTGTTGAGATTTCTAACTATTGAACTGCATTAGGTCCATCAATTATGTCGATATTAATTGCTTTTACATTGTTTTTATTTCCCTTCCCATTTTCTCAATTCATTGATACTCCGTATATATGAACTGTGACAACTATTATTAAGCTATTTATGAACCTAGACTTTTTGATATTACGTCACAGAGTAATTTAATTTTGTACTTTTGGTATTATATCTACCTTCGGTAATCATCAATTTAATTTAATGATCCTAAATAAAATCAATTTAATGTAATGATGCCTTCGTTTTATTTCTTTTATTATTTTATAGGAGTATATGCATGTGTTTCGGTGGGTTATAAATATATTCTCATTATATTGATAAATTCTAAAGTAAAAATTATTATCAGAAAATAAAATAGTTATTGACTTTTAAAATATAAAATAGGCTAGTGAATGAAGTAGTGAATTGATTTAAATGGTGAAGTGAAATGATATACATTAAAAAAAAAAAATCAAAAACAAACAAACAAACAAACAAAAATTAATTTGTTATTCGAAAATAACAAATAAATCGTGCATGTCCTGATGTAACGTCATTTTTGTAAATTAAGGTTGCTTTATTTAGTTTGCAACTTATAATAGTATTTGTTAGGCTGGTTCAATCTTTGTGAAAGTTGGGTTGAAATTTGATCCAAAAATGGTCCCATATCCATATACATAATTATGGATACTAAATTCAATTTAATATTTCATATACATGAGTTATGGAGAAAATAATGAGTATGACATTGGGAAAGAAAAAAAAAGAAAAAAGAAAAAGAAAAAAGAAAAACTAAACTCACACCCTACAAAATCATGATTTCTTTTTTCCCTGCAAGGCATCTTATTTAATTACAACATAATATAAGTACCATTTTCTGCCTAAAACTATAACCCTCTCTTCAAAATCCACTTTAAATATTACTACAAAACAAAAAGGAAAAAAAATAAATAATAATAATAAAAAAAAAATTAAGACTACATAAATTAATCTTATTATATTATATATGTATGATGTGTTGTGAATGTGACCGTGGAAAAGGAACTTATTGTCAAAATATATATTTAATACTATATTAAATTAGGCAGCAATTATTGCTGCAAGATTTAGATAATGAACATTGACAAGACATATAAGATTCATAGGAATGAAAATTGCAAGTACTAAAGGGGTTAATATTTAGCATTTCATTATTTACGAAACTCTCTAGAAATTAATATTAGACCGATGCCCAAACATTTATGCGTCAAATCAATTTATTTACACAAGTTGTTAATCTATATTTTATTATTTAATTGTCGGTTTTATTAATACCAAAAAAAATCCAATAATTTAAATTTATTATTTATAAAATTGACTTGCTTCACTATGACCTCTTATGGAAATAATAATTTGTATTTACATCTACATTATTAATAAATGGCCACTAATATCGGTTGGAAAAAATATATGTAATGTATGGATGACACGAAATTATATATGAAAAAATGTGAATTTAACTTTATTTGAATTAAAGAAAATAATTTTATCTAAAAAGGTGGGGAAGAGAAAAATAGTTCCAAACAAGTGGCACTTTACTTGGCCACCTGGGGATCTGTTAAAACACCAATCTCATGAAGCAACAAAAATTCCTTCCAACTTAATTAAAAAATAATTAAAAAAAAAAGAAAAAAAAAAAAAAATAAAGTTAAAGATATTCACTTTTCCCTATTCCCATGGGGAAGATTTGTCTTTCCCTTTACCATCACCACCTTACAATTTTTGCTTCTGATTTTGATCTCGAATCTTCTCTCTCTCTCTCTTCTTTTTATTTTTTGTTCCTTTATCAAAATAAAAATATGTCTTTGCTCAAAAAAAAAAAAAAAATGTCACTCTCTTAGCAACTTGGGATCTAACCCTTCTGCCCTCCTCCCATTTTCTTCTTTTTCAGAGTTTGTCTCAAATTCCAAATCATGCTTTTTCACACAAAAATTTACATCAAATTCCATAAATCGGAAAGTAACAAATAGTAACATCTTCTTGTTATATGGTATGATCAAAAAGCATAGTGAAAAAGAGAATGTACAACCTAAGTTAAATTTTATATAATAATAGTAATTAAAAAAGAAAACCAACAATTAATAGGTTATTCCAATCTCCCAATCATCGAATCAAGTCACTAGCTATAGCACAATTCCTACCAAAATGCGTAGTCTCATACACGGGTAGTTCCTCACTATACCTATTACTCCCAAATATCGCTACATGATCGAGCTCGAACAGATCCGAGCTCGAGTCACTAAGACAATCTTCGTCGTCTTCTTTGACATTATAAAAAACGTCGCTCTTTTTATTGTTATACCCTTTTGATAATTGTGTGGCCATTTCGACCTTGTTGTTAAGCTTCAACTCGGACATTGCCCTTGGGGCCAGGGGCGGCCGGCCGAACCGGCCCAAATTGCCTTCGAACCGGTCCGAGGCGCCTCCGTACAAATGCTTCGGCCGCGATTCTTTGTCCACGATCAAGCTAACCGGCTCAAACCTCACTGTCCTCTGCCCCCCGGTTCTCATCTTCTCCCTCGATCGGGGCGAGTACTTGCTCAGACACGACCGCGAGAAGGAAGAAGCCGTGGAAGGGCACGGGACCGGTTCTTGGAACCCTTTACGATCTTCGACGTTCCTCGACTTCTTCCCGTTGGCATTGCTAAAAAGGGAATTGATGAAGGTCGTAAGCCGCCCGCCGGGCGAAATCGGCTGCTTAACTTTCTTCAAGTTGGCGTAAATCTTCAACGCCCTCGACTTCGACTTGATCAAGTCGTCGTCCCCGGCCCGGTTCAACCGGTCATCGGACTTGAACCAGTCATCCTTCGGCTCGGACCGGGAACCGGTCCGGACCGGTTTAGGCCGGGTCGTGAAGCAAGAAACCTTCGGCGGCTTCGTCTTGGACCGGGCGGTCGAGGCGAAGAACTCGGTGTCGGAAGACGAGAGAGCGCCGGAGCTGTCGGAGGAGCTGGAGGTGGAGCTGAAGAAGATCAAGTCGTTGTCCAGTTCTTGCAGAAACTGCTGCCTTTTCTTCGCCGCCGCCGCAGCTTTCTCGTTAGCCTCCTTTTCCAGCATCCATTTCTCCACTCTTCGAGCAGCTGCAGTTTCTCCATAGCCGCCGCCTTGCCTGTGAAGGTTCTTCTCTTTGTAGCCGTTGATATCCTCGGATTTCTCGACGCCGCCGTCGATCGAACGGTAGATTTCGTCGAGGAGAGTGGAGGAGAATGAGGGCGGCGGAATTTTGTCGTTTTTTCTTGATTTATAGTTTTCATCTTTGCATAGTTTCTCTCGAGTATACATTTTTCTTTGATGAGGTGAAGAGGGAGAAGGAAGAAGAAGGGAGGAATGTAGAGAGAGAGAGAGAGGGATGAGAGATAGAGAGAAAGAATATAGCAGAGGAGAGGAGAGGAGAGGAGAGGAGAGCTTGAGGTTGAAGATGGAATAGAGAGAGAGGAATATAAAGGAGTCAGCACGCGCGGTCTAAATTTAAGTCCATTGCCAGCTTGGCATTTATTTGATTCTTGGATTATTATTATTATTCAATTCTATATAAAAAAATTAATGCCCTTTTCCTTTTATATACAATTATTTAAAAAAGAAAAGAAATATGTTATTTATGAAGTGGCTTAATTAGAAAAAATAAGATAAATTACTACTATACTTATTAATAGATGATGGTGTGGTTTGCTTAATTAAATTAGTGGAGATATCTCATTATTAATTTGATAGATTGATTAATTCATTCTCCAAATCATTGGTCAAAATAAATTAGATATACTTCACTTACCAAAATTAGTGAAGTCATGATGATCTACATTGATTCCAATTAAACTTTTAGTATTCGGATTTGGAGTAATAAACATGGAAATGACTATTCAAATTTGAATATGTGACTATATTTCTAGTAGTATGATTAAAATAGAATTATTTAAGGGAAATAGTTGTTTCCTTATAAATAGTCTCTCCGTCCTGCTTATAACAAGTTTAATAACACTTAATTTATTATCATATTTACTGATCTCATTGTAATTCGCATCAAATTGTAGAATTGGAAGCAGAAAAAAACTTACAATCTATCTATAAAATTGAACATATATTCTCTTTTCTTACAAAATCAATATTAATTTGCATCCATATCCTTATATGTGTAAAAAAAACATTAAAAATAATAGTTAAGAAAGAAATTGGCAACACTATCCATAGTCGAGCTTACTAGTGTTAAAGAGAGATACATATATCTACTTTTGTAGTCAACAAGAAGTGATGAAATAATCAACTAAAATGGGGACCTACTACACATATTTGTGTGTGGCCATGGATTCCGATTTTCTTGAAAGAGCAATTTTTAGTGGGTGAAAATTACAGAACAAGTACTGCTTGCTATATTAACAAAATACTGTGTTACGCTTCTTTTGGAAAGAAAAAGCTGCTTACTTTGGAAGTTGAGAATAAGAAACATGTTAAATACTACTTTGCAATATTTTTGAATTTTAGTTATTGCATATTTACTCATATGTAATTTGAGTTAATCGAAAAGGGCATTTTAATCAATGATGATTAATAGTATATTCTTATTTATTTTTTTGAAAAATTAAAAATCTCTTTTTTAAGGAGGGGGGGGGGGGGGGGGGGGGGGGGGGTACTATATTAGTTGACCTTTTTTTTTTCTCATTGCAGAAGTGCTAATTTTCAAAATAATTTCATAAATTTCCTAGTGTTCAATAGTGTTCAAGGCAAGTTAGGAATAACATGATTATTCTTCTAAGTAAAGAACAACATGATTCTTGAATTCTTGATTAGCAATTTCAAAGCAATTATTTCCTCTCGGAATTTTATGTTAATCTGGCACTATAATTTATACAAAAGTATATCTTTTATTTTATTTTTTAGCATTTAAGCATTAATTTCTACTCTTTTATAATTGTAGACATGCTATTTATTTTATCAATTATCATAAGGTACTCGAACTTTTGTTTTTCATGCAGAACCCCTAGAATAGTAAATGCATTACCACCAAGCCCCAATTCAAATTTATGGGGGGGGGGGGGGGATACTATATTAGTTGACCTTTTTTTTTCTCATTGAAGAAGTGCTAATTTTCAAAATAATTTCATAAATTTCCTAGTGTTAAATAGTGTTCAAGGCAAGTTAGGAATAACATGATTATTCTTCTAAGTAAAGAACAACATGATTCTTGAATTCTTGATTAGCAATTTCAAAGCAATTATTTCCTCTCGGAATCTTATGTTATAATCTGGCACTATAATTTATACAAAAGTATATCTTTTATTTTTATTTTTTAGCATTTAAGCATTAATTTCTACTCTTTTATAATTGTAGACATGCTATTTATTTTATCAATTATCATAAGGTACTCGAACTTTTGTTTTTCATGCAGAACCCCTAGAACAGTAAATGCATTACCACCAAGCCCCAATTCAAAGTAAATAAATAGATTGGTGCTAAAAAAATATAAATAAATAAATGATATAGAAACAATGACGATTGCACCCTTCAATCATTTAATTTTAGTACTATGGATTCTTATCTTCTGCATGTAGTATACTTTCATAACTAAATTTGTTAGGTTTTAACTACAAAGAATAAATTGTAGGTGAAGTCGTTTAAATCTTTTTCTTTAAAGTTTTAGGAGGTTTGGTGAACCAAGTAGGGGGTATCTTTTATCTCAACTCAATTTAACATGATGATATTTATTTATTTTATTATACTACTATGTTCCAATATTAGATGATTTAATTTGTAACGCGTTGAATAATTTTCCTACCAAACAAGAGCCGCGCGCACATGCACGTACCAACTAATTATTATTCTTTCCAAATTTCCAACAATTCCTTATCATTTAACTGCAAACGGCCAAATGAAAAGAATATATTATAGTTGGGGATATATGTATTTTTTTTAATGATTTTCTTTTATTATTAACTAAATACTTAATGGTTTTTTTTTTGGGTTTTTAGGTCAACATTATATTAGATTAATGGACTTTTTTAATTAATGAGGTTTTTTGCAGAAAGAATATTTGTAATTTTATATTCTAGGAGAAACAAATTATTCCTAGATAGCTCAATATATGAACGGTTAATCAAATATCATAGAATTCAAAAGGTAAATACTAGTATTGAATTTTGATTTTCAAAACCATGGTAATTTGTTGGAGGAGGAGCCTCCATTCCAAGGGATAATTTTTTTTTATAAAAAAAATTACTACTATTTTAACACTAATAATGATTACTTGTCAACCTTGTCGGGCTATAATTTTAAATTAAATCATTGAAATGTGGGCTTTAGGAGCCTTAAAATATCTCTAGAGTAACATGAGACGGTAATTAATTTATAAAGAGAGCGGGGGTAATATTATCAAGAAAAGGCCTGGAAATATTTACTTTTAACTAATGATGGGCTTTTATCCAAAAATAAAATAAAATACTACTAGTATGGTTTCAAATAAATAAGAGAATTCACTAAAAAAAAAAGAAAAAAAAAGAGAAAGTTCGAGTTTTAAAGGATGTCACATCTGGAGTCTGGATTGGACATTTAGATTCACCGGAATTATTGAAACTTCAAAAAGAATTTTACGTCTCATCCTAAATTATGGGGTTTTGTATTAATATAATTAAATAATGAGATTCTTCAAATATTTATATTTATATATATATTTTTTATTTTAATTAATTAGTTATGTGTATAGTGCGCGTTTGTTTTAATTTGATCATATCAAGAGATTGCTCATCGGTCGCCATCATGGTAGCAAGTAGCAAGTCGACAAAATCGCATAGTATATATATAGAGAAATGATATGCTACTCACTTCCCGGTGGGCACCTCGTCATTTTATTACGTTTGCATTGTTTTTTTTTAATTTTTATTTTTATTATATATTCTAGTATCTTAGAAATTAATTTACAAATCATAAAATCTAAAAAATACATAAAAATCAAAGCTCGATTTATTTTATTACTCATTTTTGAAGTTAAAAATAAAAAAAATAAATTGAACATTGAGTTTTTAGATTTTATGATTTGTAAATTAATTTCTAAGATAACTAGAATATATAATAAAAAAAAAATTAAAAAAAAGCAATGCAAACGTGATAAAACGACGAGGTGCCCACCGGGAGGTGAGTAGCATATCATTTCTCGTATATATATATATATATATATATATAATATGTGGGTCTATTAATATTAATATTTTTTTTATTAAATCTTTTTCTTGCATGTTTTTTCAATTGATGAAAATACTATTTACTCAATCCGTGCCTAAGTTAATTTTATATTTGTATATTCGAAATAGTCGACTATATTAATTAGCTGATTAACAAATTGAAAAATAATGTCATCGTCAGATGGACGTCGTGTCTAAAATCAAAATTTCACCATAACCTAATAAATTCTAGAAAATTTACCGAAGAAAAAGATAAATCAAAACGTGGATCAATATATTAGAATAGAGGACCTCGTGTGTACGACGACCCAGACACATACGACCCCGATCGGCCATGACGCACGTGACAGTCACGATCCCTCAAGTGAGAAACCTAAGAAGCATGGAAACATCATTAAACGCAAAGTCGAAAGCGAAATCTTGGATTTAAGTTAATTAAATCCGATATGGAGGAATTTGCCAGGTTCTTTGCCCCCATAATCCATGTCAAGATCACATGTTTTTTCATTTCCTAATCCACATTTATTTTATTTTCATGTTATTATTTATTTTGAGGCAACATCACTTTCGACCTCTGCGTTTTGGTCTCACTATTGGGGTTTGCTTCTGATACATTTGTTTTTTTAAGTACCAAACTAAGATTTGGACCAATTCTGATCTTATGGTTTGATCGTGTTACTCTTTAAGCTTAAATAAAATTATTAATTATTCACTAAAAAAAGCTTAATCCAACTCAAAGCGATAATATTGCATGATTATTAAAAAAAAAGAAGAACCTTTTAGAGATTGGATGGTTGCTGTAATGTTGTTTATGTTTCACAATGTGTACCCGTCTTTCGCGAGTTAATAATATTTTACTTTTTCAGACAAAAAATAAAATAAAAAATTGCACGATTATTGCACTCTCTTAGAATCATTAACATGTAAATTAAATTTTTGATTCTAAAAAAATATATTGTAGGAAAATTGCAATTTAAGTGAATGTGTCCAAGATTTTAAAAGTCAAATATTAATCTTTTTTTATTATTATATAAAAAAACAAAGATAATGGGGTTGTGCAATAGTCTTCGCTCTTTGACACTTTACTGATGAACCAATACCATAATGGACCAATTTTATGCCACTTACATCTCACTTTAATTTCCTTTTTCCTTTGAATATCAAACTCAATTTTTGTCGCATGGGCCATATTGTGTTTCCTCTTCCTCTCACATCTCTCTCTCTCTTTGACCAGCACATATTTATACAAAAATAAATAATTAAATCACGATTTAATACTTCATTACATAAACAATTGAATTAATTCTTTACAAAACATTAAAATACATACATATATTTTTTTAGAGAAAATGGGAACTCTGCTGATGTGGAGTGTTGGCACGTGCGCAAAGACAATCTGACACGTGCAGCGGTTGCTGACGTGAGCAACTGTGTCAGAGGAGAAGGCGTTGAGAGGGGAACATCTTTACTGTGCTCGTGCTTCCCTTCTGCTCTTTCACAGACACACAACTGCAAAAAACCATATAATAAAATTCAGTTTCTTAACATACTTTGCCAGATTATAACTGTCACACACATAGGTTGTAATTCAATTTAATTATTCAGTTAAACTTGTATTCAAGTCTCGAATGTTAGCCTGTTTGGCTCGTCTCGAAACGGTGCTCAGATTCGAATTTCCGGATTCATATATGATCATGCATTTATAATTGATCAATTAACTTGTACTCGGGTCTCGAATGTTAGCATGAAAGTTTGTGTCAGACTGTCTGACACGTCTCGAAACAATGCTCATATTCGAATCTTTGAATTCATATCCGAGGAAGCATTTATAATTGATTAGTGGACTTATATTCAAGTCTCGAATGTTAGCATAAAAATTTGACAGGCTGTCTGACATGTCTCGATGCAGTGTTCATATTCGAATCTCCGAATTCATATCCTATTAAGCATTTATAATTGATCGATTAACTTATATTCAGAATGTCTGATACGTCTCGAAACAATGCTTAGATTTGCAATCTCCGAATTCATATCTGATTAAGCATTTATAATTGATCATTTAACTTATATTCAGGTTTCCAGTGTTAAGCATAAAAATTTATGTCAAACTGTGTGACACTTCCCGAAACAGTACTCAGATTCGGATCTTCGAATTCATAATTGAGATCGTCCGGAAAACTCCTAATGATGACATGGTGAATCTTTGCTTGTGAAAAGGGCCAACACAATATATTCTAATCTTGATTAAATATTTTGAGACATAATTAAGAAAAATACTAATTAAAGAAGGTAGCTTTGAGAAGTTGCCTAATTGGGAGGGATTGAAGCGTGGATAAGAAATAGAGACAAGGGTCACTGTCTTTGGTCTTTAGGCATGTGTTTGCGAGAATTCAAAAGATTGGTTGAATATTATACAATTATCGATTTATGTGAAGAAGTGGAGATCCCAATGAAGAACTATGGTCTTGTTGAGGGACCATTTCTCCATTATTTGTATTTCACCAACATTTTTAATTTTCTCACAGAAATATGGATATTATTATAGATAAATAATTCAAGTATCTCTTTTAATAATAATATTTCTAGACGGATTTTACTATTAAGTATTTATAAAGAAAAAAAAAATAATATCTCACATGATATAAAGATTTTAGTCGGATTATACTGTTAAGTATTTATGAATTTATTATTTAATTAAGACGATAATATATGTTACATAAGGGTAGAGTTATCATGCATAGTTTAAATTTGTTGAGGAGTAATAGCAATTAACAGCAAGCACTATATATAAGTCTGCATTTCAAGCGTCAATTAGGGAGAAATGTTAGGACTGTGCGGAGAACAAAAATAATAATTGAAAATTTAAATTGAATTAATAATGATATTTTGTTTATTATGAAATATGGTTATATTGTGCTTGATATTTATTTTGGAGCTAAAAAACACTCCTTCCGTCATCTTTGACACGCATCTCAATGAGTCGCGAAATGTGAATGTTAAGATTATTTTATTTGATGTAATGCATAGTACATTACATTAAGTGAGACTCAAATTTTATCTTGGCACCCGCTTCTAAACATATTGAGATGCGTGGCGAAAGATTCCATGCATAAAGGTAAGGGACGGAGCGAGTATTATCTATGTCCTATCATATTAGTGTCATTTCATTATTTACACATCAAATATATCGAAGAAACGAGACTGATATAACGGGACGTGAAAGTAACTAAAATCAGTTGTTTTTTATTTTGAGTGTACATATTGTTGATTGATCTAATTCAAAATGGTGAGACAAACTCAAGTGCTTGTATTATTGAAAAGAGATGGCTCTCAAACAAATGATAAAACTGGAGAAATCTTGATCGGAAATAAAAGAGTCTTCTTTTTCAGAAACAGATTAAAGCTCTCTCTCTCTCTCTCTCTCTCTCTCTCTCTCTCTCTCTCTCTCTCTCTCTCTCTCTCTCTCTCTCTCTCTCTCTCTCTCTCATGATCGAGTTGAGTTGCGTGGCACACCACCTTCACGTGCGAAGGAGGAGGCGAGGTCGCTATCTCAGCTGCATTGCTGTCACGTGCGCGGCATGCCCCCCTTCCATGCTATGTTCATGCATGTATATATGTAATTACATAATATAATTATGTATATGTTGGCCTATTTGAGAGCCTCTCTTTATTATCATTCAATTTATGGGCGTCACGTATTTATGTCTTATACTTCAATGCGAAAATGACTATGTTTTTCTGTTTCTTTTTTCTCCTTTTTAAAAATATTTTCTCTATCTATTTTTCTTGCAGTTTGACATATATATAATAAATTAATAAATATGAGATGACACGTTTGTGGGATTGATATTGATATTTGCCTCTTTGGTAATATGAGATATATACTAGAGCTGCATATTTTAAATTATTAAATGAATAATTATCAAGAAGGAATATCAGATAAATTGCTCTATTTTAATTATGCAAGTGAATTCGATTAAAAATGAAATGAACTCAAACTGGGCCCAATTTAGGTTCTAAATTTATGAGTTTTTATTTATTGAGAAGTAAAATTGGTAAGTTAAAATATTGGGCCCCAATGCTTTCCATTACCAATTTATACTAACAAAAAGAAAAAAAGAATAGAAAATGCTCAATGTTATGCATGGTTCAATTTTTTTTTTCTTTCCTATAAATGAGTTTAACACGGGCCTAATTTATGGGTTGAAGATGGGCCCAATTGCCCTTCTCTCTGCGTCCTTTTTATTTAATTTTTAAAATCACAAAATTGGTTGTAGTAGTGAGATCCATCTTTATTTAAAGAAAAACTATATTATTATTATATGAAACTAGTACACCCAACCGTGCGATGTACGGCCACCATTAAACATTCAAAAATCAAAAGCAAACAAATATAAATATTATAGATAAAAATTATGATGAAATATTTTTAGAAAACAATACATTAGGTTACTATATGAAAATACATGAATCAGGGACCACATTATGAGATAATTTTTTTTATTTTTTTCTTAACTCTCATTTTTTTTCCATAAAAAAAAAAGCAAAATAAAATATAAATAAGTATATATTAATAAATATGTGTGTGCATCAACTGAACCTATAATTGTTGAAACACATATCTTAAAGTTTCATAATAGACCTGCAAACTTCATTTGTTACGACGGTAAGCTATATGAATGTGAAAGCTTAAAATTCCTCACATTACACTACAAATCTATGATCTTTAGAGTACAAATTAATATTAGATTAGACATAATAAAACATCAATCTCAATCTGCACACAAATGGAATGAATTTGCATCAATAGGAATTGGAAAAAAATAAATAAATTATGTGAATCAAATGCTAGCAAAAAAAATTATTATCCATTTACAAAGATCCCGCCTTGTATTGCACAAACATATTTGGGAAAGACCGACACATCCTAGAATATCAATATTTGATATTCTGCATGGTTAAAAGTGTTCTACTAATTAGTCTTTGAGCCACATGTTTCTAATAGTTCCCCTCTGCAAAGATCAAATTAAACAAAAGTTGAATACCAATATATAGAAATAAATTCACTATAGATTTAATCAAATTATGCAAATAAGATTTTATCCCATGTATAGCAAATGCGTACCTAACAGAAAATCATACAATTAATTAATTAATTAATCAACCAGCATGGAAAGGGGGGGGGGGGGGGGGGTCTTCATGGATTCTACTCGGTCGTTTCCACCTTCAGCTTCAATATTCTCTGCTCATTTTGTTCAATAATCACGCAATACAAAATTTTCCTACTGGCTTGTTAGTTATGGTCTAATTTGCAGAAAATAATAATTCGTGTTATCTGGTTCATTACTTCCATAGTACTGGACCATGAATTTTGCATCGAACTATAGCCTTCTCGTCTACAAATCTCATAGTATTGGACCATGATTTTTTTTACCATTTCATGCTCTGTTTTTTAAAATATAATAAATAAATAAAAACAATAGACTAATTACCACACAAAATTAGGGAAGCAAGAAACATATAGCGTATATTAAGATATGACTCACTCACATACATTTGATATTGTAGACATATAGCAGACCTGATCGATGAATTGGAGCAACAAATGGACGCTTCCCGCAGTTATTCGAGATCGAAGCTGCAGTAACAAAAATTAGAAATGATTGAAGTCTGAAGATAGTAGTGCGAAGTAATTAACAACGTAAAAAAAGAAAAGAAAAAAGAAGAAGAGGTACTTGTAGTTATGAGAGCAGATTTGATGAGAGAAGAAGACTAGTGAGAGAAAAAAGAAGAAGATGTACTTGTAGTGATGAATGCAGCTGCACCGGAAACGTGAGGGCACACCATTGAAGTTCCAGAATGAATGGCAAAGTTCGAGGTCTTGTTTTCAGGTGCGCTATAGTCCAAAGAAATGATTGGTATGTATGTTGCTAAAATCACCACTCCAGGAGCCATTACATTCGGCTGTTGCAGCAACGATGAATCAGATCGAAATTTCCTTATGTTGGAAATTGCATCTCTCTCCTCTGTTATTGTGCTATTACTTTGAACAGCTTCAGGACCGAGACAACACCAATCTTAAGGGTTTCTTTCGACTACTTCCTTCAATTTTACTGTTATTTCCATCATTTGCAGCCTCAAAGTCAACAGCCAATGAAGCTCCACTATTGATCTCGTCAGATTTCATAGGCCAACATCGGCTAAATTCTCTAATGTTTCTTGTGCAAAAAGTTAGATATCACGTTTCTTCACTTGTGAATATAGAGTCTTCTTTTGATTTAGAAATCATGAATAAATTCAATCCCTTGCCTTTGCAGTCCAGAACTTGGTTGTAGAGTTCTTTCTTTTCCTTGACCTCTTGTAAGAACTTAGTTTTGATATCTTCATGTAATTGGACATTCTTATTCACTGCCAATCATGTGTATACAATCATAATATTATACACAGACATAAATTAAAATTGAAGAAAAAGATATGAAGCTTGATAGTTGAAAGTGTATAAAAGAGTACTTGTAGACTACAGAATGGATTTGACACCCTCCATCTCTACAACATATTGCTTGAAGAGAGAAGCCTCTTCGGAAAGTGCCATGTATTCCATCTCAAATCTATCATTAAAAAAGCACCAACTCAACAGACTGTATGCCGGTTAAACCGGAAAGGAGTTACAAACTCAAAGGCACCTCTATTTTCTAATTAAAATCTTGGCCTGCAATTGCAAAAGCTACAGAATAAAAACGGTACTCCGTTATTGTGAAGTAAAAAAACAGATCATCAAGACAAAGCATGCTAATAACAACTAAAGTTGGTACATTTATCCAAAGTTGGACTTGTATTTTCATGCTAGTCGAGATCTTTAAGCAAGTGTGAAAATGTGTAGATGGATCTGCAATCATATGCTTTGCTGCCACAAACAAAGTATTAAGATAATGAGATAAATGACTTTTTCATAAATAAGTTTATTTCACCTGTTTGCCAAATAGATAGAGATCAACAATAGTCTACACATTAGAAACATTCTTCCTAGTGATATTCTCCCGAAATAGCTTAAGAGAAAAAAAGAGATGGCGCAAGAATTTAACCTCTATCAATCTTAGCATGCTTAAATCATGGAAGAAATTCAAATGGTATCTTCTCGGATTGGAGTCTAGATCATATCCAACAAAAATCATACTAATCTGAAATTCTGAATCAAGATAGAAGGCATGCAACACTAATGTAGATTAGCAAAATAAACACAAAATAGAACAAACATCATCCTTACTTTACTCTATCTTTACCTAAAATGTAACCTTTTCACTTTGCTTATTGAGGAACTAATAATAATTTCAGATCAACATGAAATTGCAGTAAGAGAGACAGAGTTTATCTATAAAAACTATAGGTATTCCAGAAAAATACCTTTTTCACAAATCGCAATCAAACATTATCACTCAAAAAAGATATGAGCCCTCACTTTAAATAGCAAGGAAAAAAAAAAAAGTAGAGGGTCCATGGAAAAACACAAATCTTGCTGCACCATTTTCCTCTGTCAAAAACCCTACAAAGAGGGATCGAAGAAACCCCACCGAAAATTCGCAATGCTAAAATAATTAAATTCCAGAAAAAGCAAAAAGCCACCTAGCTAATCACTGGGCCACATGAAAATTAAAGCAACAAAAGCAGCCCATACTGAAAAGAGAAGATGCGAAATCACAAAGATCAGAACATCAAGGCTTACAAATTTATATAGGAAATTACATCGACAAATGAAAATTGAAAATTTATATAGGAAGTTGAAATCTTATGGCTTCTAATTGAAGAGATATTCCAGAAATAGGCGCATCAGAGAGAGACACATACCATCACTGATCGAGAGCAAAGTTTTTTGCCAGGAAAGGAAGATTACATCTTTGTTGTAGATTTGTGCCGCTTGCGTCAGCGTGGCGGTGCAGTTGGGCGGATAGTTGTAGCAAACGGTGTCGCAGTAAATGAATCGGCGGTTGAATGGCGGCTGTGGGAATCGGTGATTAGGCGCCGTAGATTTGATGGGGGTGGTAGGCTGGCGCAGTGATTATGAGGGTGAATATTTGATGGGGCCATGTTTTCTTTGAAGAAATTATAATGACCGAGAAGGGAGAAGAATGTGAGAGAGTGGGGGATAACCGGCTGGAAGATGAGAACGTGGAGAAAAAAGAGGAAGATCGAAAACTGTTAATTTTGCCAGGAAAAAATAACTGACTATTCATTTTGTTTTAATATATTAATAATAGATATAATTATTATCCATATTAATCATTGCGTAAAATTTGCAAACAACGCATCCTCACCTCACTCTCAATATAAGTTTCATAGTAATAAACAACGAAAATAATCAGTTGTCGTTTTCAATTTAATTTTAATTTTACTTATAAGCATATGCAAAAAAAAAGTCAACAATTTATTTTTTGGAAAATATATGTTATTTTTATTAAACTAAATATATTATTTATTTTCTTTTTTAAAAAAGAAAACCGTTTATTTTTTGGAAGAAAAAAAGAAAAAAAGATTTATTAAGTAAATATTTTGTGGCCTTTTCCCGTTAACGGCCATCAACTGCCGCAGCATTCCCGCCAGTTTCTTCTTCGACTTCCCTTATAATAAACTCATCCTTCATTCCATTTCTCTCTTTTCCATTTCGAAAAAAAAAATTAAAAAAAAAAATTCAAGCAAACACTGTAACACAAATCGCGACGAAACCCACCGCCGCGGCGCTTGGTTAACGCCAGGCGTCGCCACCACCGCGGCCTCCGCCGGCCACCCACGCACATGGCGGACCAAATTTCCCTCGATCCAAACAACCATCACGACATCATCGGCGCGATCTCCAGCGTGGAACAGTTACTGTACTGCCACGACGATGACCGCCGCGACGACGACCCTTTACTCGACGACGTCGTAAACGGAATGATTGAGGAGATGGGCGGCGGCGCCGCCGGCGGAAATCAATTTCCCGACATTTGTTTCGTCGATGAAAATGACGAAACGACGCAGTTTGGCGATATTCCTCCGCCGTCGGCTTTCGGAAACCCGACGCGCATTCCGGTTTGGCCGGTGCCGGCGACTCCGTACAGTTGCAGTTGCTGTCAAACGCTTAGAGAATTTTGCCATGTTAATGGTATTAATAAATAAATAAATTCTTTTTTTTCCCCTTTCAATTTTCAATTTAATCAAAATTTACATTTTAATTATTTAATTTGGATATAGGGAGTTATGTGTTGAAGCTTGGAATACATGGAAGATTAGGACTCATTAGCCATGCTGTTCTTGAGAGATATGACACCAATGTTTCATCTCAAAATCATGAATATTATATGTTTGAGTAAGTTATTTTATTTTAGTGATTTTTTTAGGAATTAATTCATTCTTTTTAAGGAAAGAAAAAAGTGCTTATTTCAAGAATGGTGGTGTTAGTTTCTGCAAGGAAAGCATAGGCAATGTGAAGCAATTCTTGATCCAATACTGCAATGATCGAAAATCGGAAGGCTACATCATGTTGCAAGATCCTCTGTCGAGCTTCTACAATGCCTTGTGCACCGGTCTTGATGGCAATAGTAGCCCCGAAGCCGGCCCCGGCCCTCATCAAACATCACAAGGTTAACTCAAATCTATCTTAAGTCATTGTCCTAATGTGCATTGATCATCAAAATACGCGTTGATGACACTTGAGTCGAACTTTAGGTGAATCGAGCCACGAAGGGGGGCTTAACCGGGCAGAGGAAGAGGGCATTGGACCTAAGAGCTACATTGCATTACAAGTTTGTATATACTATAATTTTTTAGATTGAAACCTTATATGTACTAATACTAATACTAATACTAATACTAATTTAACTTCAAAAAATCATCTCCTAATGTTAAAATCTTCTTGTTTTTAGAGGGAAAGAGCAGCAAAGATGACTCTGAGAGATGTGGCTAAGTACTTCCATCTTCCCATAAACGAGGCGTCTGATGAACTGAACCTTTGCCCCTCTGCAATAAAGGGCATTTGCCGCAGAGGAGGCCTTAAAAGATGGCCTCATCGAAAGGTTTTCAACATGATCTTCTTCTTCTCCTACTTCGTTCTCTTTTAAAAAGAAATCTTGAACCCTCTACTTCATTTGTGTAGATAAAGAGCATCAAGAAGGAGATGGCGAAGGTGGAGGAGAGCATGAAATCGGCTAATGAAACTGAGAAACCGCGCCTTCTCATAGAGATGCAACGGCTTCAACAGAAACTCGGCAAGTTCTACCAAGAAAATTGCTGATGATCATTAATGTATATATATATATACTTAAACATCATAGTTCATGGATCATAGAGGAAATTTGGATTAGGTTTTTGGTTTTTCTTTTATAGAATGTTGTAAAGTAGCACTACCTTTTTATATTAACAACTTGAATTATATAATAATATTCTGCATTGTGAAATGTAATGCATAGAAACAAGAACACTTCAAAACTTGGCCTTATTACATCAAGAAAAGGACCAAAACAAAGAATCAAAACACCAAAAATTCGTTGAGAACTAAAAGCCCCTCCTAGTTTTCACCGAATATAATGATATAAGTAGTCATTCGAATCGAACTTGATGATGTTACTCGAACCCCACAACTTCAAATGGCGCCATCGCAGAAAGTGGTGTGTGTAAAGCATGTGAAGCAAGAGACGTCGGAGGAATGGGACGAGACGATGCCCCTCCCTGGGGATATAATCGAAGGGGTAGGCGAGGACAGCGCGGACGAGTCGTTCGTCTCCGCGAAGGCAAGGTCGGATCTCAACTTCCAGTTGGGGAGGATCCATAGAGTGACTGAGGTTCTGTGGTTGAAGGTGAGAAGGGGAGAAGGGACGTTGAAGTTGAGAGTATGTGTAGTGCCAGATGTGAATGTGAAGCTGCAGAAGAAGTTTACTGTGAGAGCTGCTTCTGATGATAGGCATGTTGCTGTTCTTGCTGAGATGACCTTTCAAGAGTGCTTCGATCTTCAAGGTTGGTGGTTTTTTTTTTTTTTTTTTTTTTTTTTTTTTTTTTTAAAATTGGTTATTACTCCTTTCGTCTCGCCGAATTCGTCCTATTTCTTTTTTGCCTTTTTTGGCACGCTTTTCCACGCTTCTAGATGATGAGTTTTAAAATGGATTTTTGAAGAATTCTTTCTTTTACGGGATACAAGAAAGAATTCTTCAAAAATCCATTTTAAAACCCATCATCGAGAAGCGTGGAAAAGCGTGCCAAAAAAGGCAAAAAAGAAACTGGACGAATTCGGCGAGACGGAGGGATTACATAATATTTGATGCTTTTAAGGTGGTCTCCCCTGTTTTTATTTGGTTTTTTTTGGTTATATAAATAATAGAATAGTATTAGTGATTCTTTTTACATGTTTCCTTTTTGGAGCACTTTCTTTAGGCCTTGGATTATTAAATTTTATGTGTTGTTTGCTCCGTCCGATTCAATCATGTCTATCAAGGATTTGTTTCCATATTATGTAGAAAAATTATTTAAATTATATTAATTGAGCGTCGAATTACCTGAAAAATCAATGAAAGGGGTCATTTAAGTCGGGGCAGAGGGAGTACTTAGTAGTTAGTAATCTCTCTTCATATCACTTTTATCTCTTTGTCACATAAAACTCTATGATCTCTTTCTCACTAGAAATGTAAAAGTAAAGTATATTGGTGCAGAGATGAGTAGGCGAATAGTGAACCTCGACTTCAAGGGATTTCATCGAAAGGGGATGAAATACGACTGGAAAAACAAGGTAGGCTCGTATTTACCGGATCGACGCTCCACCGTCGTCAGCTCCATCCTCTTCATGCCTTTATCGAGAGAGCGAGGCACCGAAGCTCCCACGGTCCGAGCCATGGCTTGGTTTTCCGCAGCCATCTCTTCCGGCATTCCGCTAGTCTTCACCAACATTCAAACCGAGCAAATCATCGTATGTCACTCCTTCTCTCTCTACCTCTCCATACATAGTAGCTCTTGCTATATAAGTTCATCTCTCAACTCATCATTCCCAAGGAGAGGAGCCAACCGGCAAGCAAGGAGCTCGCCATAAGCAAACAACAAAACACAAACACGACCACAGTGAACGTCGTCCAGGGTATACGCCTCTGGTTCCTCCCTGGCCTTGCTGAAGTCCCGGTCGAACTGTTTCCCCAGCAAGGGGAATTTAGATTCGGCATGGACATAAAACGAACCGAAGAGGTAATAATATATAACATTTGTCTATTAGTTGGGTTTACGTCCGACTTAAGCTTATTACATCCGGATCACTTGCAGGGATTCATCTGCATATACTCAGTGGCCCGAGGGTCAGCTGCCGAACGAGCTGGCCTCGGGCAACTGTTCGAGCAGGCAAACAGGACGCGCCACTTGCTCGTCATCTCGAGGCTAAAGGGGAAGAGCCTAATGCCTTCGACAGTCGACTCAGATGGATTGATCCATTGCTGCGACAATGCTGAAATCAGGCAAGAATTGTTCTTGGCCATGGAGAAAGCGGATAGCATTCAGCTCCATCTAATGTCTTGGCCCAACGAGGCCGTCGCCTCGTCTCCGGTTTCGGCCGTTGCAGCTCTTCGGCCTCCGGAAAGCTACTGATTTGTGTGAAAATGTTTGAAAGGAAACTGGAAATAATAAGCATTGGAGATGAAGTATTGTTGGAAATAAAAAAGAAATGTGTTAGATGGTTCAAATGTTAATTTTTGTTTTTGTTTTTGTGAGAGTTAGAAATGCTAACCAATTTCCATGAAAAAAAAAAAAAAAACTTTTTTAGTAAGAAAAAAAAATTATCAAAGAGAAACAAACAAAGAAATTCAAATATTTATTACTCCACCAATTGTGAATTAGCTCAGCGCAACCGTACGACGGCGAGAAAATATGGCCGCCGCCGCCGCGCCTCGCCGCATGCATCAACTACTCTCCGATGCTCGTTTAGTCACCCCTGCCATAAACACTCTTCTCCAATCCCTAAATCCTCAGAACCCTAAGCTCCACCAAAACCCCAATCCTGCAATCCTCAATCCATTCTCCCCCTATTTAGCGCCGGAGTTCGTGATCGAATTCATCAAACACCAACCAAACCCTTATCATTCCCTCTTCTTCTTCAACTGGGCCTCAAATCCGGTTCCGAATCCCAACAATTACAGCCACTCCCACTTCTGCTACATTGCCATCGCCGACAAGCTTCTCTCGCACAAATTGTTCTCATTAGCAGCTGATTTATTGAAATCCCACAACAAGTTCACCGATTTCATGGTGGGTAAGTTCATCAAATCCCACGGCGATTTGGGGCACGTGAAATGGTGCGTGAAGCTTTTCGATCAGATGAAAAGGGACGAATTTGGCCGTTGTTTGTTTTCCTTCAATTCGTTGTTAGGTGTTCTTGTTAAGGCTCATAGGGTTAGCCATGCTTGGGGTTACTTTGGGAATGTTGTGATCAAATCCAGCATTGTAATCCCTAATGTTTCGACTTATACAACGATGATCGGAGGTTTGTGTAGAGTGGGAATGGTGGAAGATGCAGAGAAACTGTTTGATGAAATGACTGAGAAAAACTTGTGGACTTATAACACTATCATTAATGGTTTGTGCAAGAATGGCTTTGTGGAGAGAGCTCATAAAATAGTAGTACAGCAGATGGCTGAAGACGAAGCGTGTAAACCCGATGTTATAGCTTACACGACTTTGATCGATGGATATTGCAAGAAAGGGGAGATAACAAGTGCTTTGAAGTGCTTTGATGAGATGGTGAGTGAGAGGAACTGCGAGCCGAATGAGTTAACCTACAACGCTTTGATAAACGGGCTGTGCACGAATGGTGAACTCGATGAAGCAAAGAGGATGATGAGCAGGATGAGACTTGCAGGGTTGAGAGATAACATCATAACTCACACAAGCTTGTTGAAGGGGTATTCCATGGCTGGGAAATCTGAAGAAGCTATTAAACATTTTAAAGAAATGGTTAGCCTTGGTATGAGCCTTGATCTAAAGTCATATTCAATGATTGCTATAGAGTACTGCAAATCGGGGAGGCCGGATGAGGCAGTAGGTATATTGAAAGAAATGAAGGGTAGAGGCATTGTACCAGTCATAACTTGCTGTAATGCTGTGTTGAGGGGTTATACGAAGCTTCAAGAATTCAATAAATCCATTCGTTTCTTGAACCAAATGGTGCAATGGGGCTGCCTCCCTAACTTTTTATCTTACAGTGAGGTGATAACCGGGCTTGTTGCAGCCGGGGGTAGGATGCAAGATGTCGATATGGTTGTGAATGACTTGATTCGAAATGGCCATGCTCTTGATAGCTCGTTGTACAGTTTGTTAATACAAGCAAACTGTGTGAATGGGAACGTAGAGAAGGCGATTGATCTCTTTGAGAAGATGATCGGTGATAGGTTCGTGATTAAGAGGGAGAGCTTCGAAGTTTTTGTTAAGGAACTGTCTTCAAGGGGTTTGGTGAATGAGGTGGAAAATCTTTTTGATCAGATGAGAAATAGTTGCTCAACATTTGATGTGGTAACTTATCAGAATATTTTAAATGAGTGAAACAGAGGTAGCTGATTTATTGCAGTTGGGATGAATATTCTGCTTCGATTATTCATGCTAGTGACATGATTTGTTGAAAATTCCCAGTCTCTGTCAAGGCTTGAAAAAAAGGTGGCCTAATCAAGATTTGTTAATGCAGACTATGCATTGTTTTCATCAATTATTTCGATTTCTGAATACTAGAAAGCTAATCCTCTTTTCTGACTTCAATTTTGCAGAGCGTCTTCATGCAATGAAGAGAGCTGGGAATCCGACTGTCTATTTATGAACACGAACAAAGCTTTGTCTCCTGCATCTTACAATGATGTCTGCTGCATCTGAGTATCTAAGATTGGAGGCTAAATGAAGATAGGTGTAAAAGTTTACAAGTGTTCATCCTTGTTATTGAAGTTAGTTTTTGCAAGAATCTCACTTCATTTGGTAATTGCTTAGCTCATGTCAGTTTAATGTTGTTTACACCAAACTATTTTCTTGCTTCTGTAATTGTTGCATCACTACTGTTCTGTAATTATAGTGATGATATTCCTAGACTTGTGCAATAAACTATTGAAAATTATATGATAGTACTAGATTTTTTTTCAAAAGTTCAACACAAAGATTGAGATTTTTGTTTTGTTAATTTTTTAGAGTTTTTTATTTATTGAAGGGTGATTTGACTCCTCGGAGAGAGAATAGACTTGAGACACAATAGAAATGTTGATAATCATAAATGACTTGCCTTTTATGTAAAGGGTAATAAAAGACTAAAAATTGCCTCTTCAACTCAAGTAAGGCCAACTCTCCAAGAGCAGATGCTACCTCCCTCCTTCACTTTCGCACTGCCTAATTATAATAGACAATGATCAAATTATCAGAATTTCACTATTAATTACTAGAATTATCTAATTAAGAACATAGGCTCAAGATTGAACATTTTTTAAGATTATTAGACCCCCAACGTATGCATCACTAATTAAAATACTGAAACAAACAAAATAGGAATCTTGGACATGTTACTTTTGAGTTAACATGTACGTAATTTGAGTGGATTGATCAAGCAATGGTTCATTAGTTCTTAGTTGAGAGCTTCTTGAGGAACTCGTAGGTGGTGATCATGGCCGTCGACGACACTGACATCGAAGCCCATCTCGGCCCCAATCCTCTGTAACAAGCACACAATCCACCTTCCTTCACCATCTCCCTCCAAATATCCACAACCCTAATGGATCCACCACATTCTTTTCCTCTTCTCTCCAGAATCTGTGTTCGTGTTTTTATCGTATCGAGTGGCATTGTCACCAATGCAGACACCCCGCTAGCCACCGTGGCACTCAACCCCTGCACCGCCACCTCCACCCTCCCGTCGCCGCCACCCACTCTGTGCGAAATCCCTCGATGCACGACGGAATACGACGCCCACCACGCGGCATTGGAGGGTGCGTAGGTCAACACAGACACCCCAAACCCTCTATACAACCCTTTCACCCCGTTATCACGCACGATTTTCGCGACGGCATCGACTCCACCACTATACTTCCTCGACGAGAGAGAGTAGGAATCTTGAACCATGAGCCTCTGGCTAACGACGTCGACTGGGTTCCAGACCAGCTGCGCTGCTAGGGCAGCACTGACCCCAGCAGCCGCGTTGGCGGTTGCTGAGGCCCCCGCCTCGGAGAACCCGAGGCGGCCAGAAGCAACATTGGCCGTGTTGCTTCTGGTAAGCTCGAGCGCTCCCATGTAGAGCGCTCGAGCGGGGACCGTCCCGACCAAGGAAGTGGTCAGGCCGCGGTAGAATCCTCTGCAGCCGTCGCTGCGGAGGATGGATCGCGCGATCCTTGAACAGGGGATCGCGTGCGGCAGCATCTGCTGCCGCGTCTTCAGCACGACGATGGGGTAGAGAGCGCAGGAAACCGAGGAGAAAAGGGCGGCGCCGAGGAAGAAGAACTTTGATTTGTCGAGCATTTCCCAATCTGTATTGGCGGGAACGTGGGTTTCTGCAGCTGAATTTTCCTTTGCGGCGACTAGACTCATCATTGCTACTATTAGAGTTCTTGAAAAAATATGCAAAGAAGAAAAAGAAGAAAGTAGTTCAGTCTTCTTTCTTGCTTAAAAGACTCGGTATTACCCGTATATATATACAACATGAGAGACAATAATCTATGGGAAAGATTATAGAAAGAAAAAAGACAAAAAAAAAAAGCAAGATATTATTATTATTATTATTAATGTTTTGGGTGCTAAATGATTGGGCCAGCCAAGACCCGTTAAGCATTTCATGGGTTAAGATTAAGCTTCTATCTTTAGGCCCATTTATTTTTATAACTCCATCGAGAAATAGCCCGGCCCGATATTTGGTCGGGCTCTGCCATAATTTTAAAGACCAAAAAGTTTGATGATTCCATAAATTGGCACAATGGCCTCGATAGGGTTGGCCCATAATTTATAGCTTGTGGACCTACACTCTCAAGAGATTTTTTTTTTTGTTTTTTTTGTTTTTGTTCCTTCATTTTTTTTGCACCTTCACCCTATAAAAAGGTTGGCCCAACAGTAACGGATATAATAATTCCAACGACTCAGAAAAGTTTCGTCAATACGAATAAAACAATCTAATTTTATATGAACTGAAATTTACTTTTTGTCTAATAATGTTGATCGATTACAATTTATGTGGTTCTCTTTATCTTGATGAGTCGCGAATCCGGATCGAAGTCTGTTTCTAGTGGCACGTTAGTTAGTTTTGTTTTTTTAGTAAAATTTATTTTTTCTAGAATTTAAGTTTTTTTGTGGGCACATAAATATTTCCTCTCGTAGATAAGTTTGCACACACAGAGAGAAAGAGCAATTAATTGTAAAAATACCAAGAGAAAATAAAAACATAAATCGAAAGTATAACTGTATAGTACTATATTTTGTTAGTTTTATGGATGTACTATTACAAATATATGAGTAACATAGTATGGCTTCGGGTTATAGCATAAAATAAGATAAATTTAGATGGAAATAATGTAACTAAACCCTAATGGAAATAATGTATTTTAGGATTTGGGATCCTTTGTCCCAAATTCGTTGTCCCAACCGTGTCCAAAATTTAATTTCTATTAGTTTTATATATATATTTTTTCAATAATTTTATTTTATAATAATTTAGTTTAATTTTATGATTATTTTCAAGGGTTCACACATCCCTATTAGGGATTCATAATTTTTTTTAGCATTTAATTTTACTTATATTAGTATATTAGATCTGACGTGTATGTAGGAGGGTTATCTCCGAACCACGATAAACTCTCGTGTCTCGATCTCTCTCTCTTTCTCTCTCAAACTCTCATTATAATCTGTGTATTATAAACTGTCATACTAACAAGTGCATCAAACTGTATGCATTATTCGAACTGTTAGTTTTAAGATAAAAGAATTTTCTAAAAGAGTTTTCCAACACACTCCACCAATTTCCGCACTCCAGTTCAGTTTAGCAAACTCAGTTGTTCACAGTCTGAGTTAAATAAACTGAGCTCTCACTCTGATCGAACTCTCTGACTCAGTACACTTTAATCAGTTTGTATAAGTCAGTTTGCACAAAATCAAAAACTGTTGGAAATTGGTGTATTCCCCCCTCCAATACAACAATAAGCTCTTCCTGGGACCAACACCTATTAATCACCCAACCATCAAAGTTAATTAGAAATATGAATTCATCAAATTACGTGCAACACATGTTACATTTACTAGTATAAATTACGGGGTGTTCTTTTTTATGGAAAATGAGGAAAATAAATTTTTTACATCATTTGTTTTACTATTTTCACTTGTTTATTATGAATTATAATTTTTTTTTCTATTAATCATCATAATATTTTCCTAAAGAATTAGAGTGATAGTATTTTTCCATACGTTAATTGTTAAACTTCTTGTCCATGTTAGAAACACTAGATTTTGCACCCGTGCGATGCACGGTTTAGAGTGGTGCATACAATCAATTTTGTCAAAAATCAAATAGAATCGGTCTAATTGATAGACCAAAAAAATCTGAAAAATGAAGATTGAACCGACTGATTTCTTTAGCTCCCACCGAAACAAAATCGATCAGAAACCAAAACTCGATTTCGGTTTTTGTTTCAACTTCGATTGAACTAAGTTGAGACAATACGTTTCTTGCTTGTCCTACGACATGCAGCCAAAAAAAAAAAAAAGAATTTTCAGCTACAAATTAGAAGGAAAAAAATGACAATTATTTATCAAAAATATTTATCGCATCTATGGCATACGAATTGTGTAGAAGATCAGTGGCCGACTACAAAGCGACTAACAACCTTAATGGAGGAAATTTTAGGACCTTCAATTTAATTTAATCTTGTAGTATAGCATTTCTTAAAGCAACAAAGCAGTAAAGGAATTCAAAACACGACAAACTTAATTATGCCATTATTTTCATGTAGAAAATGTATCTCATTTATCCATTCTCCATCACATCCTAGTACCTCCCAAGTCAACAACTCTAGCTTGTTCAATATATAATGAATCCAATGTACTCATCTTTTGTGGCAGCGGGAAGAATCAAAAGATTTTACACGGAAATAAAATCGTTCTCAACAATCATATCCATGACTCATGTTTCAATTAAACAAAAAATAATATAACTAAAACACTCGAGTATTTCTTTTACCATCAAATTAATATGGGGAATCTGAATCTTTCAATCAAATGAACACTAATCACTACTAAAATTCCTAGTCAAAAGAATATCGAAAAAAATCAAAATATGTTCATGTTCTTGTAGTTGAATATCTAAAAAATAAAAAAGAGAAGTAAAATCATTTACGGCCCGAACTTGAGGAAGATACCAAGATGAGACAAAATAATTGCGACATAATATGAATACAATTTGCCTTGGCTTTATTGTGCGGTGCCGGTGCTTGTGGTTCTGAATAAGAGAGAAAGGTGAATGGAAAAGAGTTATGAAGACAATTAATTTAAACGTGAAGATGGTGGATTGCTGAATAAACGCTGAAGAAACTGCCCATCTAACTAACACGAATGCCTATTTTCTTTTTTTACACTGAAGTTGATAAAAAAAAAATACTAATATTACGATTGAAATTTATTTCCAATTTTTTATTCATATTTTATGTGTATAAAATATTTTTATGTTTTATTTTTACTAATTTAGATAAACTAAAGCTTAATACGTCGTTATGGCACTTAATGTTTTTAAATAAATCAATTTGATAATTCTGCGTCATTTTGCTTTTATTAAAGTAATAATTTTAATAGTATATTATTTCACGGTGTGACATTTAATCGTGCGTTCTATTGCTTTTATTAATTTAACTAGTTTAGTGCCCGTCGAAATTCGACGGGGCTCACTTTTTGTGGAAAATAATAATAGAATTATTTATTTTGATAGTATAGTTTGTTAGGATCCATTCGAATAAATAAATAAAATTAAACTGAATTAGAAAAAATTAAGAAAAAAAAGAAGATCAATGAGGTGTGACATTTCTCTATTAGTTTTACGCGTTTTGAATGTCAAGTAGTCCGTTGATCATTGTAATAGAAAAGTAGATTAGGTGAGGTACCGTTTTTTCGTATAATTATACTCATTTTGAATGTTAAGCCGTCAAGTATACGTTGTAATATAGAAATAAATTGACGATTGGTAACATTTTTCATATCAAGTATTCTGTTGGTCGAAAAAATATAGGTCAATGAGAGATAAGATTTTTTCGAGTGGTTATATTCATTTAAAGTAACGGCGCCCGTTTTTCGATATAATTGAAGGATGGAATGCCAATCAGCCCATCATTTATATATTTGATTAAGGATGACTCCATCATATTTGAGTTTTCCTATCGATGAAATTATTTTTTCAAAAATCAATTTAGCACCATCATACATATAAGCTTCTTTCATCTGCATGTCCCTACTCTACTAACAAATTATAAGCCATAATGATATAATTTTCTCGTTAGTGTGAAGTCTTTAAATGTTTATCTGGGATGAAACTGAATGATTCTATTATATTTGAGTTTTTTGATGAAGTCGTATCTCTCAAAAATCGATATGAGATCAATAAATTAAATAAAAATCAATTGATTAATAAGACAAAATATAGAATTAGAATTCTCAGAACTTTAAATATTTCTAAATACTAATTATTTTTTTACAAAATACTAATAAATTAATAAACTCAAATCTAGATAGATCCGTCCCGATTGGTAATCTCAATTCCCAATAACTTGGACGGACTTGACTATAAAATTCAAGTTTTTTGGAGTTTGTTCCACATATTACAAATTGTTGCCTAATTGAATTTGAACTTTATTAATTCCATTTACATTGAGTTAATTATCCACGTCACTTTTTTGTTCAAAACTAACCATCTTACCAATTACTACAATTTAAGGATGTACTATCGTTTATTCTTTTGAAAAATATCCATTCGAAAATAATCTCAAATTTACGACTTATTAATATTGAAAACAATAATTATAATAAAATAAGATTCAAATGCAACATCAAAAGATAGACTTTAAGGGAAAAAAATACCTCAATTTATGATATTAATAATAACTAAAAATATTAATACTATATTTTTGTTCTAAATCCTACCAAGAAAAAAAAACCCAATAAAATTCAACCCTAAATGGAAAAAAAAATATCTACGTAGCAATTCCACATCAACAAATTAAGTAGGATTTAATTAGCTAAAATTATTAATTTAAAAGCTTGTACATTGTCGATTTAATTGAAAAGGTGTGCTTGTCGATTAAATTAGCTATTATATTAATGCTGCAAGGATTAGTCCATCATATATGAGTTTTCATATTGATGAAGCCATCTCTCTCAAAAATTGATTTAGCACATTTATCATATAATTAAAATTCTTCATCCACCAGTCCCGACTCAACTAACAAACTATAAGGTATAATCGTATAATTTTTCCGTCACCGTGAAGTCTTTTAAATATATATCTAGGATAAAACTGAGACAACTCTATCATATTTGAGTTTTTCCTATTGATTGATGAAGTCGTATCTCTCAAAAATCGATTTGCGATCAATAAATTAAATAAAAAAATCAATGGACTAATAAGATAAAATTATAGAATTAAACTTTTTAAAACTTTAAATATCATTTTTCAATCAAATTATATTAGAAAATAAAATTAGTTATATAATGGGGGACAATTAATATGTTTCGTTTAATTTTACGTATTTTGAATGTCAAGCAATAATTAAAAAATAGATTAATAAGGACAATATTTTTTCGAATAGTCATATTCATTTGAATTTAGAATGTCAAACTACTCATTTTTCATAGTTTTTGAAAAATATATTAATGAGAGTATCATTTTCTCAAGTACGCGTATTCATTCAAATTTTGAATTAAATATGTCCATTATTGATAATAATTGAAAAATATGTTAATGGGACACAATATTATCAGGTAGCCATATTCATTCAAATTTTGTTTGTCAAGCCCCCGTTGTTCATAGTAATTGAAAAATAAATTAATGAGGATAGCATTTTATCGGGTAGTCATATTCATTCGAATTTTGAATGCTAGGCCTCCACGTTGTTAGCGGTAATTGGAAAATAAGTTAATGAAGACAATTATTTTCTCAGGTAGTTGTTTTTATTTAAAATTTTAGATGTTAAGTTGTCCATTGTTCGATGTTGTGAGAAGCCCAGAATGTCCATAAATTCGATTTTATTTGCCATTTAAACAACCTTTAACTCATAAAAAAAATTAAGATTTTCAATATTTTAAATTTTAATCGGAGATAAATAATTTCAAAAAACATGGTGTGTCTTTTATATTGATTAATTTAGTAATTCTTCTTTCAAAACTTTTATTTATACTAATATAAATAAATCGTATATTTTGTTTAATGTAAATGTTGGCTTAAGCTCAAATTTATGCATAGGATTTACTTCATTAGTAAAAAAAAAGAATGCATAGGATTTACTTCATTATTAAAAAAAAAAAAAAAATCTCAAAGCTTTTGTCAAATGTAACATTAATTACATCCAAGCAACATAAGAAGTTTATTATCGTTAATATATTAGTAAATTTTATAAAATTTTACTTGGAATTAGAATAATGAATATATAAGATATGTTCAACCAACAAGCAAACTTTTAAAGATATATTAATATTGTTGTGAAATAATTAAAGATATATATCAAATTAAGAATATATATTAATTAGATTAAAGTATTGATTAATTATGCAAAATTATGAGAATTTAGCAAAATAATCAAGAAAAATCGTGGTTGATCGATATTTATTTTGCTATTATATTAATAATTAGATTAAAGTATTGATTAATTATGCAAAATTATGAGAATTTAGCAAAATAATTAAGAAAAATCGTGGTTGATCGATATTTATTTTGCTATTATATATATATATATTACGGTTGAAGTTTATGTAACCGCCTAATATGTGGGGATAGGAGTGTGGGTTTTTCAGATTATTTTATTAATTTATCTGATTTAATGTTTATAATATCTTGACATCAAAGTTGAATATATTTGCAAAATTGCCATTGAAATTGATTTTCAATTGGAGGATTCCCTCTTTATATATATATAGATATGATAAAACAAAATCACATTACGTAACTAATTTTTTGATCGCTTATCCCTCCATTTTCTTTTCGATAAAAGAGAGCAGACACTAATGATGAAATAATTAAATGCATAATGTCAACATTAATTTATTTTTGAAACGTAACAAAACATGAAATTAATAGCACGCATTAAGTCAAAACACACATCACGACTCACAGTAGGCGAAGACGAGATGCAAGGTTTCATGAATAATTGAATATGGTCCCCAGTGAAATAGGATTAGTGGATATACGTTGTAGAATAATTAATGTACGTGTGACTAAAGTCGCTCAAAACTGTGACCAAATCTCACGGCGAAAGGAAAATAATGCGACACAAATTTCTACATGTATTTATGAATTAATTCTGATTCAAACCTCTCAGTTTATCTCCACAGTCAGTTATCATGATATAATTAGTTTGTATTATTATTAATTATTATTATTATTATTATTATAAACATTTGTACATTTTATTTTTTAAATAAAAATTCCACATCATCTTCCGGGGTTTCACATAGGATTAATTACTGTAGCCAAAAAATTATGACTGGAACGTAAATATGAAATATTTTTAGTCTGGTCATTTAATATCGTCATTTTGTTTACATTAAAATATGATAGTTACAAGTTGAATAATTTGGCTATTAAACTGTACTATTATTTACTGAAACGAATATCTCATAAAGAAAACAATTAGTGGCGACTCTAGGATTTATAATTCGCGGGTGCGAGAAATAATTATATAATATTAATAGTACCATTTTTCAATAATGTCAATGAATATAGTAAAATTACAAATATACTTAATTTAATTTTCGACGATGCTTCATTACTTGAAAGCAATTGGCAACATCGTCATTAGAAACTCGTAGGAAAACACATCTCTGTCAGTAAGATTAAGCTGTTGCTATGCTCCATTTGCAGAAGACTCAGGTCGTCTCCTCTAAAGACTTTAATTATAATCAAGTTAGAGAAAGTGCTAATTTAAGTCGTTTTCACCTTAGTCAAGTAGGACCTTAAGAAGTTTCTCGCAAAGTGCAAAGTATAAAACACGTTAAAAAAAATGTAGTCCGGTCTAAAAGTTTGAATTTTATTATGAGTTCCGTCATTCACACAATTCAAACAAATTAATCTCCTCCTCCAGTAATTAATCAAAGAGCCTGTTCTGGCTCTTGGATGGATACACTGATGATAAAACTTAAGGTGTGTTCTCTTTGATTGGAAAATGAAAATCAGGGATAAGAAAATGATGAAATTTTTTATCCTATAATGTGGTCCCCCTATTTGCTTTATTATATGTTTTCTAAGGTGAAAAATATGAGAAAACATTATCATGATTTGAAGTGAAAATGTGGGAAAAGAGCTGTCCAACGAAAATTTTCTCTCCTACCCACGGAAAATCATCCATCAAAGAGAATATGAGAAAAAATGTGTAAAATGATGTAAGTTTTTTCTTTTACCACTTTTTCCATCAAAGAGAACACATCCTAAATAGATTGAGCGTTTTTGATATTTTTCAAAGGTTGGGATAGTTTTGTAAAAACAAGAATAAATGGGAATATAAGGTCTCTATTTTATTAAAGACCGGGGGTATTTGGTTAAGATTATTTAAAATAGCTTATAAGCAATAATAAGAGCTTATAAGATGTTTGAAGAACATATATAAGATGTAAAAAAATAAGCTGAGGAGAAGGAGCTTATAAACTCTTATAGTTTATTTTTGAAGTTTATGAGCTCTTAAGGAGCTTATCTTGCCGAACACATATCTTGAGCTTACAAGCTGTTAAACATCTTATAAGTTGTTTTAAGGAGCTTAATTATAAACTTAGCCGAACACCCTTTTAAGTCTTTGTTTTGGCATGTGCTTTTAAGGCTATATAAAGCTCGACTACCCCCACCCCAGCCTTATTAATTTTTAATCAATTGAGTCAAAGATGATCAAAATTCTTACTCAATACTTCTTCATTCTCACCTCACTCTCACTCCAGTTTTTCTTCCAAGCTTGTGTTGCTGCTGCAAATAATAGCTGCACCCCTTCTTCCTGCGGCGTATTCACCGATATTAGCTACCCTTTCCGCCTCATGGACGCTCCCCTCCACTGCGGCGACCGCAGATTCGAATTAGTCTGCGAGAACGAGGTCACCTTTCTCCATCTAAACTCTCAAAAATACTATGTGAAAGACATCAACTACCTATACCCCCCCACCATCAGGCTTGCTGATGCTTCCATTAACAGTAACGACATCTGCTCTTTTCCCATCGGCTCTTCAATTCCCACTGATTTCCTTTCTGATTTACTTTCTGATTATGGCTATATTTTTGATAGAGCCACCGTTATTAATGTTATAAGCTGCCCAAGTCCCTTGAAGGATACTTCCCTACTACTACACTTTACAGATATTACTCATCCTTGTCCTCCCTCTAATTCCACTAGATATCATTATGTAATGGTCGGCGGCAGAATGAAAGTCCAAGACATGCCACATATGTGCGAATTGGACCTTGTAACGATGACGTCGTGGCCGGAATTCAATAAGTATGGTTTCTGGTTTCAGGATTTGGATAAGGATTATATGAAGAACGTTTCGCTTTCACAAATCCACCAATCTCTCTTGTATGGATTTGATCTCATATTTTACAGCTACTACCGCGAACCTCAATTACTCCGAACGTGGTGTAAGAATCGAAGATCATCATATAGTATTTAAGTTTGTGTTGGGTATTTGTTGCTAATTTATTCTCTATTTGGATGTGGAGAATGGATATGAGGCCTGTGGGTTCTGATCAATTCTTAGTAATTAGCTGATTCATTTACACAAGTTGATGTGAATATATATTAATAAGTATATGCCTTTAATTTAATTACACATTTACCAACTCCTTAATCTTACTTTGTGTTACTATTGATTAATGCAGTTAAATATAGAGATGTCTTCGTCAACAGACTTAATAGTAAGCATTTTCTCATGAGTACTTCTCACACTCCTTCCTTTCCTTTTGGAGTATATTAATGGCATACATCTTTCTTAAACTGTTCATGACTTCCAATTATATTGACATTACATACTGTATATATAATCCTCAATCACTCTGGTTTTTTTTTGCAGGCCCTCTCCTTATTATTCCGGTCATTCTAGGTGCCCATTTAATTTATAATTTATAAAACATTTATTTCACACTTTCTTAATTTCCATTCTTCGATTTTCTGATATAAAATGAATACACATTATTATTATCTGAACAGAAGAGAGTTTCTAATTTGGTGAAAAATGTTTTTCAGTTATGTTATATGCTGCGGTGGGCCCTCCTGTAATGGCCCTCATTGGATTCACGGCTGTAGTGGGTCTCCTATGTTTCATTGCCTATCAATTGGTCTACCATAGATTATATGGTAGAGAGAGCTTCAAATTATTTTTCATTCTCGTCCTTTAATCTCGTTAATTCTCTATTTTAATTCTCTCTCTTTCTCAATAAATTAATAAATAAATAATCTTGTACATGTTGTTTATGCAGGTCAGGGTTTTGACCCGCTCAACACCGGTGAGCACTTCTTAATTTAAAGATTTCTATACTTACTTGACATAGGAATGATAAAAAAAATTACTATTTTCTTTTTTATTTTTATTGTTTATGAGTAATGCTATTCCGTCATAATGTGGCCGATCATAATTGATATCAATATATAATATTCTATGTATTTATGCCAAATTAATATGTAATTAATATTCAAAAAGTTATATAATTTATGTATTTTTAACAAATTAACCATTTAATTTATATGATGATTGTGAATACATTAAAGAATTTGTTGTTTTTTTATTTGAGAGAAAAAAATATGTAATTATTTGGAAGAGAAAATATTTTTAATTCAAATTTATAAAGTAATTAAGAATAATCTCTGAAAAATATTTTTAAAAAATTGATTATAACTTTAATTTATTATTTTTTGAATTATGTATATCATGAAGAATGACAATGTGTGGTCGGCCACATTACGACAGAATATCATTATTGTTTACAATATATATACTTTAGACAAGTGTGTCGCCTCTTTAATTTCAGTACTTGCCTTATCCTATAATTTGTAATTTCTTTTTAGTTATGGTGTTTGTAATTGTGATTTTGCAGGGGGTGGAGAAGACGCGCTAAGTAACGGTGAGCTCTAAATTTCTGTAATATAATATGTTGTGATCTAGTATATATTGCTGAATGAGGATGTTTTTATCCATTCTTCTTCAGTACGTGCACTTGCTACGCATATAAAAACCAACAATATGAGTAATATTTATCAATGCCAAAATTAGATAAACTTTAGCTTAATTTTAAGATTAGAAATATTTTTATGTGGCATAGATAAGAATTTAATGTGAATAATTGATTTTTTCATAATCTACTGTTGAGATTAAATATGCAAGTCCTATCCTAGCTATCATAAAAAAAAAATGCATAAGACACAAAAAATACATTGTTCTAATATATAAAATGTGTTATATTGTGAGATGGCATTATCGTAAATGTAAAGATGTATCAAAGATATGTGAATATTAAATTACTATGAGAGAATAAGTTACTATATGTTTTCATCCGTACATACATAAATCAGTTGCACTGCATTCAATCTCATCTCAGATGTAATAGAATAAGTTTCTACTATAAATCTCATTAGTACATACATAAATCACTTTCACTGCATTCCATCTCATCTCAGGCTTCCTTTCAAGCATCATGATGGTTTGTGCGCCAAGGTTAATCACATTCCCTATCCTAGTGTGTTTTTTAATCTATAAATTTCGAAGAAGGCATTTGTCAGAATTCGAGATTATAGAATCCTTCCTACAAAGTGACAACAAACTCATCCCTATAAGATACTCCTACTCAAACATAACAAAGATGACTAAAGGTTTTCGAGAAAAATTAGGAGAAGGTGGTTATGGTTCTGTTTACAAAGGAAAGCTCCGAAGTGGCAATTATGTAGCTGTAAAAATGCTTGGAAAATCCAAAGCAAATGGTCAAGACTTTATCAATGAAATTGCGACTATCGGAAGGATCCACCATGTCAATATTGTAAACCTAGTTGGATATTGTGCACAAGGGTCCAACCGTGCTCTTGTATTTGATTTCATGCCAAATGGTTCTCTTGAAAAGTACATTTTCAATCGAGAAAATAAGAACACCTTAAGTTGGGACAAGAAATTTGAGATTGCGGTTGGAGTGGCTCGAGGGATTGAGTATTTGCACCGAGGGTGTGACATTCAGATCTTGCATTTTGATATCAAGCCCCATAATATACTCCTTGATGATAAGTTCATCCCAAAAGTATCTGATTTCGGTCTAGCCAAATTTTGCTTGATAGAGAAAAATACGATGACCATGACCGTTGCAAGAGGAACCATTGGTTATGTTGCTCCTGAACTCATCAACAGAGGTATAGGCCGAGTGTCTTATAAGGCTGATGTGTACAGTTTCGGAATGTTGCTGATGGAAATGGTGGGCTTAAACAGAGACCCAAGAGAAAAAAATGATGATTCTAGCAAGTATTTCCCATGTTGGATATATGACCGTTTCAATCAAGGCATGGACATTGCAATTGAAAATATCGATGAAAATAATGATAGTGATGTGCAGAATCTTGCTCGGAAGATGACAATAGTTGCATTATGGTGCATAAAGATGAATCCAGATGATCGCCCGTCAATGAATAAAGTGTTGGATATGTTGGAAACTGATGTCGAGCATCTGAAGATTCCGGAATATCCATCTCAATCAACACATATGCCCTTAAACGAGGATGATAGCTGGGGCACATGCTCAACTGATTCAGCATCCTTATTACATCACAATGTTTCTTTGCCAATTGTAGAGATTACTATTGAAGAGTGACCACCTTATTTGAGGAACTAAGTTTATGTATTTGAGCTACTACCGTTTCTAGACATTAGTATTGTCTTATAATTAGCTCAGTTAGCAAATAGATACATAGTGATGATATTCCTAGACTTGTGCAATAAACTATTGAAATTTATATGATAGTACTAGATTTTCTTTGAAAAGTTCAACACAAAGATTGAGATTTTTTGTTTTGTTAATTTTTTAGAGTTATTTATTGAAGGGTGATTTGACTCCTCGAAACGAGAATAGACTTGAAACACAATAGAAATGTTGATAATCATAAATGGCTTGCCTTTTATGTAAAGGGTAGTAAAAGTTGCCTCTTCAACTCAAGTAAGGCCAATTGCCCAAGAGCAGATGCTACCTCCCTCCTTCACCACTTTTGCACAATGATCAAATTATCAGAATTTTATAGTATTAATTACTTTTTGTGTGTGTTTTTTTTAAATGTCCTACTTGCTATTTTTGTTATTTATTTTTAAGTGTTCTATTTCAAAATTTGATGCTAAAATAGCTAAAATCTTCCCAATTCACCCGTGTAATTAATGCTATATATAAGTTGGTGCTCAGAAAAAGAGAATAATAAATGAGGTTAAAAGGTAAATTTATATATTTTCTTGGTATATGTAATTTGATGATGAGGACGCTTAAAAAAAATAGAGGGAGTATTATCTAATTAAGAACATAGGCTCAAGATTGAACAATTTTGAAGATTATTAGACCCCCTGTATTATGCATCACTAATTAAAATAGTGAAACAAACAAAATAGGAATCTTGGACTTGTTAACACTTGAGTCCAACATTTACATAATTTGAGTGGCTTGATCAAGCAATGGTTCATTAATTCTTAGTTGAAAGCTTCTTGAGGAACTCGTAGGTGGTGATCATGGCCGTCGACGACACCGACATCGAAGCCCATCTCGACCCCAATCCTCTGTAACAAGCACCCAATCCACCTTTCTTCACCATCTCCCTCCAAATATCCACAACCCTAATGGATCCACCACATTCTCTTCCTCTTCTCTCGAGAATCTGTGTTCGTGTCTTTATCGTGTTGAGTGGCATTGTCACCAATGCAGACACTCCGCTAACCAGGGTAGCACTAACCCCCTGCACCGCCACCTCCCCCGTCCCGCCGCCGCCACCCACTCTACGCAAAATCCCTCGATGCACGACGGAATACGACACCCACCACGCGGCATTGGAGGGTGCGTAGGTCAACACAGACACCCCAAACCCTCTATACAACCCTCTCACTCCGTTATCGCGCACGATTTTTGCGACGGCATCGACTCCACCACTATACTTCCTCGACGAGAGAGAGCAGGAATCTTGAACCATGAGCCTCTGGCTAACGATGTCGACCGGGTCCTGACCAGCTGCGCTGCCAGGGCAGCGCTGACCCCAGCAGCCGTGTTGGCGGCTGCTGAGGCCCCCGCTTCAGAGAACCCGAGACGGCCAGAAGTAGCACTGGCCGCGTTGCTTCTGGTGAGCTCGAGTGCTCGAGCGGGGACGGTCCCGACCAGGGAATCCTCTGCAGCCGTCGCTGCGGAGGATGGATCGCGCGATCCTCGAACAGGGGATCGCGTGCGGCAGCATCTGCTGCCTCGTCTTCAGCATGACGATGGGGTAGAGAGCGCAGGAAATCGACAAGAAAAGGGCGGCGCCGAGGAAAAAAAAACTTGGATTTGTCGAGCATTTCCCAATCTATATTGGCGGGAACGTGGGTTTCTGCAGCTGAGTTTTCCTCTGCGGCGATTAGATGATCCATTGATTCTTGATAGAGCTGCGGTCAACTGTTTCAACGAGACTCCTCTCCACGTGGCCGCCATGTTAGGCCACGTGGCGTCCATGTTAGGCCATGTGGATTTCATGAGGGAGATCCTCGCGTTGAAACCCGAGCTGGTGAACGAGTACAACTCGGACGGATCGTCTCCATTGCATCTGGCATCAGCTAAAGGTCAACACTCGAGCATGCATGCTTCGAGATCGGAACCAGATGTTGCCTCTGCATCTGGCGGCCGCCAAAGGCCGCGTAAAGGTCATGCTGTTGTTGCTTCGAGCTCGGCCTGAAGCAGCAGCAGCATACATAGGAGGGGAGAGCATCTTGCACTTGTGTGTGAAAAGGTATCAGCTCAAGGCTCTTAGGGTTATGGTGAAGAGCAGTGTGTGTAGTTCGGAGTTCTTAAACTTCAAAGATGGTGATGGAAACACCGTTCTGCATTTGGATGTAGCGGAAAGCAAGTTGAGGTATATGTGTAAGCCCATCTAGTGTTACAATTAATAATAAACTCGTTTATTGTGCATTTTATGATGTAGCATGTAGGAAGCAATAGATTCTTGAGAAGATTAATAATGTATTTGGAAAATTGAGAAAATAAATAAGAACGGAAAAGTAGAATTATAGTTGAAGTAGGAAAAAATTATATAAATTTAATTCAATTATAAAATTACATTCAAAATTACTTTGTTACCCTTCAAATAGATTTAAAATATGGGTATATTAGGCAAAACAAAAATTGTAAGAATTGACTCTTTTATAATAGTAATAATAGATTATTAATTGATCTTGTGTTTTGAAACAGACAGTAGCACTTTTGGTAAGTGTGAGCGGAGTAGAAGTGAATGCTGTAAACGATGAGGGGATGACAGCACTGGATGTTCTGATCCGCAGCTAGAAGAGATGTGAGGGACTCCGAAATCGAGAAATCCCTAATTAAAATTGCCGGAACCACTTTATAGGAGAAGCAGAGCGGCAGCCACCCTGCAACTGCTGCTTCATCATCCAACAACAACAACAACAACGACAACGACAACGATGACATCAACAAAAATAGTTGGGAGAGTTTGATGAAGCAGCACGCCGGATGGCTTGATAGAAAGAAAGATGCATTGATGGCTTCACTGATCGCTGCCATGGCCTTCCAAGTCGGGGTCAACCCTCCCGGCGGTGTCTGGCAGGAAGACTACTTGGTCGATGCAGATGGCAAGGAAGTAGATAACCCACACATAGCAGGTTAATCTATATTCGCGGAGAAATACGCCGTCGATTTCATAAAATTCTACATCACCAACGCCGTGGCCTTCATAGCCTCCCTTAGCATCGTACTGCTTCTCACCAGTGGGTTGCCCATAAGGCGGAGATTCTTCATGTGGATCCTCATGGTCATCACGTGGATTGCCATCACAGCCATCGCGAGGTGTTATGTGCTCGTGATAGGTGCGGTGACGCCAACCTACCAATACGACATTTTTACACATGGTTTGGTATATTCGGTGTATGCAGGGGCGGAGCCAGAAATTATTGACTAAGGGGGCTATACTATATGTTTTTTTGTTTTTGTTTTTTTTTTTCAATGGTTAATGTAAAACCACCTTTTAGTTCCAGTCGCTAAAAAAATGAGAAGGAAAATTTTTGGGGATGAATGGAGTAGCAAACGGAATCACACGGAAGCCTACTTTTAATCTAACAAATTTCGAAGACTACTTTTGTGAAGGGGCTGCTCATCAATTTACTAGTAATTGTCAAAATATGTGAACTATAATTTTTTTTTTTTGAGGGAAGGCTTCAGCCTCCTCCAGTCCCCCCCTGGCTCCGCCCCTGGGTGTATGTGTGGATCGGCTTGATGGCTCTAGTACTCATCGCGCACACCATTCGTATCATAGTAAAGGTCGTTAAACTGATCAGAAAAGCATGGATGAGGATGAGGACGAGGAGGTATGCGAGGTTAACTCGCCAAAACCCCTGAATAATTTAAATTGATTATGTATTGACTATAATACTCCATATTACATGCATATGCCTTGTTAGTTAATTATTAATATACAGATGTATTGTTGTTTCTATGTAATGTAATGTAATGTATCAATTCAAGTAACTATAGTATATATAGTGTGACATCTTATTGCATCAATAGATGATGCACGTGTATACAATGAATATTTTCTAAAGCATTCATTTTTTATTCTGATTTTTTTTTAATTATTATTGATTTTGAAAATATTATCGACATATGTGAATCATCCATTAATATATGATAGGAAACTTCATATGAAAACACAACAGAAGATTTCTTTTGCTGGAAATAAAAAATTATGCACCATGCGTAAATAACAAGGAGAAATTGGTGAAAGAATTTTCTTCTCTCTTTTTCAATTGAAGAACGCACACCCTCAAAAATAATTTGTTTTCAAATGCGTTTGTGCTTGCTCGTGGCCCAAGTCCATTTTGGGCCGTTACCTTATACTCCTTCCTCGTATATTGATTAAAAGCCCAATAATAATATTTTTTTTTGGAACGTAGAGAATGTCTTCAACTGTCTGAATATCTTTTGATGTGGTAACTCATCAGAATATCTTAAGTGAGTATATTTGTGGAAACAGTGGTAGCTGATTTACTGCAGTTAGGATTGAATATTCTGCTTCAACTATTCATGCTTGTGACATGATTTGAAAGAAAAATCCCAGTCTCTGTCAAGGCTTGAAAAAAAGTTGGCTCAAGATTTGTTAATGCAGACTATGCAGTGTTTTCATGAATTGTTTCGATTTCTGAATACTAGAAAGCTAGCCCTCTTTTCGCCTTCAATTTTGCAGAGCGTATTCATGCAATGAAGAGAGCTGGGAATCCGAGTGTCGATTTGTGAACACGAACAAAGCTTCGCCCTGCATCTTACGATGATGTCTTCTGCATCTGAGTATCTGAGATTGGAGGCCAAATGAAGATATATACTTTTAAGTTGCGTTCTCTTTCATCAAAAATTATTATGGAAAAATAAAAAAAAAATAAAACAATCACCTTTTAAATTTTTTCTTATTTCTCACATCCTTTCTTTCTTCCCCTTCATTTTCGAACCAATGGAGTTTTTTTGAGTCGCTCAATGATTGGGTCAGCCAAGGCCCGCTAAGCTTTTAATGGGGTCAAGATTAAGCTTTTCTCTTAAGGCCCATTTAACTATATGGTGGGGTGTAATCTTAATTACTACTATGTTTTATGGTGGATTTTAAACATAGCCACGATTTCTCTCATTATAGCCCTTAAATATAATAATAATAATTAAATAATTTAAAAGTATTAATATACCCTTATGTAATGTAACCCCAATATTAAATTCTAATAATATATATATATATAGTATGTATATATATATATATATATATATATATATATATATATAGAGAGAGAGAGAGAGAGAGAGTTTGATTCATATTGATTTAAATCCTAGTGTGAGAACTAGGGATGGCAATGGGCCGGATCTTGTTTGGTCTAGATCCAGATCCGAAATTTTAACCGGAGATCCAAATCCGGCCCAGATCCATCGGGTCTAAAAAAATCGAATCCAAATCCAGATCCATTGGATCTGGCGGATCTCGGGTCTAGACCCAGATCCGCAGTTATCACCTAAAAAATGCCATGGAAAAAGAACCGGAAAGGAATAAAAACTTCAACAATAAATGAATTGATTTGCACCAAAATAAATAATTTTTCACACACTAATTGTCAAGAATTTTCCACACTAGTAATCTACTTGCTAATAAAGAATGTCATTCACTTAAACATATCCAAAAAAACATGAAATATATCCATCTTTTAGGAATCGAACTTTCAAATTAAAAATAGACTTATCAGGGTTTGAGATTTAATTAGAATAACTAAGTAGATATAGATATTTATTAGTAGAATATTATAAAATAATATATATTATAAATTATCCGGGTCCTTAGGCCGGATCTGGATCTCAAAAATAAAATTCCAGATTCAAATCCAGAAATTAAGAGTGAAGTCCGGATCCGGCCCGGATCCATTGGGTCTAAAATTTTAGCACTCCAGATCCTAAAAAATGGATCTGGACTCCCGGATCTGGACCAGGTCCAGGATCCACTGCCATCCCTAGTGAGAACTGCGAATTATATTTAAAGCTATATAGAATCATGCTTAACGCTATACAAAATTATGCTTATGTTACATTTTGTGCTTATAAGTATAAAATAAGCCATAAGCACAATTATGTATCATAAGCATGATCTTGTATACCTTTAAGCATAATTCGCACTTCTCACACTATGATTTATTTGCATGTGAACCCCCTTCCCTATATATATATACTCCCTCCGTCCCATTTAAACTGTTTTGTTTCTTTTCGGCACGGGATTTTAGGAGAGTATGTTTTGTTATATGGATAAGGGGTCCACTAAGGTTTAATGTTTTCTCATTGGTTCAAATCTTTCCTTTTATAGAAACATGACTATTGATGTGGGACGGCCCGATTAGGAAAGCATGACAGTTTAAATGGGACGAAGGGAGTATATATATATATATATATATATATATATATATATATATATATACTGTGTTGTGCTGTGTATTGGAATCGCAAAACCAAAAAGATGGGAAAACTCTTCATTAAAAATAAAAATAAAAAAAGACAAGAGAACTCAAACGTGAAGATTGCTTACTGGAATTGGAGCTTTGAATTTCAGTTTCTTCAAATAATGGTATAAATTGAGTAAATTTGAGGAAGACTCCACCAAGAAAGAGGACGAGTGGCAGAAAAATTAAAGGGGGTTTCTTGTAGTACTTACGTGATATGAATTTCTCTATTGAATTTTCTATCATCTTCTCCATAACTTTTTAGAGTTATGTTTTCTCCAATTTTAATTGAAGTTCTACGATATGTGAAATTAGTTGTTGGCTTCAATTTGCGGCGCTGTGCTAATAATATTCCTCATGATTTTCTGCTTTCATCTCTTTCAGCCGCCGTGTTCTTCAAGGGGCTCTGTGTTCTTCAAGGGGCTCTAGCCGGTTGCATTGTGGAGGCTATGCAAATTAGAGTTTCATTAGAATTTGATACAGGGGCTGCATGGGCATATTAGTATATTTAAAATTAGTATTATTATTTTATTTAAGTGGCTATGATGAGAAAAAACATGAATTTAATGTGGAGGCTATATAAAGGCTTAACCGTACATTCAAAATTAAATTTATTATGACTATTTTATTTTGAGGGTTAAATGGAGAGAAACAAGGGTTATATATATATTGATATTTGATATGCTGAGCGATTTCCCTCGGAGTCTTAAATGAGCGACTGCCACATCACTTAATCTATATATTCCTATTTTACTCTATTTAATGTTTATTTGTTCCTATTTTGACTAGATAATTCTTTCTTTTTTTCCACTCTCATTTAATATACACCTCCTTCCTTATTTATTATATGCATCCTTTTCATTTTATTTTAAAATAGATAAACTAATTAAACTTATCGAAATAAACCAAATTATAGAAAATTTAAAATTCCAGTTAGGGTTCATTAGTCCCAATTAGGGTTTATTAATTTCAATTAGGGTCTATTATTCATCAAATTTGATCTATTAATTTATAAATATGGTTATATTATTTTTCAAATGGAGTCTATTAATCTTCAATCAAATTTAATGAACGATACATTAATTATAATAATAATAAAAAAGTATGTGAGATAGCCCAAGTGGAGGAGGACAACTAATTACTACCTTCATCCCATGTAATTCTCCCACTTTGACCGGGCACAATAACCAAAGAAAGAATTAATATGTGGTTATAATTAATTTTGAGGAGAGAGAATTAATTGTAGCAATAAATTTTTTGTCATATAAGAAAATGGGACAATTATAGGGGACGGACTAAAATGGCAAATGTGACAATTAGGTGGGATGAAGTTAGTATTTAAAAGAATAAGGAATTAAGAGGTGAAGTGGACATGAGAGAGAGAGAGAGAGGGACACGTGTAGAAAAGGAAAATGATGATTAGATTGGCGGCTCAATTTATTGCCTAAATATGACGCCTAGCATAGCAAGACTATATATATACTACCTCCGTCCCAGTTTATATTGTTTTTTTGGTACACGTTTCCATCGAAATTTAATATAGGTTTTAAAATATAATTTTGAAGTATTTTTTCTTTTACAGAATACTATGAGTGTTATACTATCCCATAAAAAAAATACTTTAGAATTATATTTTAAAACTTGTACTAGATTTCGGTAGAAACGCATGCCGAAAAAGTAATGTGAACTAATAAATGGGATGGAGGTAGTATGTATATATATATTTAAAAAATACATCATATACAATTATATCATATCGAAGATATTACAACTCAACTTAAGAATCATATCATAATTTCAACGTATTACAAAAAATATTAAACCACTAATAACTAGACTATAACAAATCTAAACAAACTCATATAAATGAGAATATATTAAATTTAAACTCAAAATCTCACACTTATCAAAAACATGTGGTGCATCTTACTAACCGGTACTTGAGCTAGGCGGATTGGCTATATTTAAAATTCCTTTTCATAGACCAAGAAGTTTGAAGATTCCAAAAATTGACCCATAATTTATAGCTTAGCTATGCTCTCACGAGACTTTTTTTTTTTTTTTTTCATTTTCACCTACTAAAAGGTTGGCCCAACAGTGACATATATAATATCCAATGACTCGAAAAGTTAGTCAATATGAATAAAACAACCAAATTCCACGTGAACTGAACCTATTCATATATTCCTTATTGTAATTATTGTAATTCCGTGTGACATTTCGTATTGCATTATTAGATGATTGTCATATTTTCATAATATTTTCAAGATGAATAATAACTAAATTTTTAATAACCAAAAGTGACTAATTTTAAAAATATTATGAATACGTGACAATTATTAACTAATATAATAGAAGATATCACACGAAATTGTAATAGAAAATATAAATCGGAACTGAACTTCGTGTATATGATTTTTGTTTTTGTTTAATATAATGTCGATTGATTCCAAACTTACGAGGTTTCCGAGAAATTTATCTTTTTCTTATCCACTCGTAATTCATTAATGTAACTAGGCTTATATATACACATCCAAAATATGGAGAAAACGCATCCTTATTCCTTACTAAAAATCAATTTTTTTAAAAAGAAAAAAGTAAATTAATGAGATGGAGAAGCAGGAAACAAAGCTACTTGAAGCAGCAAGAGTAGGATCCATCGCTTCACTGCAGCAGCTACTGAAAGAGGATCCATTGATTCTTGATAGAGCTGCGGTCAACTGTTTCAACGAGACTCCTCTCCATGTGGCGGCCATGTTAGGCCACGTGGATTTCATGAGGGAGATCCTCTCGTTGAAACCCGAGCTGGTGAACGAGTTGAACTCGGACGGATCGTCTCCACTGCATCTGGCATCAGCTAAAGGCCATGCAGATGCAGTGGGGGCCATCCTACGTGTCGACACTCGAGCGTGCATGCATCGAGATCGGAACCAAATACTGCCTCTGCATCTGGCGGCCGCCAAAGGCCGCGTTGAGGCCATGCTCCTGCTGCTTCAGGCTCGGCCAGAAGCAGCAGCAACTTACGTAGGAGGAGAGAGCATCTTGCACTTGTGTGTGAAAAGGTACCAGCTCGAGGCTCTTAAGGTTTTGGTGAAGAGCAGTGTGTGTAGTTCGGAGTTCTTAAACTCCAAAGATGGTGATGGAAACACTGTCCTCCACTTGGCTGTAGCGGAGAAGCAAGTTGAGGTATATATATACATAACTTCAATATGGTAGTAATTAATATTTAGCATCACAATATGTATATTTTATCATACTCCATCCGTCCACTTATAAAGGGTCATTTTTATTTATCTAGGCCGATTAAAATAATAATACGGCCCTTTATAGATGTAAGCATTTTTGGTACATTCGCACGCTATGATTTATTTCTACATGACCGTTATATATCTAAACTCTTATGTAGTGGAGTATATAAGAAGGGTTCATATATTATCGAAAAAATCATCAACTTTTCAACCCAATTTTAGTTTTACTTTTGTCAGAAAGTATTGTCAATCTTTAAAAATAATACTCCCTCCATCCTCCAATTCTTGACCAAAATTTTGGGCACGGAGTTTAATATGTTTTGATGATATATTAATAAATTGAGTGTTAACTCGGAATAATTGTGGGTCCAACTAATATTTTTAATTGTATTAAAGTGTTAAAATGTTAAAAAGTAAAGTAATAAAGTGTTAAAGTGATAAAGTAATTGTGGGGTCTACGTCCTAAAATAAAAAGGGTAAAAAAATGAAGAATGTCCCGATATAGTATTAGTGTCAAGAAATAAAGGACGGAGAGAGTATTGTACTATCATAACATTTAAATAATTTTTAAACCCCATAAGTTTCACTTGAAATCCTCTATCCCAAGTTTAGTTTACCAATCTTGTCTCGATTTTTTAAATTTGTATGTATTTTTTTTTTCTTCAATTCCAATATTATTATACTGTATATGATTTTGATTAACTTTTCAATAGTTGACCTCGGTTGACTTACCTAATTAGGGTTTATATTTAATTTTTTATTCAATATTAAGATTAATTATGAATTTTTATATTATAATAAATTTTTGTTTTTAAGATGAACATTATAAAAAATAGTGGAATAATTAATTTAAGCTTCTAGAAAGCACAAAAAAATACACCTATATTTTTAAAAGTTATTTATTAATTTGTGCAAAATATTCTGTAAAATCCTCTATCACTATACCAAATAGAATTTTTTTCTTACATCGAAATCTAAATTTATAATATTTAACTTCTACTGGAGACTTTTAAAGCGGAAAATCAAGTTTGATTATTGGCGGAGACATTTTGAATTAGTTAATGTCATGATAGAATGATATGTATATACAACTAATTAATTTGTTGACAACTAACAATTAACAATTAACCCATTTATGCTAATTATTAATTGATCTTGTGTTTTGAAATAGACAATAATACTATTGGTAAGTGTTGGCGGAGTAGAAGTGCATGCTGTGAACGACAAGGGGATGACAGCACTGGATGTTTTGATCCGCAGCAGGGGACTCCAAAATCGAAAAATTTCTAATTAAAATTGCCGGGACCACTTTAGAGGAGAAGCAGAACGACAGCCGCCCTGCAGCAGCTGCTTCTGCTTCATCCAACAACAACAACAACAACAACAACAACAAAAATAGCTGGGAGAGTTTGATGAAGCAGCATGCCGGATGGCTAGACAAAAGAAAGAAACATTAATGGTGGTGGCTGGATTGATCGCCACCATGGCCTTTCAGGTCGGGGTCAACCCTCCCGGCGGCGTGTGGCAGGAAGACAAAGTGAAAGACGAAGAGGGGAATCAACTAGTAGCAGGCGAATCTATATTCGCGTATAAATACCGCGAGGATTACCATAAATTTTACATCACCAACGCCGTGGCCTTCATAGCCTCTCTCAGCATCGTACTGCTTCTCACCAGTGGGTTGCCCATGAGGCGGAGATTCTTCATGTATATCCTCACGGTGGTCACGTGGATTGCCATCACTGCCATTGCACTGTGTTATGTGCTCGTGATGGTTGAGGTGACGCCCACCAGCCACGATGAGATATTTACGGATGTTATATCATACACAGTGTTTGCATGGATTGGCTTGATGGCTCTTCTACTCATCGTGCACACCATTTGTATTATTGTGAAGTTCGTTAAGATGATCAAAAAAGCCTGGGTGAGAAGGTATGCGGGGTTAACTCGCCAAAATCCCTGAATAATTCTTGTCTAATTTGTTGAATATCTATAAAATATAAAATAATAAAGTGTAGTAAGAATAATGGGACTGAAGGACATGATTGTGCCTTTTGTTAGTAGTTTATTAATACAAATGCAAATTTTATTTATGTAATGTATCAATTCGAGTAACTATATATTGTATTGAGTATACAATATTTTCAAAAATAATCATTTTGTTTATGGAAATTCTTAATTATCGCTTATTTTGAAAATATTATGAATACGTGTTGATCAACCATTCATATATGAGGATCTGAATCGATAAACTATTCTTCCTCATTTTCCAGTTTGAATGTTCATTCGTTTTCATATGCATTTGTGCTAGCTCATGGCCCAAGTCCATTTTGGGCTGTTCCATTTATATATAGATTATAAGCCCAATTGTTGGGAACCCTTCAATAGTTTTGATAATGTTATTAGAAACCACACTTAGTCAGTAGACGTTAATTGGAACAGACTGATCTCCGTGTTTAGATCAGTCAAGCTCAACTAAAACAGGTTGCTATGTAAAGATGAAGGTTGGAAGTGCAACCTTGTACCTAATCTACTCAAACCTGTCATATTGTTCCACTATGTAATCTGTCTATGTAACCTGTCCTAATCATACTTGAAGATCTCATTCGAAGGTTACAGAGACTGAAGATAGATAGAGGTATATGAAGCTCGACCTGCAAAGTCCAACCTGAGCTGTGACTGAGGAACCTGTCCTCAACTTAACGACTATAAAGTGTGTCAGTATACGGTTCTGCACATCCTGACACACACAACGGCTCTATTATAAATACTTCTCTATAAATACCTCAAGACATTCAAGAAAGAAGATACGGGAAACTCAAATTACAAGCTGAAACGCTGCAGAAATCTCAAGCCAAATATACTCACAATCAACACTCGAAATTACTAGAGCTTTCCCAAGTGTTGATCTTTGAAGATTTCTATTCTTTCTAGAATCTGTCTTACTAGAACACAATCCACACTCTCACTACCACCATTGTTGATATTCAGTGTAGTTGATAGAGTTGTATTTCAAACGGTGATAGCTCTTCACAGCTTTCCAGTTTGATTATTAGTGCTAGTCGTTTAGCATTAGTAAGATTGTATGTAAGTTTGTATGAAAAGTTAGAAGAGTCACGACTCAAGATTCGTGCTAGATTCAGTCTAAAGAGAGACTTGAATTTGGACTGGAACCTCCACCAGTGTTAAAAGGAGCGAGATATCTCAGTTAAGGGATTACAGATTCGACGGGATCTGGCGTGGACGTAGGAGCTGTTTACTCCGAACCACGATAAAAACTCGTGTCTCTCTCCTTCTGTTATCTTTATTTACACAGTTTGCATGCTCACAACCTGCACCTCAGTAACCTGTCTTGCACACTTCTGTATTCACATAGCTTACATGCTAGCAACCTGCACTGCTATAACATATTGCATGAACTGTTGTCTGATCTGAAGTCTTCTCGAAAACTGTTTTGAAAACTGTTAGCCAACCTTTCCACCAAACTTCCGCACGCAGGTTAGTTTTGCAAGCTCAGCAGTTCACTGTTTGAGCTGGAAAAACTAAACTGCTCTGATAAACTGAAGTGACGACTCAGTAAGATCAAATTGTTTTGAAAAGTCAAAACTGTTGGCTAATTGGTGTATCCCCCCCCCATACACCAATATCTATTTATCGGGACCTACACCAATGAAACTCATCTTGGCCACTATTAGAGATTCTTGAAAGAATATCTAAAGAAGATAAAGAAGAAAGTTCAGTCTTCTTTCTTGCTCAAAAGACTCGGTATTACCCGTTTATATATACAACATGAGAGAAATTAAGTAATCAAATCACCAATGGATGATAATACAAACCTACATTGATATCTAGAGATTCCAACAGTCACCGCCCTTTGATCAAAATGGGAAAGAATTATAGTAAAAAAAAAAGAGTACAAGAAATAGCAACATATTATTATTATTATTATTAGTATTATTATTATTATTATTATTATTGAGGATATATTTTTATTTTTTGATAGCTAGCAAAAAGCTCTTGTTATTTGAAGAAATGGTAATGTATTAGATATGGTTCATTATATTTCAGATAAATTTCTATTGGTAGCGAAAGTTGACTGATTTAATTCGATGAATAAATACCAATGTTTTGGATTGCTTAATGATTGGAACATATATTGCAGAGAGCATTGCAATATCTTTTGTAGCAGAAAAAAGAAAAGATATACAAACATTTGGTCTCTCTCTCTTTCTCTATTTTGTTTTGCATTCTCTGTTGCTGCAATTCTCCCTTTCTTCTATTTTTCATTCTCTGTTGTGTCTCTCTGCCTTTAAGTTAGAGACTGCATATCTCTTTCTCTACCATTCTTTGCTCTATTTGTTCCATCATATCTTCAATGTGCAGTTATACTTCCATTCTTTCACGTCTGATGGCTTCTAATTTCATGCAGATCTTCAGAAATGAACGGAATGTGGAAATTATTCGACGAACTCGACCCTTTAACCTTTTTTCTTGCAACAAAAGGAATGTTTGGCACGGTGCATTTTCCGAAGTCGATTCAAATTTTCAAATTTGAAAATTTAGTCAGTCTTTTGTAGATATATAAAGCTTTATCACTTCACAACTCTTCATTATTGCTCCTTCAATATTATGGTTTCAGAATCAAAATAGTTTAACTTTAACATGCTATAATCTATAGAAATCAGGTTCTTAAGCTTATTATTCTTGATATTTATACATGAATTGTGCTGCTTTCATGTTTGGTTGTTATATTACGATCTTTAACTTTTGGTTTTTTTCTTTATAATACAAAATTTTAATTTTTGGAAAGAAAATTGCTATAAATATTCCAATTGCAGTGGGCTTGATAAATCGTAATATTGTGGCTTTGAGTTCAAATAATTGAACATATCTTCTGAAATGTACACATTGTAGCGGCGGACTTGAAAGATGCCTCGAAATTAATGGCGGAGAGGTGTGGAAATGAAGGCGAGAAGAGGCCAGTATATGAACATTGAATATGGAAGCCATTGTATTAACAAAATTATTGCACACATCTTTATCAATTCTTCTACAAACTTATTTTATTTTGTCATTATTCATGCTGAATATTACTCTACATTTATTCAATGATTTAAAGATTAAACTCCATTTACCATTTGGTGAATTAATGTGTGGAGTGGAAATTGGCTTAGTTCATCCAATCTCTGTTTCATCAGCATTCTCCTTTCTACCTTCAAAATTCAGAAATTACTATTTTTTAGACAAATTACAAGTTTGCTTATTTTCTATCTACCAAGCTGATGAATCTGGAGAACAAGTTAAATGAGATGTTCAGAGTTCAGATTGTTTGTCACTGCAAACACTCCATTGAAGATCTGGACTGTCAAATATCGGAACAAGACATTATTTGGAGAAGAAGATGAGAGATGTTTTTTTTGTGACTTCAAATATTTAAATAAATAGAGATACATGTACATAAGAAGTTACAAATTATTTTATGAATAAAATATTTATATTTACAAATTCGCGCTATCACTGTGTGAAAATGCATTCATAAATTATAATAGTTGCAAATCAAAGAGTAGAAAAAGAAAGAAAAAAAATTAAATAACAACGCCTCGATAAATTGGCAAACCTAGTAATTTTAAAGACCAAAAAGTTTGTTGATTCTATAAATTGGCACGATGGCCTCGATAGGGTTGGCCCATAATTTATAGGTTGAGGACCTACACTCTCAAGAGATTTTTATTTTTATTTTTATTTTCTTTTCTGCATTTTAACTAGAGCTGTCAAAAGTGACCCGGCTTGACGGGCCGACCCGGCCTACCCGGGATTTAGGTAGGGCCGGGCTCTAGAAATAGAGACCCAAAATTTCCCGGGCCTAAATAGTCCGGCCCAATGGGCCGTTGGGCTTTGTGGGCCATGGGCTAAAAAAGCCCGAAGCCCATGGGCTTATTTGGCCCGATATATTTATGTAGTATTTTTATAGTTATATATATAATATATTATTTATAAATTGATGAAATATATGAAATTATTATTTTAGTTATAAATTATTTTGATATATAGTCTTTTAGATAATTAATTTAATTCTTGAGGTTAATTATTTCATATTTTAATTTATAAAATTATAATATAACATTTTTTACTCTTGCTTTCAAAAATCTGTTAACAATTAAATTGACAAACATGATAATAAAGATATAAATTTTAAAATTTGTATTGTAATTTAAAAAAATACAAATAAAATAAAAAGAGTTATGGGCCGGGTTGGCCCGACGGCCCTGTAGCCCATATGGGGTCAGGTTGGGCTAGAGTTTTATGAGCCCGACTATTTGTGGGCCGGTCCGACCCGACCCTTTTTAGCATATATGGCCCGTTGGGCTAGGCTGGGCCGGCCCGACCCGGCCTATTTGATAGCTCTAATTTTAACCCTATTTAAAGGCTGGCCCAACAGTGCGGATATAATAATTCCAACGACTCGAAAAGTATAGTCTTTTTTTTTTTCTTTTTGAAGGGCGAGCTGGCCCAACAATACGGATATAATAATTCCAACGACTCAAAAAGTATAAGTCTTTTTTTTCTTTTTGAAGGGCAAAAGCCGAAAAGTATAGTCAATATGAATAAAGCATTTCTTTTCTATATGAACTGAAATGTACTATGATTTTTGTCTAATAATGTTGATTGATTACAACTGTATGTGGTTCTCGAGAAATTTCTCTTTAGCTTATTGACTCTCGAATTCGGATCGAAGTCCTCGCAGTGTCATATTAATAGTTTCTTTTAGTAGGATTTAGATTTTTTTTAATTTATTTTTGAGAGATATATTTATAATAAGATTTTTTAAATATATTATCGTCACAGTTTATGGGTACATAAATATTTCCTTTGTCAGTAGATAAATTTGCACCACACACACACACAGAGATAAATAGCAATTACATTGTAAAAATCTATCACTACTAGTGTAGTACCCGTCGAAATTCGACGAGAACCATTTGATTTTGTAATTATTAAGTAAAAAATAATTAAAAAAAACTAGTAATGTAAGTATCTATTGTAAGATTATAGTATTGTTAGGTTACACTCTAAAAAATAGCATTAAACTAAATTAGAAAATAATAAAAAAAGATAAATAAGGTGTGACATTTGATTCTTAAGTAGCCTGTTGATCATGGTATTAGAAAAATAAATTAGGAGAGGTTACGTTTCTCGGATAGTAATACTCATTTTGAATGTTAAGTCATCAATTATACTTTGTAATATAGAAATAAATTGACAATTGATAACATTTTTTTAGTTTTAATTGTATTTTTCATATTAAGTTTCCTGTTGCTCGAAAAAAAATTAGTCAATGAGAGGTCTGATTCTTTCGCATGCATGGTTATATTCATTGTAATGTAAAGTTGCCCCTTGTTCAATAATTGAATGATAGAATATCAAGTCGCCCGCCATTTAGATGATTATAGAGGAAAGTTGACAATTCTCGGATAGTTTTACAGATTTTCAATTCATGTCTTCTATTTACTCTTTTAAATATTGATTAAGGATTACTCCATCATGTATGAGTTTTTCGAATCGATGAAGTCATCTTCTCATTATAAAGGATTAATTGTTCTACTACACAATATCATGTCACTCTTTTAGGAATTTGATTCTTTGAACCACTTGAAAAAATATCATCTAAAATAAATAAAAGAATTGAAAATATCTTGACAGCCCGTCATTTAGATGATTGTTAAGGCATTTCTCGGATAATTTTATAGGTTTTCAATTCAAGTCTTCCATTTAATCTTTTAAATATTGATTAATGATTACTCCATCCTATATGAATTTTCCTATCAATGAAGTCATCTTCTCATCCTGATTGGGCATTATTTCTCTAGTTATTTATTGAATATTTTGGTAGAATTTGATGTCATTTTGAGTGATAATGCCTTAATTTGGATTGATTGTGAAATAATGTATTTTTGTAGGAGAGGGATGATTTTTGGGCGATTTTGGAGCTATTTCAAAAGAGGTTTTGAAGTTGGAACTGAAGAAAAGAAGAAGTGGTGCTGGAAGTTCAAGCGGCGCGCCCTGCCTGTGGAGTACTGGAGCTGGCGAGAATAAAAGGAATTTCGGGATTTTCAGCATCTAGAAGACCTTTAATTAATTCCACACGGGATTAATTAATATAATACTTATTTTTAGGAGTTTATTTAGCTAATAAACTTTTTAGATATTATTAGATATTATTAATTTATTTCCTTCCTAGATAGATTAGGTTTAGAGATTTTATTTCCTTATTTTAAGGAAATTTCCTAGCACTATATATATTAGTTATTAGATTCATTAGAGGAGACTTTGAAGAGACACACGTGATTGGAGAAGGAGCAGAACGGCTAGAAGCTTGATTCTTCCTCTTCCTTTTCTTCTTTATTTTATTTTATTTTTGTTTTAATATTGTTTATGATTTCTAGCTAATTTCTTTATTCCGGCAAAGACAATGAAGTCTTGGCATGATTATTCTGTGAGATCTAATATGTTTTTATACTTTGATTTATATGCTTGCATCTGTTATTCTCTGTGTTTATTTTTATGAATTGTTTCATGCTGCTAGGTAGTGCGCAATATTTAGTAGTTTGGAATTAATTTATAGCCAATTGAATCAGTCATACATAATTGTGGTTAGATTTAATTAGTGGTAAATTGACTTGTTCAAGTCAAGGGAATAATAGTCTTAATTTGATAATCCTGCGTCAAAGTTTATCGGTTTTGAATCGGGTTTCTCTAGTTTTTAATGTTGTCGACTCATTAAATCTATAGAGCGTCTCTTACGGTTGTCAGTCGATTAGGGAAATAACTGGTGAAGCGTCTTCCTGGTTATCAAGAATTTATGGAGAAATAAGATCGCGTCAGAAGCGTCTTCGGTGGTCATAACCGATTTGTTTGCATTAAATTAGAGTCATCTTTGCATCGAGGATCAGAATAATTAAGCTGGGCTGAACTTGTCTGCTGCCGGAATCGTTTTTAACTTGTTTGAACTAAAACTAAAGCTGTCTTTTAATTATTTGTTTATTTATTTTTCTTATTTATTTCCGTAGTTAGTTCAATAGAAATTCATATTTTGGCAGTTGAAAATTTAGAAGAAATCTCGCCGATCCTTTGGGAGACGATCTTGCTTACCACTGTCTGTGCAGTGTGGGCATACCGACCAGAAAGTCGGATTTATTTTTGGTGTAAAACGACGCACCAAATTTTGGCGCCGTTGCCGGGGATCGGTTTTAAGCAGTTTTCTTTCAGAATTTTTGACTTGTATTTTTTTTATTTAATTCTTGCTATTTTTTTTTTCTATAGATAATATGGTCAGCAACAAGGGAAAAGGTCCCAAACTAGAAGATCGGGTGATTAAGGAGTTAGGCCGTCAAAGGAGCAATCGACCTTTGTGTATCGTTTTGCCAACTATTAATGGAGACTCTGAAATTAAACCGAGCTTTATCCAAGTGCTTCCTAAATTTGGTGATCTACCCGGAGAGAGTGCACATAAACATCTTGCAGAATTCAATTTAGTGTGCTCTACTTTACGCCCACAAAGTTTTTCTGATGATAATTTGAGATTACTAACTTTTTCTCATACCTTGTAGGGAAGGGCTCGAGAGTGGTTGTTTGATCTCTCTCCTAGTTCCATCAGTTCTTGGAACGATTTAGAGGAGCAATTTTTGCATAAATTTTTTTCCGAATCTAGAGCTGCAAATTTACGAATGGCTATTAGTAGCATTACACAAAAGAGAGGGGAAAGTTTAGCTGGATATTGGGAGAGATTCCAACAACTTTGTCGTAAATGTCCAAACCACGGTTTTTCGGAATATCAGTTGCTCACTAATTATTTTTACTGTGGTTTGTCTTCTTTTGATAGGAAAATCATTGATGCTGCTTGTGGAGGAACTCTGTTGAATAAAACATTGAATGAAGCAAGGCAGCTCATTGTTGAAATGGTTTCCAATGACCAACAATACGAAGATGAGGACGATGATTGGTACGAGCCGGTCAAAAGAGAGGAAGAAACACATGGATTGAAAGTGGACGACAAGATTGATGCTCTGACTTCTTTAGTTAGAGGACTTGTCGTAGCTCGAACCGAGCAAGCATGTTTTGGCTCTAGAGATACACAACTGAGGAATTGGAACGATCCATTCTCGAATTCATATAGTTCAGGATGGAAAAATATTCAGTCGCCGGTCAGGCAGTATGCCCATACCGACCACTTTCCAAAATCAGATTTGAGCGAAATAGTCAAAAGTCTTGCTCAGAGTCAACTATCCTTCCAACAAGATACACAAGCTGCATTGGGCAATTTGGGTACACAGATCACACAACTAACCACTCAATTAAATGAGCTCCAGATGAGTAAAGGCAAACTCCCATCTCAACCTGAGATAAATTCGAAGGAGTATGTCAACTCTATAGCAATATTGAGTGGATGTGTGATGACCGAGCAAGAGTTTGAGAAGGATGAATTCCATGAAGAACCTCAAGAATTTGAAAATCTTTCATCAAAGGCAAGTGGAGATTCCAAATTTTCTAATTCTATTTCGCTAATTCCACCACCTTTTCTTTCTAGGTTGGTACATAACAAGAGTGAGGAAGATGAAAAAGAGACCATGGAAGTACTCAAGCTTGATCATGTCCCTTACAATGAATTGACGAGCAAAGTTGCATCCATAGAGGTTGATGAGGAATCTCCAAGGGTGATCACACAGCCGAATTCAACTTGTGAAGTTTCTGCTCAGAAACTATCGGGCAGTATGGCCATACCGACTGTTTCTGAGAAACTGAACTTGAAGGCATTGTCTCAAGATCTGAAGAGTGAAAATGTGGGGGGGGGGGGGGGGGGGAATTACACACCTTCCATCAAAGCACTGTGTATGGAGCAAGAAGAAAAATTGGTCGGAACTTTGAAGATGCATAGAGCCATCCTTGGATGGATTTTGACCAATATCGGATGGATGAAGCTTGCTATTTTTAAAGGAATAAATTTGGCATTGCCCAAAATTCCTTGATCATGGAGCTCAAATTGTGTCGAGCCTAAGACCTTAAATAAGGGCGCTACTTGGGAGGCAACCCAAGATTTTTTTTTGTTTCTTTATTATTATTGTTATTTTTTTTAAATAATTTTGTTTCATATTTTGAAAAAAGAAAAAAGAAAAAAAAAAGTAGTTACTTATTTCTTTGTTAACTTGTTTGGCAAATTCGTAAGGTTTGGAGGCCGAAAAAAAAAGAAGAAAAGGTCCAAAGATCAGTCCACATCATCTCCATCAAGGCTGCGAACAGATTTCATTGAGCAGTATGCCCATACTGGACGCAAGGCAAAATCTCTTACCACACAATAATGATGCAATTCAGGGAAGTTTTCTATTTTTCATTTTTTTTTATTATGTTCATAGTCTGGTTTTATCTTTATTTTATTTTATTTTATTTTATTTTATCTTCCTATACAATGAGGACATTGTATTGTCTAAGTGTGGGGGATATTTTTACCTTTCCGCATTTTGATTTCCTAAAAAAAAAAAAGAGTCAATTTTTTTCGAGTCTTTGGCAACTGTGAGATGGATAATTTGAATGGAAAGGATTAAGATTAGTTTGGGGACGTTCGGTTGTTTTCTTTCATGATGAATATGTGTGTGATATGCCTACGTGTGTTCTTGGATGAGGAAAAAATGCAAAGTTGATTACTTGTTGAAAACCTACTTAAATTGTGAGGATTGAGCCTTGTGAGCAAAATTATAATATGCTCTTTGTTTGTTTGTTGAGAGTTTCACACTTGACTTCTTGATGCTTGGTTTGCCTTCTTGCCATAATCGAAACTGTTTTTTTGAGATTCTTGTATGAAAATGATTTAGGCATCTAGGATTAACCCTTTGTTAGCCTATTCATTTACCTACCACCATATTTTATCCCCTAGTGAGCCCATTTTGTGCTTTATTATCCTTTTTCTTTGAAAATTAAAGCTCACTGAAATATAAACCTTTAGCCTTTCTTTTAGCCTTCTTTTGTCCCACTGAAATATGCAAGTAATTAACTTATATTGAGATGAGTATTCTATTCATTTTGGGTTTGTTATGTGCTGAAAAAGAGAAGGGGGAAATGTAATATACTTTTGAGGATAGGTTTGCGTCGGAAAAAAAAAGGGAAAAAAAAGTAATAAAAAAAACTAGTTGAAAAAAAAGAAAGAAAAAAAAAAGTGAAAAAAAAACGAGAGAAAAAAAAAAGAAAAAAAGAGAGATTGTTGGTTTTGGATTTTTGTATTCTCTTCCCTATATTTTGGATTTGAGCATAACATCGAGGACGTTTTTTGTAGAGTTACTCTTGAAGCTAAATGAAGGTTAATAGGTGAATTGCTTGCATATTTTCAGTTTATTAGCCTATTATTTTATCCATTTTCTTTTATCCTACCTATGCACCCTGGCCCCTTTACAACCTTGGAAAAGACCTATTGATTTGTGCATGAATTTCTAATTTTTGCGGTGGAGATATTGACATATGGGCAAACTTATGGTATAAAGTTTTCAAGTTGTAATTGAGAGTTGCAAATTTGTCCATATTTTCTTTGAGAGACTTGGAGTGAACTTGGTGAGACTTGGATCGACTTTGCATGATTTTGACTTGAATGAAGGGCATTTGCATATGTGTTTTGATTGGAAGAATGGTTGGTGGTTTGAATGGTTGTATCTTAATCCTACCCACGATTCTTATTCATTAAACTATTGCTAAATTCTTGTTTAAATGTTTTAAGTCTAGTTTGGTAGTTTCTTGTTTATTGTGTTTCTCTGATTTAGTTTTATGCTCGAGGGCGAGCATTGTCTAAGTGTGGGGGAGTTTGATTGGGCATTATTTCTCTAGTTATTTATTGAATATTTTGGTAGAATTTGATGTCATTTTGAGTGATAATGCCTTAATTTGGATTGATTGTGAAATAATGTGTTTTTGTAGGAGAGGGATGATTTTTGGGCGATTTTGGAGCTATTTCAAAAGAGGTTTTGAAGTTGGAACTGAAGAAAAGAAGAAGTGGTGCTGGAAGTTCAAGCGGCGCGCCCCGCCTGTGGAGTACTGGAGCTGGCGAGAATAAAAGGAATTTCGGGATTTTCAGCATCTAGAAGACCTTTAATTAATTCCACACGGGATTAATTAATATAATACTTATTTTTAGGAGTTTATTTAGCTAATAAACTTTTTAGATATTATTAGATATTATTAATTTATTTCCTTCCTAGATAGATTAGGTTTAGAGATTTTATTTCCTTATTTTAAGGAAATTTCCTAGCACTATATATATTAGTTATTAGATTCATTAGAGGAGACTTTGAAGAGACACACGTGATTGGAGAAGGAGCAGAACGGCTAGAAGCTTGATTCTTCCTCTTCCTTTTCTTCTTTATTTTATTTTATTTTTGTTTTAATATTGTTTATGATTTCTAGCTAATTTCTTTATTCCGGCAAAGACAATGAAGTCTTGGCATGATTATTCTGTGAGATCTAATATGTTTTTATACTTTGATTTATATGCTTGCATCTGTTATTCTCTGTGTTTATTTTTATGAATTGTTTCATGCTGCTAGGTAGTGCGCAATATTTAGTAGTTTGGAATTAATTTATAGCCAATTGAATCAGTCATACATAATTGTGGTTAGATTTAATTAGTGGTAAATTGACTTGTTCAAGTCAAGGGAATAATAGTCTTAATTTGATAATCCTGCGTCAGAGTTTATCGGTTTTGAATCGGGTTTCTCTAGTTTTTAATGTTGTCGACTCATTAAATCTATAGAGCGTCTCTTACGGTTGTCAGTCGATTAGGGAAATAACTGGTGAAGCGTCTTCCTGGTTATCAAGAATTTATGGAGAAATAAGATCGCGTCAGAAGCGTCTTCGGTGGTCATAACCGATTTGTTTGCATTAAATTAGAGTCATCTTTGCATCGAGGATCAGAATAATTAAGCTGGGCTGAACTTGTCTGCTGCCGGAATCGTTTTTAACTTGTTTGAACTAAAACTAAAGCTGTCTTTTAATTATTTGTTTATTTATTTTTCTTATTTATTTCCGTAGTTAGTTCAATAGAAATTCATATTTTGGCAGTTGAAAATTTAGAAGAAATCTCGCCGATCCTTTGGGAGACAATCTTGCTTACCACTGTCTGTGCAGTGTGGGCATACCGACCAGAAAGTCGGATTTATTTTTGGTGTAAAACGACGCACCACATCCGCATGTCCCTACTCAATTAACAAAACTATAGATCGTAATCGTATAATTTTCCGTTAATCTGAAGTCTTTTAAATATTTACTTTGGGTAAAATTGAAATGACTCCGTCAAAGTATTTGTTATAAGAAAATTTTTTGATCACAAAATCACATTACGTAACTAATTTTTTGATCGCTTATCCCTCCATTTTCTTTTCGATAAAAGAGAGCAGGCACTAATGATGAAATAATTTAATGCATAATGTCAACATCAATTTATTTTTGAAACGTAACAAAACATGAAATTAATAGCGCGCATTAAGTCAAAACACACATCACGACTCACAGTAGGCGAAGACGAGATGCAAGGTTTCATGAATAATTGAATATATGGTCCCCAGTGAAATAGGATTAGTTGTAGAATAATTAATGTACGTGTGACTAAAGTCGCTCAAAACTGTGACCAAATCTCACGGCAAAAGGAAAATAATGCGACACAAATTTCTACACGTATTTATGAATTAATTCTGATTCAAACCTCTCAGTTTTTCTCCACAGTCAGTTATCATGATATAATTAGTTTGTATTATTATTATTATTATTGTTGTTGTTGTTGTTATTATTATTATTATATTATGAAACATTTGTACATTTTATTTTTTAAATAAAAAATTCCACATCATCTTCCGGGGTGGGTTTCACATCGGATTAATTACTGTAGCCAAAAAATTATGTCTGGAACGTAAATATGAAATATTTTTAGTCTGGTCATTTAATATTGTCATTTTATTTACATTAAAATATGATAGTTACAAGTCGAATAATTTGGCTATTAAACTGTACTATTATTTACTGAAATGAATATCTCATAAAGGAAATAATTAGTGGCGACTCCAGGATTTATAATTCGGGGGTGCGAGAAATAATTATATAATATTAATAGTACCATTTTTCAATAATGTCAATGAATATAGTAAAATTACAAATATACTTAATTTAATTTTCGACGATGCTTCATTACTTGAAAGCAATTGGCAACATCGTCATCAGAAACTCGTAGGAAAACACATTTCTCTCAGTAAAATTAAGTTGTTGCTATGCTCCATTTGCAGAAGACTCAGGTCGTCTCCTTCTAAAGACTTTAATTATAAGTTAGAGAAAGTGCTAATTTAAGTCGTTTTCACCTTAGTCAAGTAGGACCTTAAGAAGTTTCTCATAAAGTGCAAAGTATAAACACGTTAAAAAAAATGTAGTCCAGTCTAAAAGTTTGAATTTTATTATGAGTATTCAAACAAATTAATCTCTTCCTCCAGTAATTAATCAAAGAGCTTGTTCTGGCTCTTGGATGGATACACCGATGATAAAACTTAAGGTGTGTTTTCTTTGATCGGAAAATAAAAATCAGGGATAAGAAAATGATGAATTTTTTTATCCCATAATGTGGTCCCCCTATTTGCTTTATCATATGTTTTTTAAGGTGAAAAATATGTGAAAACATTATCATAATTTGAAGTGAAAATGCGGGAAAAGAGTTGTCCAACAAAATTTTTCTCTCTTACCCACGGAAAATCATCCATCAAAGAGAATATGAGAGAAAATGTGTAAAATGATGTAAGTTTTTTCTTTTCCACTTTTTCCATCAAAGAGAACACATCTTAAATAGATTGAGCGTTTTTGATATTTTTCAAAGGTTGGGATAGTTTTGTAAAAACAAGAATAAGTGGGAATATAAAGTCTCTTATAGTTTATTTTTGAAGTTTATGAACTCTTAAGGAGCTTATCTTGCCGAACACATTTCTTGAGCTTATAAGCTGTTAAACATCTTATAAGTTGTTTTAAAGAGCTTAATTATAAACTTAGCCGAACACCCTTTTAAGTCTTTGTTTTGGCATGTGCTTTTAAGGCTATATAAAGCTCGACTACCCCCACCCCAGCCTTATTAATTTTTAATCAATTGAGTCAAAGATGATCAAAATTCTCGCTCAATACTTCTTCATTCTCACCTCACTCTCACTCCAGTTTTTCTTCCAAGCTTGTGTTGCTGCTGCAAATAATAGCTGCACCCCTTCTTCCTGCGGCGTAATCACCAATATTAGTTACCCTTTCCGCCTCAAGGACGATCCCCTCCACTGCGGCCACCGCAGATTCGAATTAGTCTGCGAGAACGAGGTCGCATTTTTCCATCTAAACTCTCAACAAAAATACTATGTGAAAGACATCAACTACCTAAACTCCACCATCAGGCTTGCTGATGCTTCCATAAACAGTAACGACATCTGCTCTTTTCCCATCTACTCTTCATTTCCCTCTGATTTCCTTTCTAGTTATTATGGCTTCTATAATTTTATACCCACCGTTATTAATGTTATAAGCTGCCCAAGTCCCTTGAAGGATACTTCCGTACTACTATACTTTCTACACTTTACAGATATTACTCATCCTTGTCCTCCCTCTAATTCCACTAGATATCATTATGTAATGCTTGGCGACATGTTTGCCTCATACTTGCCACATATGTGCGAATTGGACCTTGTAGCGGTGACGTCGTGGTCGGAATTCAATAAGAATAATTCCTGGTTGTCGCTTTCACAAATCCACCAATCTCTCTTGTATGGATTTGATCTCGAATTTTACATTTCCAACTACAGCTATCTTCAATTACACCGAACGTGGGGTAAGAATCGAAGATCATCACATAGTATTTAAGTTTGTGTTGGGTATTTGTTGCTAATTTATTCTCTATTTGGATGTGGAGAATGGATATGAAGCCTGTGGGTTCTGATCAATTCTTAGTAATTAGATGATTCATTTACACAAGTTGATGTGAATATATATTAGTATGCCTTTAATTTAATTACACATTTACCAACTCCTTAATCTTACTTTGTGTTATTATTGATTAATGCAGTAAAATATAGAGATGTCTTCGTCAACAGACTTAATAGTAAGCATTTTCTCATGAGTACTTCTCACACGCCTTCCTTTCCTTTTGGAGTATATTAATGGCATACATCTTTCTTAAACTGTTCATGACTTCCAATTCAATTTGACATTACGTACTGTATATATAATCCTCGATCACTCTGGTTTTTTTTTTTTGCAGGCCCTCTCCTTATTATTCCGGTCATTCTAGGTGCCCATTTAATTTATAATTTATAAAACATTTATTTCACATTTTCTTAATTTCCATTCATCGATTTTCTGATATAAAATGAATACACATTTGGTGAAAAATGTTTTTCAGTTTTGTTATGTGCTGCGGTGGGCCCTCCTGTAATGGCCCTCATTGAATTCACGGCTGTAGTGGGTCTCCTATGTTTCATTGGCTATCAATTGAATCAATTGAACTACCTTAGATTATATGGTAGCTGAGCTTCAAATTACTTTTCATTCTCGTCCTTTAATCTCGTTAATTCTCCATTTTAATTCTCTCTCTTTCTCAATAAATTAATAAATAAATAATCTTGTACATGTTGTTTTTGCAGATCCGGGTTTTGACCCGCTCAACACCGGTGAGCACTTCTTAATTTATAGATTTCTATACTTGACATAAGAACGATAAAAAAAAATTACTATTTTATTTTTATTGTTTATAAGTAATGTTATTCGGCCATAATGTGACCGATCATAATTGATATCAATATATAATATTTTATGTATTTATGCCAAATTAATATGTAATTAATATTCAAAAGGTGATAAAATTTATGTGTTTTTAACAAATTAACCATTTAATTTATATGATGATTGTGACTACATTAAAGAATTTGTTATTTTTTTATTTGAGATAAAAAAATATGTAATTATTTGGAAGAGAAATTTTTTTAATTCAAATTTAAAAAGTAATTAAGAACAATCTCTGAAAAACATTTAAAAATAGTTTGATTATAACTTTAATTTATTATTTTTTGAATTATGTATATCATGAAGAATGACAATGTGTGGTCGGCCACATTATGACAGAATATCATTATTGTTTACAATATATATACTTTAGACAAGTGTGTCGCCTCTTTAATTTCAGTACTTCCCTTATCCTATAATTTGTAATTTCTTTTTAGTTATGGTGTTTGTAATTGTGATTTTGCAGGGTATAGAAATGACGCGCTAAGTACCGGTGAGCTCTAAATTTCTGTAATATAATATGTTGTGATCTAGTATATATTAAGCTAAATGAGGATGTTTTTATCCATTCTTCTTCAGTACGTGCACTTGCTACGCATATAAAAACCAACAATATGCGTAATATTTATCAATGCCAAAATTAGATAAACTTTAGCTTATTTTTAAGATTAGAAATCTTTTTATGTGGCATAGAGAAGAATTTAATGTGAATAATTGATTTTTTCATAATCTACTGTTGAGATTAAATATGCAAGTCATATCCTAGCTATCATAAAAAAAAATGCATAAGACACAAAAAATACATTGTTCTAATATATAAAATGCATTATATTGTGAGATGGCATTATCGTAAATGTGGAGATGTATCAAAGATATGTGAATATTAGATTACTATGAGAGAATAAGTTACTATATGTTTTCATCCGTGCATACATAAATCAGTTGCACTGCATTCAATCTCATCTCAGATGTAATAGAATAAGTTTCTACTATGATTTCATTAGTACATACATAAATCACTTTCACTGCATTCCATCTCATCTCAGGCTTCCTTTCAAGCATCATGATGGTTTGTGCGCCAAGGTTAATCACATTCCCTATCCTAGTGTGTTTTTTAATCTATAAATTTCGAAGAAGGCATTTGTCAGAATTCGAGATTATAGAATCCTTCCTACAAAGTGACAACAAACTCATCCCTATAAGATACTCCTACTCAAACATAACAAAGATGACTAAAGGTTTTCGAGAAAAATTAGGAGAAGGTGGTTATGGTTCTGTTTACAAAGGAAAGCTTCGAAGTGGCAGTTATGTAGCTGTAAAAATGCTTGGAAAATCCAAAGCAAATGGTCAAGACTTTATCAATGAAATTGCGACTATCGGAAGGATCCACCATGTCAATGTTGTAAACCTAGTTGGATATTGTGCACAGGGGTCCAAGCGCGCTCTTGTATTTGATTTCATGCCAAATGGTTCTCTTGAAAAGTACATTTTCAATCGAGAAAATAAGAACACCTTAAGTTGGGACAAGAAATTTGAGATTGCGCTTGGAGTGGCTCGAGGGATTGAGTATTTGCACCGAGGGTGTGACATTCAGATCTTGCATTTTGATATCAAGCCTCATAATATACTCCTTGATGATAAGTTCGTCCCAAAAGTATCTGATTTCGGTCTAGCCAAATTTTGCTTAATAGAGAAAAATACGATGACCATGACCGCTGCAAGAGGAACCATTGGTTATGTTGCTCCTGAACTCATCAACAGAGGTATAGGCCGAGTGTCTTATAAGGCTGATGTGTACAGTTTTGGAATGTTGCTGATGGAAATGGTGGGCTTAAACAGAGACCCAAGAGAAAAAAATGATGATTCTAGCAAGTATTTCCCATGTTGGATATATGACCGTTTCAATCAAGGCATGGACATTGCAATTGAAAATGTCGATGAAAATAATGATAGTGATGCGCAGAATCTTGCTCGGAAGATAACAATAGTCGCATTATGGTGTATAAAGATGAATCCAGATGATCGCCCGTCAATGAATAAAGTGTTGGATATGTTGGAAACTGATGTTGAGCATCTGAAGATTCCTGAATATCAATCTCAATCAACACATATGCCCTTAAACGAGGATGATAGCTGGGGCACATGCTCAACTGATTCAGCATCCTTATTACATCACAATGTTTCTTTGCCAATTGTAGAGATTACTATTGAAGAGTGACCACCTTATTTGAGGAACTAAGTTTATGTATTTGAGCTACTACCGTTTCTAGACATTAGTATTGTCTTATGATTAGCTTAGTTAGCAAATAGATACATAGTGATGATATTCCTAGACTTGTGCAATAAACTATTGAATTTTATATGACAGTACTAGATTTTCTTTGAAAAGTTCAACACAAAGATTGAGATTTTTTGATTTGTTAATTTTTTAGAGTTATTTATTGAAGGGTGATTTGACTCCTCGAAACGAGAATAGACTAGAAACACAATAGAAATGTTGATAATCGTAAATGGCTTGCCTAGTAAAAGTTGCCTCTTCAACTCAAGTAAGGCCAATTGCCCAACAGCAGATGCTACCTCCCTCCTTCACCACTTTTGCACAATGATCAAATTATCAGAATTTTATAGTATTAATTACTACTCCTTCCGTGTTTTTTTTTTAAGTGTCATATTTGTTATTTTTGTTGTTTGTTTTTAAGTGTCATATTTCAAAATTTGATGCTAAAATAGCTAAAATCTTCCCAATTCACCCATGTAAGTAATGTTGTGTATAAGTTGGTGCTCAGAAAAAGAGAATAATAAATGAGGTTAAAAGGTGATTTTTTATATATTTTCTCAGTATATGTAATTTGATGATGAGGACGCTTTAAAAAAACAGGAGTATTGTCTAATTAAGAACATAAGCTCAAGATTGAACAATTTTTAAGATTATTAGACCCCCATAATACACTAGTAGGCATCAGTAATTATTTATTTAAACAAACAAAATATAAATCTTGGACATGTTAACACTTGAGTCCAACATCTACGCAATTTGAATGGCTTGATCAAGCAATGGTTCATTAATTCTTAGTTGAAAGCTTCTTGAGGAACTCGTAGGTGGTGATCATGGCCGTCGACGACACCGACATCGAAGCCCATCTCGGCCCCAATCCTCTGTAACAAGCACACAATCCACCTTCCTTCACCATCTCCCTCCAAATATCCACAACCCTAATGGATCCACCACATTCTCTTCTTTGCATGTTTACTGTAATGTTGTCAAAAAATACTAGAGATCGAAAAGGAAAAAAAATTATTTCCATTGTCTTATTTTAATTTCTATCTTAATCTCTCAGTAAAAACTTTGAACATACATGGATAATCTCGCTTGCAAATTCATTGGCAGAATAAAAATAGCTGTTATATAGCAGATTCATATTTTGATCTAATTTTGTTCATGAATACTGACTAACAATTATTGATTCATGTTTCAACTAACAATTATTAAAAGAAAAAGAAGCCTATATAGTTAATAGCTTGTGGACCTACTGACTAACAATTATTGATTCATGTTTCAACTAACAATTATTAAAAGAAAAAGAAGCCTATATAGTTAATAGCTTGTGGACCTACACTCTCGAGAGAAAAAAGGTTGGCCAACACAACACTGACGGATATAATTATTCCAACGACTCAGAAAAGTTTAGTCAATATGAATAAAACAACCAAATTCTATATGAATTGAAATGTACTAAGATTTTTGTCTAAGAATGTAGATTGATTACAACTTATGTGGTTCCCGAGAAATTTCTCTTTATCTTATTGACTCGCGAATCCAGATCCAAGTCGTTTCAGTGGCCACGTTAATAGTTTTTTTTGATAAAATTTAATTTTTTTAGAGTGTAAGTTTTTTTTTTGTGGGCACATAAATATTTCCTCTCTTAGTAGATAAGTTTGCACCACACACATAGAGAGAAAGAGCAATTACATTGTAAAAATACTAAGAGAAAATAAAAACATAAATCGAAAGTATAACTGTATACTATATTTTGTTAGTTTTATGGATGTACTATTATAAATAGGGGTGAGCATTCGGTTATTTGGTTTCAGTGCCACATGTTAGAAAATATGGAGAAAATGTGCAAATCAAATTAAAGAGATGGAGAAGCAGCAAACAAATCTACTCGAAGCTGCAAGAGTAGGATCCATCGCTTTACTGCAGCAGCTACTGAAAGATGATCCATTGATTCTTGATAGAGCTGCTGTGAACTGTTTCAACGAGACCCCTCTCCACGTGGCGGCCATGCTAGGCCACGTGGATTTCATGAGGGAGATCCTCGCGTTGAAACCCGAGCTGGTGAACGAGTTGAACTCGGACGGATCGTCTCCACTGCATCTGGCATCAGCCAAAGGCCATGCAGATGTAGTGGAGGCCCTCCTACGTGCCGATACTCGAGCGTGCATGCATCGAGATTGGAACCAGATGCTGCCTCTGCATCTGACGGCCGCCAAGGGCCGCGTTGAGGCCATGCTGCAGTTGCTTCGAGCTCGGCCAGAAGCAGCAGCAGCTTATATAGGAGGAGAGAGCATCTTGCATTTGTGTGTGAAAAGGTACCAGCTCGAGGCTCTTCGGGATATGGTGAAGAGTAGTGTGTGCAGTTCGGAGTTCTTAAACTCCAAAGATGGTGATGGAAACACTATTCTGCATTTGGCAGTAGAGGAGAAGCAAGTTGAGGTGTATATATATATAGTTTGATTCATATCTATCTATTACTATTATAAAAGAGCATATTCTTACAAATTTTGATTTGCCTAATATATCCTTATTATAAATCTAATTTTAAGGGTAATTGTGTAATTTAAAATTTAATTTGTTATTATTTAATAATCTTTATAATTTAATTTGGTATAGATCGATAAGTATCACAATATCACAATAACTTTGGACATAGCTTCTTCCGTCAAGGAAAAATTAAGCAAACTAACAATATGGCCTAGCATGGCCGCCACGTGGAGAGGGGTCTCGTTCTATTTTCACCAAAATTTATACAAAATTTGTATTTGGTGCAAAGAAGATGCAATCTTGCTGGTGATTTGGTTCTATTTTCACCAAAATTTATACAAAATGTATACTCAATACAATTGTTTCAACGTTAAAATAGAAGGAATAAGAAAGTTTGGAATATGTTAACTGCGATTTGATCAAAATTTAACATCTCATTCTTCAACATCAAGACCATCTAAATGAATTATATACAGCAAAAACGGAATCACTAAGAACGAATCAACTAATCACGACACAACTGCAGCTTTAGCACAATAATATCCATCCAACCAATCTGTACATAATGTTAGTAGACAAAGGGATTTGCAGCAATCACAGGATAAGTTACTCCACATTTGTGGATTTTGAGTAGAAGAAATAAATGTAGAGGGATGGGAAATAATGTAGAGAGAGAGAGAGAGAGAGATGGGAAAGTTTTTACGACATTGCAGCAAGAGGGATGTAAAGGCTCTGCTTCAATTACTCGAAAAAGACCCATTTCTCCTAGAGAGAGTTTGCCACACAAATCCAAACAACACTCCTCTACATATAGCAGCAATGAGAGGGTTTCTGCAGCTGAGTTTTCTTCTGCGGCGATTAGACTCATCATTGCCACTATTATTAGATTTCTAGGAAGAATATGCATAGAAGAAAAAGAAAAAAAGTAGAAGTTCAGTCTTCTTTCTATCTTGCTCAAAAGACTCGGTATTACCCGTCTATATATACACATCACGAGCTAGAGAAAATCATCATAATGGAAAAGATTATAGAAAGCAGAAAAAAGAAAAGCAAGATATTATTATTATTATTATTATTATTATTATTATTATTGTTGTTGTTGTTGTTGATGTTGTTAAGAATATACGCCTTCTGCCTCTTGGCATTAGTCACACAAAGATGACACAATAACCAAGGAGAGAAGAGAGTGTAGAAGATTGTGAGTTAATTTATTTCCTTTTTAAGTAAGGGTGTATTCTCTACGATGGAAAATTATCATGGGAAAAGAGAACAATTACCATTTAAATTTCCCACATTTTCCCACCTTCTACTCATTTTTCCCCTTCATTTTCGCTCTAATGGAATGAAAATATTTTCACTCCATGTTGGTGGGATAATATTTTCCATTGAACAAAGAGTATAATTCTTTATCATAGATAAGGAGGTGGGAAAATGTGGAAAATTGTGGAAAATTTAAAGGGTGATTGTTCTTTTTTTTCTCATTTTCCCATGATAATTTTTCATCATATTCACCCTAAGGAGACAAATAAATGCGACTGACGAATAAGGAAAGCGAGACTAATAAAGTGGAACAAAAAGATTATCAACATGTTCTTGTTATTTAAAGAAAATGAGTAAATATATGGCATCGTACATTATGACATGATAAATCGCTATTGATAGCAAAATTTGACGGATTTAATACGGTTGGGCCAGCGAAGACCCGTTAAGCATTTAATGGGTCGAGATTAAGCTTCTATCTTCAGACCCATTTAACTTTATTGCTCCATCTAGTAATTGATATTCGGTCGGGCTCTGCCATAATCGGTCCTCCTATACTATCAAGAGATTTTATTTTTTTTTTGGTTGCATTTTCACCTATATATTAAAAGGTTAATCAACAGTGAAAGACAGTATATAATAATTCCAACAACTCGAAAAGTTAGTCAATATGAATAAAACAACCAAATCAACCAAATTCTACGTGAGTTGAACTTCGTGAATATGTATATATTTTTTTCTAATGATATCGATTGATTCCAACTATCTGGTTTCAAGAAAATTTCCTTCCTCTTATCGACTCCTAATTCGTTGATGTTTAGTCAATGAATTATTTACATATATAAACATCCAACATGTGCATATAAATTAAAGAGTTGCAAATAAAATGAGATACTCTAATGATTAATTTAGATGGAAATCATGCCCGCATTGATAAAGTCCATCGCCTTACGGTTGGAAAACTTGGTTTATATGTACTTCCAAAATATGGAGAAAATGTGCATATCCTTATTCAAATAAAAATAAAATTAAATTAAAGAGATGGAGAAGCAGCAAACAAAGCTACTTGAAGCTGCAAGAGTAGGCTCCATCGCTTCATTGCAGCAGCTATTGAGAGATGATCCATTGATTCTGGATAGAGCTGGGGTCAACTGTTTTAACGAGACCCCTCTCCACGTGGCGGCCATGCTAGGCCACGTCGAGTTTCTGAAGAAGATCGTTGAGTTGAAACCCGAGCTGGTGAACGAGTTCAACTCGGACGGATCGTCTCCACTGCATCTGGCATCAGCTCAAGGCCATGCAGATGCGGTGGAGGCCATCCTACGTACCGATACTCGAGCGTGCATGCATCGAGATCGGAACCAGATGCTGCCTTTGCATCTGGCGGCCGCCAAAGGCCTCGTCAAGGCCATGCTGTTGCTGCTTCAAGCTCGGCCTGAAGCAGCAGCAGTTTACGTAGAAGGAGAGAGCATCTTGCACTTGTGTGTGAAAAGTTACCAGCTCGAGGCTCTTAGGGTTATGGTGAAGAGCAGTGTGTGTAGTTCGGAGTTCTTAAACTCCAAAGATGGTTATGGAAATACTGTTCTGCATGTGGCTGTCGCTGAAAAGCAAGTTGAGTTATATATACATGACTTCAATATGGTAGTAATTAATATTTAATTTTAAGCATCACAATATGTATATTGTCATAAATATAACTATATGTATAGATGTAAGCATTTTTGGTACATTATCACGCTATGATTTATTTCTACATGACCAGAAGTTGTTTATATATATAAACTCTTCTTTATGTGATATAAGAAGGGTTCATATATTTTCGAAAAATTCATCAACTTCAACCTAATTTTAGTTTTACTTTGATCATAAAGTATTGTCAATCTTTAAAAATAATATTGTACTACCATAACGTTTAAATAATTTTACAGCCCCATAAGTTTCACTTGAGATCCTCTATCCAAGTTTAGTTTACCAATCTTGTCTTGATTTTTTAAATTTGTTTTTTCTTCAATTTTAATACTACTGTATGTGATTTTGATTAACTTTACAATAATTGACCTGGGTTGACTTACCTAATTAATTAGGGTTTATAATTATTTCTTATATTCAAAATTAAGATCAATTTTAAAATTTTATATTATAATAAATTTTTATTTTTATTGAACATTATAAAAATAGTGGAATAATTAATTTAAGGGCTTAAGCTTCTACAAAGCATAAAAAAAAAATACACCTGTAATTTTTAAAATTATTTATTAATTTGTGCAAAATATAGTGTAAAATCCTCTATCACCAAACCAAATAGATTTTTTTTTTTTTTTTACATGGAACTCTAAATTCATAATATTCAACTTCTACTGAAGATTTTTTATGCGAAAAATCACGTTTGGTTATTGGCGGAGACATTTTGAATTAATTAATGACATGATTGAATGATATGTATATATACAACTAATTAATTTGTTGACAATTAACAATTAACCCATTTATGTTTCACCTCGGGTGTGTTTGTGTGAGTGTGTTGTTTTGCCTAATAAAAAAAAAACCATTTATATTAATTATTAATTGATCTTGTGTTTTGAAACAGACAATAATACTTTTGGTAAGTGTTGGCGGAGTAGAAGTGAATGCTGAGGGGATGACATCACTCGATGTTTTGATCCGTAGCAGGAGAGATGTGAGGGACTCCGAAATCGAAAAATCCCTAATTAAAATTGCCGGAACCACTTTACAGGAGAAGCAGAACGACAGCCGCCCTACAGCAGCTGCTTCTGCTTCGTCCAACAATAACAACAACAATAACAAAAACAGTTGGGAGAGTTTGATGAAGCAACATGCCGGATGGCAAGACAGAAAGAAAGAAGCATTAATGGTGGTGGCTTCACTGATCGCCACCATGGCCTTCTCGGTCGGGTGAACCCTCCTGGCGGTGTGTGGAAGGAAGACAAATCAGAAGACGATGAGGGGAATAAACTAGCTAAATCACAAGTAGCAAGCGAATCTATATACGCGTATAAATACCGCGGCGATTACCATGAATTTTACGTGGAAAACTATAAGATATAATTTATATATCTTATAGGAAAACTATCTTTGTGTTTCTTGTGTTCTTTATATTCGTTTCTAAATTCTACTGCGTTAGTGTTTGAAGAGGTGCTCACAGAGCAAACCTCGGAAGACACCTCTGTCTATATTTGCCACTTGATACCTTCAAGTGGTATCAAAGCCTACACTCGATACACTGAGTGACGGTCCTGGTACAGTTCTTAAAATGGATCTTACGAACCCATTGTTCAACAAACCTCCCATCTTAGATGGTCTCAACTACCCGTTGTGGAAAGTAAGAATAAGGCACTTCATCAAATCAATTGATGCTAGGGCCTGGTCACACGTTCTTCACGGCTGGGCACATCCGAAGACAACTAATGAAGAAGGTGATTCCGTTCGCAAGCCAGCAAGTGAATGGACACGGGAAGAGAATGAAAATGCAATGTTCAACAATAAGGCGCTCAACGCTGTATTCTCTTCGGTGGACGTAAATATGTTCAAGCTAGTGAAGAACTGTGAATCCGCAAAAGAGGCTTGGGATATTCTGGAATTGCATTGTCAAGGTGACAAGGGAGTGGAGGATACAAGAGTGCGGATTCTTACTACTAAATTTGAGAATCTACGCATGAAAAATGATGAAACCGTAGGTGATTATTGTAACAAGATTCTTGATATTGCTAATGAATGTCAAGATCTTGGTGAAGTAATACCTAACAAGAGAATGGTCTCAAAGGTGCTTCACACTCTAACTCCCAAATTCCATCAAAAGGTAACCGCAATCACGACCGTGAAGGATGTTGGTTCAATTGATTTTACGGCCGTGATGAATGATCTAAAGATGTACGAGATGGATCTTTAAGAATCTGAAGTTTTTTCTTCAAAAAAGAGCATTGCATTGTCAGCTGCATCCAGCTCTGGATATACTCCACCTAAAGCTATGCCGTCAGATATAAGTGAAGGATGCAGAACTTGGCAAGATCTCTACTGAACTTGAACAAGCAAATAAAACCTTTCAAAATTTAAATAATGGTTCTTCTACATTAGATGAGATACTAACTATTTCGCATGCTGGGAGACGTGGTCTAGGATTTGAAAACTCTAAAACTAACGTAGTATCAACAAATGGAAAACCGTTTGTTAGATCAACTGAGTTTTCGCAAGAAAAACCAAAAGCATCAAGGCCTAGACGGAGTTATCAATGTCATTTTTGCTAGAAAACGGGACACATCCGTCTGTTCTGTGAAGAGTGGAAGAAAGAGCTAGTGAAATGGCAAGAACAAGAAAACAAGGAAGCTGAGAAGATAAAGCCATTCAATCCAGTAGAACTCAAGAAGAAGAAGGGAACGTGGAAACCTAAGAAAACATCCCTTATTTGCAACATAGTGTTTGCAGCCTCTAGCTCACATGAAAGGGAAGCGTGGTACTTCGATAGTGCATGTTCTCGACACATGACGGGAGATCGAGCTCATCTAGAAGATTTTAGAGAAATAAATGGAAGAGTTGTTACATATGGAAGTGGCGATAAAGCAAGGATCTCTAAAATTGGTACTTTAAACGTTGAAGGATTTCCAAAACTCAAAAATGTGAGTTTTGTCGAAGGGCTCGTTGCAAATCTAGTAAGTATTAGTCAACTTTGTGATGATAACTTACTAGTAAAGTTCAATAAAGATGCATGTGAAGTCTACACTCAAATGGAGCGTTAGCTATGATTGGAAAAAGATCCAAAAAACAATTGCTATCTCATTAAGGGGGAGCATTGTTTTTTCAGCCATAAGTGAGGATTCAATTCTATGGCATAAAAAATTGGGGCACACAAATGTTCAAAACATGATGACGCTTCAAAGATTTTAATCTGTTCGTGGTCTTCCAGAAGTAAAGATTGATAACAGCTTTGTGTGTGGTGCCTGCCAAGAAGGAAAGCAAGTCCGAGCATCCCATCCAATGGTGACGTCTGAAGAACGACCATTTACCACATCAGCTACATTCGAACTTCTTCATATGGACCTCATGGGACCAGTTGAGGTAGAGAGTCTTGGTGGAAAACGATATTCCTTCGTCATTGTTGATGATTTCTCAAGGTTTACGTGGGTAAGATTTCTTCATGATAGGTCAGAAACCTTTAAAGTTTTTAGAGATTTGTTTGTTATGCTGAAGACCTCATTTCGTGCTATAATCACTCGTATACGATCTGATAATGGTACAGAATTTAAGAATAAAATGTTCACTGATTTGTGTCTTGAGTATGGAGTTATAAAGGAATTTTCAGCTCCAAAAACCCCTCAGCAAAACGGAATTGCATAGAGGAAAAACCGCACTTTGCAAGAAATGGCTTGAGTCATGTTATGTTAGAGCAGATTATCAAAAGTTTTTTGGGCTGAAGCTTTAAATACCGCTTGTCATATCAGTAATAGGGTCAATCTTAGGACGGGAACTACGATGACTTCTTATGAAATTCTTTATGATAAGAAGCCTAATCTTAAGTATTTTCATGTTTTTGGTTGCATCTGTTACATTTTGAATGATCGTGAGTATTTAAGTAAGTTTGATTCCAAAAGCGATAGAGCTATCTTCTTAGGATATTCATTAAACAATCATGTTTTTCGTATTTTCAATCTTCGGACTAAGAAAATGCAGGAAAGTGTGAACGTAGTGTGTGACGATCGGACCTTGATTGGAAGAAAGGTCGAGGAAGAAAGCATGAATAAGTATGTTGATAATAGTAGTTCATCTACTACTACGTCAGTTGAGCAAGATGCAGAGCTTTCCTCTGACGCTCCTACAGCAGAGAACTCCATGGAGGACAAAACAAATTCTGGTGAAAATATGGAAACAGCCGCGGAAACGGATCTGCAAGGTTCTCATCGAGAAAAAAGTGCTCCAACCCACATTACTAAAAGCCATCCTTTAAGCAATGTGATTGGAAATTTGAATGAAGGAGTTAGAACTCGACAAAAGAAAATACCGAACTATCGCGAGATGGTAAATATGGTGTGCTTATCATCTATATGTTGTGATGTTGGTATTATCTCGTTCTTGTCTCAGATCGAACCAAAGAATGTGCAAGAAGCTCTCAAGGATGAATTTTGGATTCAAGCTATGCACGAAGAACTGGGAGAATTTGAGAGAAACAAAGCGTGGACACTTGTGCCAAGGCCACCAAATACAAACGTGATCGGGACGAAGTGGATCTTCAAGAATAAAACTGATGAATATGAGCATATCGTAAGGAACAAGGATAGGTTGGTCGCTCAAGGATACACACAAGTCGAAGGTGTAGATTTCGATGAGACGTTTGCACCGGTTGCTAGGATCGAGTCTATTCGATTGTTGCTAAGTATCGCATGCTACTTGAAGATTCAACTTCATCAAATGGATGTAAAGGCGGCATTCTTAAATGGAATACTCGGAAAAAAGGCTTATGTAGAGCAGCCTAAGGGTTTTGTTGATTCGTCGTTTCCTCACTATGTTTACAAATTACACAAGGCTTTATATGGCTTGAAACAAGCCCCTCGAGCTTGGTATAGTTGTCTAACCGACTTTCTTCTTGAGCATGGTTTTTATAGGGATGAGGCGGACAAGATTTTATTCATCAAGAGAGAAAAAGGACAACTTATGTTGGCTCAAATATATGTCGATGACATAGTATTTGGATTTGCATGTGATGAAATGCTTACTCTCTTCATTAAAGAAATGTTTGTTTCTTTCAAAATGAGCATGGTAGGTGAGTTACATAATTTTTTAGGGCTGCAGATTAAGCAAAGCAAGGACGGAATTTTTGTTTCTCAAACCAAGCCAGCCAAAAATTTGGTGAAGAAATTTGGTTTAGAAGGTGCGAAGTTCATGCGAACACCAATGGGATCAAGCGACAAGCTCAGCAAGGATGAAACGGGAATCAAAGTTGATCCTACATTGTATCGTTCTGTGATAGGAAGCCTGCTATATTTAACGTCTAGCCACCCGGACATTAGTTTTAGTGTCTGTCTTTGTGCTAGGTACCAAGCAAGTCCTCGTGAATCTCATATGAAAGCCATTAAGAGAATCATTCGTTATGTGGCTGGAACCACTTACTAGGGCTTTGGTTTTCTAAAGACACGAACTTAAAACTGACAGGATTTACCGATTCTGATTGGGGATCGAGATTTGGACGGTAGACGAAGTACAAGTGGAGGTTGCTGCTACTTAGGTAACAATCTTGTTCATGGTATAGTAAAAACAAAATTGTGTGACGCTATCCGTATCCGAAGCGAATACGTTGCTGTGGGAAGTGTAGCATGCAGTTACTATGGTTGAAAAGGATCGTGAGGACTATGGATCGGCCGCCTAGACCGTTTTTAGAACATTGATTGTGACAACACTAGTACCATTCAAATTACAAAAAAACCCCGTCCAATTTGGTCGAACCAACACTCGCTATCATTTTCTTCGTGATTTGGTTGAAAAGAAGATACTTGAGGTAACTTATCTCAACACTGAACTTCAAATTGCAGATATTCTAACAAAAGCCCTTGATTTCGAGAGATTTTCCAAGTTAAGAAACTCTCTCGGGCTCTGTTCCATATAATGTGCAGGTGGAAGTGGCTTGCTCCTCACTCTACTTTATGCAACCGTCGAATCATGTTCGGCGGAAAATAAGTTAGTATATCTTATATCTTGAAACTCACGAAGGTTCAAAGAATCTTTATAAGAGTTTCTTGACATACAAACTTAAAAAAAAAAAATATAATAAATAAATAAATCTTTAATTCCGCCGGATATATCTTTTCGTAATTAAAAGTGAGGAGTGCAGCCACTAGGGTTTTTGGGGTGTGTTTGAAACATCACTGAGTTTGTTATTTTCTGAGGATTTATCTCTCTATTTTTGTGGGGATATGGTTAAAATATCTTCAATTTGAATTTTACGTATCTGCATGATTCTATCTTATGCTATCTCTCTCCTAATATCTCGGTTGAGTTGGTAGTGGTGCTGCATGACTGGAACTCTTTCTTTATTTCTTTAAATACTGATTGGACAAAGGTTATCACCAACATCCAAAAGTATTATATTTTATTCATAGAAGCTATAGAGTCATGTTTCCTGCAGATGAGCATCGTCGTTTGGTCACTATTTTTCGTGAGAATCCCGAGCATCTGCATGCTCTCCTAGCAGATATAGGTGACTCCATCTCCCATGTCAATAACCTCTCAAATTCCATCTTCTTCACAAGAAAATCAACCTACACACTCTTTCCTTCCCTACCAGAGACCATCTCTTCTCAAAAATTTTATCCTTCCAATTTCTTTTCTCTTCACCGTTTTTCTCCGCCTCTCCAACCTCAAAACTCATCCACTGGTGTCGTCCCAATGGAAACTTCACCTGCATCAAACCCTTCTACAAAAACTGTTCTGCCAAACATTATTTATAATCGTGAGACTGGGGAAGTGCTGATCGGATCGGGAGTGGAGGCTCTGGTAATCAAGGATCGAATGCGATTGGTGGTCCACTTCAACACTTTTTTTGCTCAAACGCCACCCGAGTTGAATTGCAAGTCTGATTCCAAACAGGTGGAACCCTTGGCTGATCCATCTTTTGCAGCATTACTAATGTTGAGGGTTCTACTGGATATGAAGATGCAGAGGATGATTTTGACAAAGCATTTCAACCACCACTGCTCAAGAAGGATGATTTTCCTGTTCGTCGGTTCAAAGGGCGTACCAAGATGAAAGCTCATAAGAAATGTGACCGGTTTCCAAAACGTCGATCGCAGAGACTCATGAGTCAAGTTGGAAAAGGTCCAAAACGACCTACTTAAGCCATTGATCTCGAAGAAGATGGCGAGGAAACCAATGATTCACAAAGCTGCTACAAAAAAGAAAATTAAGGCCCTTCCGTTTCCATCTCTCATCTTTGAGATTATTTCCACGCAAGGCATTCAAATTCGGGAGGATGATGTTTACACAGAGGAGCGTGACAAGTGGCTTATTCATCCAAACTTCTTCTCTTCAACTCACTACAAGGATCTTCCTTGGAATGGATCATATCCTATTCAAGAAGATTCTGATGAAGAAACTGAAGAACAAAAACTTCCCTCTGTTTTCCTTAAAAATCAGCTTCAGTATTTTGATGATCAACTTGTGCCACTGAATGATCAAACTCTTCAGGTGATAAAACAAAAGCAGAAAGTGCTGAACTTGCTTCTTTCTTCACAAAAAGGGGGAGAAGCTGAACCAAGTCACCGCTATGGAGAAGGACTTGAAGAAGCGGATGATGAAGATGGAGATGAACATGATGACGAGGACGATGGCGATGAACACGAGGACGAGGAAGAAGATACTGATGCTGAGGAGTAGGCTGGTTGAAGTTTGAAGAATGGTCTTGTTTCTCTGTTTATTTTGCTAGGCTGAGACCTTGAACTTCTATTTTTGATGTTGTTTTTTCACTAATCAATTAATGGATATTTTGGCCTTGAGGCAACTATAAGATATAATTTATATATCTTATAGGAAAACTATCTTTGTGTTTCTTGTGTTCTTAATATCCGTTTCTAAATTCCACTGCGTTAGTGTTTGAAGAGGTGCTCACAGAGCAAACCTCGGGGACACCTCTGTCTATATTTGCCACTTGATACCTTCATACTAAGGAAAACCTAAACTGCTCCCAAACTGAAGAAAAGGAGATCTGTCTACTCTAACTTCATACTAAGGAAAACCCAAACTGCTCCCAAACTGAAGAAAAGGAGATCTGTCTACTCTAAACAGAATCACTATGAGCAGTGTCCGAATCCTCAGGGCTGTGGTCTCTATGAGCCTAGGAACCAACAACCTTACCATCACCAACAACAGTACTCTCAACCGCCATATCAGTCAAATTGCTGTCAGTTCAATCAACAAACTGGATACCCAAATCAATGGTGTCAGTACGGGTTCTATGAGCAATTTGTCTATCCAATCTACCATCAATCTGCTTATCAACCCTACCACCAGTTTGGATATTGTGAGGATCCATTCTACTACATGCCGCAATATCAATCTGCTTCTCGTTACCACAAGAGGAGATCATCAAAAAGAAAGGGAATACAACCGAACCAATCTGCAGGTACGCAAAGAGCTAACAAGGCTCCCATCTTTAGATGGGTTGTCAAATCTGTTTAATTGCAGATTGGAATGGACAAGAGTGGAAGTCAAAACTGTTTCTGGATCAGCCTGATTCATCAACAGTGGATGCAAGAAGCACTGGTCATTTAATATCATCATTTTGTTTACATTAAAATATGATAGTTACAAGTCGAATAATTTGGCTATTAAACTGTACTATTATCTATCTATATCTATCTATACTTATATAAAAAGAGCATTGAGTACTTAATGTAGATTACCTATTATGTCCTTGTAGTATTTAAAATTTAAGGACAATTATGTAATATTATATTATACATTTAAACATAGTATATATATGTATAAATTTAAGTATGATATTTACCCTATTTATTATTTTAATTTAATTTACGATAATACTATACAAAATACATATTAAACATAAGATCTATCTATGGCATAATTAACTTTTCCAATATATATAGCTCGTCTTGCCTTTTCACTATAACAAAACAATCATTATATAATCCATCTTCATTGATGGATATACGAAAAATACTATCATTCTTACATAATCATTTCATTATTTCGTTAGAAACGAAAGTCCAAAGTTTTGAGAGATTATTAATTCGAAGGTCGGAATTTAACTTCTTTTTTTTTTAATAGATAGTAAGTATATATCTATTACCTATTTGTAACGCCCCGTATTTTCTATCTACCTTAGAATTGATTAAAGGATAAATTTTCTCTTTAGTAATTTAAATCACTCTTGTAAAATAGAATTATTTAGAAGAGATTCTACAACAAATCGAGTAGCTACTTGATATCGAGTTATGACGAGTAATGAATTATTGTTTTGTTAGAAGTTAACAAGTTAAATCGATTAGTGTTTCGATTAATAATTCACAAGTTATACTAGTAGACTAACGAGCCAAGTTACTTTCGATTGGGTCGAGCCCATTAATTAATTTTAATTATAGGATCGAGCCCACTACCCTCTAGATATTAGGCCAAGCCCAAATTAAATAAAAGAAAGCTACATCAATTATGTATATTTTTTTTTAGTATATATATACAACAATCAATCACATATGAATTTCTAGCAACTGCCGATCCAGTCAATAACCAAGCTAAAAAATAAGTTACTTATTCAAAGAATAAAAATGATTACAAATGCTTCATAAGTCAACAATTGTGTGCTGGGTATTAAATGTTTTTTTTTAAGGGTAATTGCACGCCTAATTCAAGAGAAGAGAGGGAACACACCAATCTTTCATTCTACAGAAAATCTTTTGCTTCTGCACAAATTAGCTACAACCATAGCTGCCTTTGAGCCCCAAAATGAGAGAGTTAAATCAGTCATAAATGAAGGAAAGGCTTGGGAGAAATTTTGTGCAAAGAATAAGCTTATATACCCCCTTACTTCAGCCAACATTACACCCTTCTACTGCAGCCATTCAGTTCACCTTCACCAAATTATTTCAATCACATAGAAAGAGAGCAAAGAGGAGAGTTAGAGTGAAGGAAAGAAGCTCCAGCAGTTTGGAAGAGAAGGTGCAGAGTCTATCCTTTCATCTCCACCACCACAGCAACACTAACCCTCACTCTACTTCAAGGTAACAACCCTAGAACACCAACTCTTGAAAACAAGCATGTTAGAATCAAACAACACAAACTCCAGAAAGTCTTCCCAGCTCAAAACAAAAGCATGCTCTCTTACATAGAATTTTCCTCACAAATCAAGTATGTGAAGCATGAATCATAGGGCTGAAGCTATTAAGAAAACAAGTATGCTACTGTTTTAGTACGCACAAACTTCCTCATAATTGAAACTCTACATGTTGTCTAGCATGATTTCCCTCCTAAACTTGAAACAAACTCACCAAACTTTTATCACAAACATAGCATGTTCATCTCAGAAGCAAGCATACATACATACAAGTACACAAATATAGAAAATCTTAACTCTACAATCAAGAATCTATAATCTCAGCAAGGCTTATGAACATTCCTTTCTAACAACTTTAATATTAGCAACACATATTTAAAAAAAAACATGAAACATTTATACTTTCGCACTAAAAATCGAATATAACCGGAGAAGGGAAGGTGAGTTCGAACCTTCGTCGGGGCTCGAAGCCCCGACAGCAGAGAGAGCCTGAGGGAGGGAAACGCAGCAGCAGTGCCTCCATCATCCACGATGCTCGAAACCTGCAAGAAGAAGAAGAGAAATCAGTGTTTATAATCAGTTAAATAAAACAGTATTAACAATCTTATAAGAAATATTAATAAAAGAGAAAGCTCGTAAGTAAGATAATTCGGGACCAATGTCCCCAAATTCGTAAGAATTTGGGATTTTATTTTAAGGGTCGAGCCCTAGAGGGAAAAAGATCGCCGGTCGAGCCTAAGGGGGTTGCGCTGAAATAGCACCGTCTCACCGCGGCAACGAAGGACCACCCAACGGCGGAGGGGCTCGGCTGTGGTTGTGAGTCGAAGAAACCCTGTATACGAACACAGCAATAGAGGCGCGAGGTAACTAGGAGGCGACGGTTCTCCCGCAGGGCCAAGCGGACGGCGACAGCCACAAGGTAGCGGCGCCGGCCGCCGGCGAACAAGTGAAGGAGACGACCGGAGAAGAGGATCAAGAAGGAGAGAAATGGGGAGCAGAATCGCGATGCTAGAGAGAGAGAGAGAGAGATGCCCGTCCGAATTGAGGGAGGAAGATTGAATTGGGGGGGAGAAATTTTATGTTATACTACCTCCATCCCCACATATTAGTCCACATTTCCTATTTGGGACATCCCATATATTAGTCCTCTTTCTAATTTTGGTAAGTATTTAACATGAATTTCTGGGCCCAATCACGATTTAATTAGGCCCGAAATGTATTAGCCCACTAATGGCCCACTTATACCATTCCTAACCCACTCTCTCATAACCCTAGACTAAGACAACACCCACCCCCATTTCTGAGAACGGGCTCATTCCTTATCACTCCGTCTCTCTCATTCTCACTGTATCTCTTCCTCTCTCCCTCTAACTCGCCGTCTCTCCCTCCTCCTCCACCCGAAAATGGAGCGTCGGAAACCTATTTTCCTCCGCCTGCAAGCTGGGCCTCACCGCGTGTCTAGGGGGGCGAAGCTGGCCTCGGACTCAGACCACAGTCCCGAAAAAGCTTGCCCGGAAAACCCTAGATCCGTTGTGCCGCCGCCTTCCCCGAGACCCGATCTGGGTAGATCTGCACCCACCTCATCTCCCATCTCTTTCTCACCGTCTCTCCGTCAACCCTCTCGCCCAAAATTGAAGCGCCGGAACCCAGTTTTCCGACGGCGTATCTATCGGCCTCGATATAAGGCTACGGGGGCGAAGCTGGCGTCGGATTCAGATTTGAGTCCGGAAAAATCCTCTCCTTCGACCCCTAGATCTGTAGCGCCGCCGCCGCCTCCCCAAAGGCCCAACCTGGGTAAATCACCAGCCCCCTCGTCGCCGCCGACGTCCCCTACTGGGTGGCGAAGCAACGCCGCCGCCTCCCGCATTATTTCTACCGTCGTCTCCCAGATTGGTTCTACCTCGGATCCGCCGCCGTAGGGGTCGGTTCCCTGGCGACAGCCGAAGCGGCGCATTCAAGGTCCAAAAAGCTGGATGCCCAGATCGAAGCCGGTGAGATAGCCCAGCTCGGAGAAGGCGACGAGGCTTTGATGGAAGACGGCGAGGAGGCTCAGTTGGAAGACGATGACGTGCCTTGGTGCCGGTGAAGCATTGAGAAGATTTGAATCCGGTTACCTCTTAGCCTTTTGCCTCATTTTGTGTATATTTTTGATGTGTAGTTGGTGGCTTTCGTACATGAATGCTTAATTTCTGTGGCATTTGTGCTGATCTATGACTCTTCTGTGGCATCTGTGCTGATATGACTCTATGTGTGAAGCTTCTGTGATCTATGGAATTTTTTGATTATGGTTCTGTGGTGGTTCTGTTGCTTCATTATTGTGGGAAGATGGGTACAAATTTGTACTGCTGTGATGAATTCTACTCACCTTTGCCATGTAGAAATCTGCATTTATGAAATACACTATCTCTGTGAAATGTAGATGCCTCTATTTGAAGTGGTTTCAATATGTCTTTGTGAGTGTTGAGTTTGGGTCCAGTCATATACTGTGATAGATTTTATAATCTGATGCCATGTAATAAGGCAAATGATGGAATTAAAACACAATACATGAGAAGTGTTAAAAAAACATTCTTGAATCTGAAATCTGCACAAAAAAGCATTCTGAAATCTGCACAAAAAACTTCTTTTATCTTCAAACTGCACAAAAAACTTGTTCAAAGATCTTCAAACTGCACAAAAAACTTCTTTATCCTCCAACTGCACAAAATACTTGTTCTTCTATCTTCATAATGCACAAAAAGCTTCTTCTTCTACTTGAAGCATATTGTTGTCAAATGTTCAAATCTGGAAAACCTTCTCCATTCTGTGGTGGTGTGATTCCCATTGCTGCAATTAGGTCTTCAATGCCTGCTGTGAATTCTTCTCTAATCAGATGATCAATGCTCTCTCTAACTAAATGATCAGGCACTTCCAGATCTGTAGATAGCATGCCCTGTCTTAATAAAGCATTCTTCTTCATATGTTTCTGTTTATAGTTGTTTCCACCCTTCAGTTTAAGAATTTCCACTAGAACACACTGTAGGGACAGAAATACCTTGTTCAAAGTCATTGGATCTATAGCATTGAAACTGGTCTTGACAGCAGCTATGAGTTCATCTGCATTCTTGGTTCTCTGCCTCTGTTGTAAGCTTTGAATTGCACAATGGAAACCTAAGTCAAGTACATTGCAGTCAGGTGAATTTGCTGGTTGCTGAACTATTTGGATTTGAAACCCATCTGAGTTTGCTGCAGCTTGAAACTCTTGATCATTGTTGCTTATGTGTGGCCTAGCATTGTCTTGTTGTATCTTGATATTCTTGCTAAAATTTGGTGGCCATTTCTCCTTTATAGCTGGTATAACCTGTGGTGAATGACAAAAAACATTGCATGCATTAAATGAAGCATAAAACACTTCTTGCATTCATGTAACATTGGATACATTCATTTAACTAAACATGGAAATCAACACATTTTACCTGTTTAATTATGCATTCTTTGATCACTTCCCTGTTGATGGACTGAACTGGTTTAATCTCTATAGTTCCTTTCTTTCTCTTAATGCTGTTTCTCTTTGCTCTAACCTCTTCTACAAAGGGCCAAACCCCTATCTTCCCATCAAATAAAACTACCCCATTCACATCATACACTGGTCTACACACAGCACACATAAACATGACTTTGGGAATAAAATTTTTGGACTGTGTAACTCTCAGAGGGTCTGCTTCCATTGGTGTCAAGTACATTCTGCAGCTCTTTCTTGATAAAAAAAACCACTTTTCATCTATATGAACTGTGTTTTCCATTGGCTTGAATTTCAGAGTGTTGTGTGGCCTATCAAAATTTATGGCTTGTAGACTAAAACGTAACCTCATTAACATATTAGGAGCTTTCAATAGAGGCTTCATGGCATTTGTGTGAGGTCTGAGCAGGTGACCTGTAGCCCATCTTCCCACAATACTCTTGGGAATTCCAAGAGCATCAGACATAGCTTGAATTGTACCTCTTTTTTCAGTTGGAATTTGCTGAATTTTTACATAATCTATCTCATGTTTCTTTTTTCTGATTCTCTTGTTTCTAATACTTGAAACATTGATAACCTCACCTTGATTTCTTTGTTGCTTTGCAGTTTTCCAGAATCTGGAAATGGTTCTTTTGCAAACATCGAATTTGGTGGCAGCTTCAGTGAACTTCCCACGGCGAGGCTTTCCCAGATTGTTGCAGCTCCCCATCATAAACTGCACGACCTCCATCCTTTTCCAGTCTGGAATGTCCTTCTTCTTTCCCATTGCCTCTTCTTCTTTCTTCTTTCTTTGCTGCAGTTTTTTGAAGAGAGAGTGTGGTGTAGATGGATAGAAATGAGAGAGATTTTCAGCTTTATAGAGTAGTGTGTTTCTGTTTTGGTGGGAAGTGTAAGATTTTTTAGGTTCAAATTTCGTTTGGCTCTTCATATGTAAACATCTTGAAATTTCGTTTTTTATTTTTTTTTATATTCGTGAACAGTTAAATGATGTACAGTGTTTCCCGCTACAGTGTCACTTGATGAACAGTAACAGAAATGTTAAATTTTCCTTAATTTTCTGCAAAATTCCCCTTATCTCATAGTGCATTGGCTCTTGTGCCAATTCAAAAGAGGACTAATATGTGGGGATGGAGGTAGTATATGGTAATCCATTTAATATCCAAATGAAATCCGAAACCTCTTCCTATTAAAAAAAGAAAAAGAAAGGGGGGTGAGTTGTCTAATATCGTTTCTCCTCCATTAGTTGATACCTCAAGGGGGCTTTACCTGGAATGAAAGAACAAAAATGGATTCATGAAGGTTTAATTACTGAATCGCTTCCCAATGGCATGTTCCGGGTTCGGTTAGATAATGAGGATCTGATTCTAGGTTATGTTTCGGGAGTGTTTCTAGTTCAGCGGGTCGGGTCGGGTCGGGTTCGCGGAGCTGGGTTGGTTCGGTGGGCCGGCGATCTGGGCCAAGAAAATTGGGTCGAGCTTTGAGTTAATAATGGGCCGAATTAATCCTTGAGTTGGGTTGATTCTATTAATTTTATAAATCCAACTTATAATTTAATTAAGTAGTTCAAGAACTACTAATTAAATTATACAACACCCACAAATATTAATTTAGAGTTTGATAATTCTCGAGTGAAGTATGTTACGAGCTTAAGAATTAACTTATAGAAATAAGTTAATTAACCTATTTCAATAATACTCAAGATTAATTGATTAAAGCTAATCAATTTTACAAATAAAATTAATTATTGAGAAGCTTCTCAATTAAATTAATTCCTAGCTAACAATAAATCAAGAAATGATTTATTAAGAAATTTCTCGCATAACCCGTTCACATAACTGAATAAATAAATCGAGCTTAGATAGCAGAAACGAAGTCATTTAAAAATTTAGAATAATCTTCGAGAAGATATAGAGCTTTAACTATTCGATAAGTTTTTATTGTTCAAGTTAGGAATCTTACTGTATTCTTTCATCAAGGTCGAGCGAAGAAGGAACAGTCGCCAAGGCGAAGCTAGAATTCTATAGTAGTTACGCGAAGTAAAAGAGGTGGGCTTCCTATTTAAAACAAAGCGTGTTTTATTAGTTGATATAGCTCTTTTAAAGTATTGTCATGCCATAAAATGTTTTGTTTTGTATGATGTCTATCTGCTATTGGCTATGCCAATGTTATTTAGTCGAATTCGGTCCCGGTATGGCCAGCTGCTATACTTGGATTAGTGTACACAGTGGTCGAATCGTCTAGTGTGACGATCGATCAGGTGACGAGTGAGGTGGCCACCTCCTCGGGCACCACATGTCGGATATGGTGGATTACTAAAAAAATTGGATTGCGCAGTCACTTTTGAGAACTAAGAGATTTTAGTGAACATAGACTTTTCAAGCAAAACCCTATGCTTCACCCACTATGGATGACAATAAAATTAGTTTTGGGCAATGTGTTCACTGAGTACAATTTGTACTTAGCCCTGTACATTATTTTTAATGTGCAAGTTGAGCAGGTTGAAGCGGAGTGGCCGGCGGAGCTTTTGTCAATTTAGTGAAGATTTAGTTGTTGAAAACTCTTGGTAATACATGTCTTCATACGTGTATTTTATAGCCATATTTCCACTGCGTACACTCTGATATTCTTAAGTTCCTTTCGATTGGTTGTATTCTGAGTCAAAATCGTGAGCATTGCCCTATTTTATCAGTTATAAGTATCAGTTTATCTAGTAATGAGATTGCCTTGAGAGTCGATTCAAAGGATGTTCTTAATTCATCCGTTATTTCATATTCACATTTTATAGTCACGAATTTACCAAGCTTAGCTATCTATTAGCTAAGGGCGGTTGTAACAGTATTATAAAAGTGTCTATTCTTACAAAATATAATTTGCCTATTATATCCCTCCTTTAGTGCTATATTTAAGGAAATTAACGTAATTTTGTATAATTGTAAAAAAAATATATTCAAATTGCATTTAATTATGTTAATAATTATCTCAAGATGTTTAATAATTATCACCCGCACCAATTCAAACGAAATAGGACGTATAAAAACTGCATATTTAGATTAGGGATATGTGTGGCTTATTTAAAGATGATTAGTGTACTCCTATAATTTTGATAGCTTATTATTTCAGAAATAATTACTTTTGTGTCCAATATTACATATGCACAAAGACAATTCCAAAGGCAAAGTATTCTTGAATGTCTTTAAATGCAATTTTTTTTATTTTTTATAAGAAAAAAAAAAATAGATTTGTGTTCAATTTCGACAACCTTTCTTCATATTATGTGATTTTCTCCCTTTTTTCGCATAGTATATGATTCCTTTGTTTGGAAAAAAGATTTTAAACAATAAATTTCTTTAAATATTTCTAACATTATAAACTCTTTGCATATATTGACTATAAGTAAATATGATATTCTACCAATACCGAGTTAGGCTAAGGAATAAGAATTATACATCATCAAGATACATTAAGAAAAGACGTCGAAGTGTTTTTATAGCATCGTAATGAAGACCAGTATCACTAATTTTACAATATATATAAGTAACATTTATTTCTCAAATAATAATGAAATTTGTTGTTTTTATTTACAAGGTTTAATATTGTATTGCTCTTTGTATAAACAATATCATCAATAACAATTATTTCTCAATTTAGAATTAATAAAGCTAAATAATTAATTTATAATATATTGTGCACATTTAGCTAAGTTATGTATCTATCATACGTATTAAGTATTATCTCATACTTTTTACCAAACGGGCTCTAAAGTATGACTAAAATATGGAAAACTATTTTTTTCTTTTTTTGTGTACGATACCTAAAATAATTGAAGCAATCATAAAAGTTAGTCACCTTGTAATTAACAAATATAATGCATTTTTACGTCTTCTTATAATAATACATGATGCATGATTGCCATAACCATATAATTTGAAGAAAACTTTAATTCGATATAAAATTGGAATTGCATCTTTTATATACTCATTACAACAATATTAGCTTTTAAAGGTTTGTTTTGTTTTCAAATAAATATAATTATTGTTTATAAAAAAAATAGTACTATACGTGCAACGCACATAATTTTTGCTAGTTTCATAAAATGAATATCTCATAAAGAAACAATACATATACTCCCTCAAAGACTTGTGCATTAATGTACGTACATGTTTACCCATTGAAAACAGAAAATTATGTAAGTCCATGGTGGAGATTAATAACTAAGAATAATTGATGATCACTACAAAGTCATGCTAATGTAAGGTCTATTATGGAGAAGACTAAGGCGGTGCTTGACTAAGTTTATAAATTGAATGAGTTTATAACTCCTTCCATCCCACTTAAAAAAAGTCAATTTCTTTTTCGGTATGTTCCATTCATATAGAGCAGTTACCAAAAATAGTTAGCATAATTAGTTCAAAAAATAAGGGATCTTGTTCAATTCATTAACACATTGATTAATTAATCCTTAATATTCCACCCAACCTCCTAAACTCTAATTGTGTCCACCTCATTTCTAAAAAATATAATCTCGCTAAACACATCTTTGACCTATTACTAATGACTCTCATCTTAATTTATGTGCCACCTAAAAAATGGCTCTATATAAATAGAACGAAAGGAGTAACAACTTATAAAATGTAAAAATAAGATATTGGTGAAAATTCGAACTTGAAATTGTTAGGATTTGTTAGAAAGAGATTAGACAATGACATCATATCCCAAATATGTGTTTAATTTTGGGTTGTGTTGAATGTTTTTACAAATAAAAGCCTAACAACCACTGTTCACTTCGACTCAATTTAGAGAAGACTTAATCGTGTCCACCCACTGGGGACTCCAGTAGTGGGCAATGGAATACAGTTGTACCCCCAATTTCTTTTTACTAGTATTATATATATATATATGTATATTATTCATTTTAAATAATTAGAATAAGTTTTAAAATATTACTAATGTTAACAAATAGACATGTGACATATCCCTTTAGTAGTTTTGTTCAACAAGTTGGTGTTAATTCTTCTGGTTACTACTGCAAGTGTCGAGAGAGTATTTTTCGAAACAACTTATGTCAAAAACAAGTTGTGAAATAGCATGGAAAACCAATATTTAATTATTGTTTGGTCAATTTCACTGAGAGAGTTGTATTTTCCTACAAATTTCTGATGATAATGTTGTCAATCGCTTTCAAATAATGAAACATCGTCGAAAATTAAATTAAGTATATTTGTAATTTTACTATTTTCGTTGACATTATTATAAATACTATTATTAATGTTATATAATTATTTTTTGCACCCCCGAATTATAAATCCTGGAGTCGCCTATTTCTTCCAAACTTGTGTTGCTGCAGCAAATAACAACTGCACCCCTTTTTCCTGCGGCGTACTCACTGATATTAGTTTTCGTTTCTGCCTCAAGGACGATCCCCTCCACTGTGGCGCCAATCCAAGATACGAATTAGCATGCGAGAACGACGTCGTCTCCCTCTATCTTAAAAACTCTCAACAAAAATACTATGTGAAAGACATCAACTACCTAAACTCCACCATCAGGCTTGTTGATGTTTCCATAAACAGTAACGACATCTGCTCTTTTCCCATCTACTCTTCATTTTCCTCTGATTTCCCTTCTGGTTATGACTTCTACTACGGTCATACACCCACCGCTATTAATGTTATAAGCAGCCGAAGTCTCTTGAAGCCCAGTGGCGACTCCAGAATTTATAATTCGGGGGTGCGAGAAATAATTATATAGTATTAATAGTACCATTTTTCAATAATGTCAATGAATATAGTAAAATTGCAAATATACCTAATTTAATTTTTGACTTCATTACTTGAAAGCAATTGGCAACATCGTCATCAGAAACTCATAGGAAAACACATATCTCTCAGTAAAATTAAGTTGTTGCTATGCTCCATTTGCAGAAGACTCAGGTCGTCTCCTTCTAAAGACTTTAATTATAGCCAAGTTAGAGAAAGTGTTAATTTAAGTCATTTTCACCTTAGCCAAGTAGGACCTTAAGAAGTTTCTCGCAAAGTGCAAAGTATAAAACACGTTAAAAGAAATGTAGTCCGATCTAAAAGTTTGAATTTTATTATGAGTTCCGTCATTCACACAATTCAAACAAATTAATCTTCTCCTCCAGTAATTAATCAAAGAGCCTATTCTGGCTCTTGGATGGATACACTGATGATAAAACTTAAGGTGTGTTCTCTTTGATTGGAAAATGAAAATTAGGGATAAGAAAATGATGAAATTTTTTATCCCATAATGTGGTCCCCCTATTTGCTTTATCATATGTTTTCTAAGGTGAAAAATATAAGAAAACATTATCATGATTTGAAGTGAAAATATGGAAAAATAGCTGTCAAACAAAAATTATTTAAAAAATTATTTTTAATTTATTTTTAAAAAAGGAGGCTGTGAGGAGTAAATAGGGGGTTGTGAATATAATTAGAATTACCCAAGATTAAGCTTCTATCTTCAGGCCCATTGAACTTTATTGCTCCATCTAGAAAAAGCCCGGCCCGATATTCGGTTGGGCTCTGCAATAATTTTAAAGACCAAAAAGTTTGATGTGGCTTCGATAGGGTTGGCCCATAATTTATAGCTTGTGGACCTACACTCTTAAAGATATTTTAATTTTTTTTTTCCTTTTTTGCATTTTCACTCTATTAAAAGGTTGGCCGAACAGTGACAGGATATAGTAATTCCAAATCCAACGACTCAGAAAAGTTTAGTCAATATGAATAAAACAATTCTATATGAACTGAAATGTACTATGATTTTTGTCTAATAATGTTGATTGATTACAACTTATGTGGTTCCCGAGAAATTTCTCAATATTTTATTGACTCGCGAATCCCCGAAGAAGTCGTTGCCGCATTAATAGTTTTTATTAATTTAGATATTTTTAAATTTATTTCTGAAAGATATATTTATAATAAATTTATTTAAATATATCATCGTCATTCGTCACAATAGGTAGTCGTAGACACATAACTATTTTCTTTGTCAGTAGATAAGTTTGCACCACAGACACCGAGTGAAAGAGCATTGCGAAAATACTAAGTAAAAATATAAATCGAAAGTACTATTTTTTTTTTTTAAACTTTTATCTATGTACTATTACAAATATATGAGTGGCATAGTATGGCTTCGGGTTATAGGCATAAAATAAAGATAAATTTAGATGGAAATTAATAACGTAATTAAACAATAATGTATTTTAAATAATGTAATTAAGCACTAATGTAATTAAAGAGTAATGGAAATAATGTATTTTAGTTCCTTCTTGTGTAAATGTCAAACTTTACATGCGCAGGGCGTTGATGACTTGAGATCCTTTGTCCCCAACTCGGTGTCCCAACTGTGTCCAAATCGTGATTTCTATTAGTTTTATATATATATTTTAATAAATTTATTTTATAATAATTTAGTTTAATTTCATGATTATTTTCAAGGGTTGACCCATATAATTAAGGTTTGTATTTATTTTTTAGCATTTAATTAGGGTATATAATTTTTTAAAAATAATTTTTTACATATAAATGTCTATTGTGATTTATTATTTTTTACATTTAAAAGTCTATTATGTCTATTAGGAGTAGTATTTTTTATTTTTATATAATATAATATAATATAATATAAAACTAGTAGAAATTAAATTTTGGGACACAGTTGGAACACCAAGTTTGGGACAGAGGATAACATCCGGGCATTGATTTTTTTATTTTTATTTTTATTTTTATTATGAGTTCCGTCATTCACACAATTCAAACAAATTAATCTCCTCCTCTAGTAATTAATCAAAGAGCCTGTTCTGGCTCTTGGATGGATACACTGATGATAAAACTTAAGGTGTGTTCTCTTTGATTGGAAAATGAAAATCAGAGATAAGAAAATGATGAATTTTTTTTATCCCATAGTGGTCCCCCTATTTGCTTTATCATATGTTTTCTAAGGTGAAAAATATGAGAAAACATTATCATGATTTAAAGTGAAAATGTGGGAAAAGAGCTGTCCAACAAAACTTTTGTCTCCTACCCACGGAAAATCATCCATCAAAAAGAATATGAGAGAAAATGTGTAAAATGATGTAAGTTTTTTCTTTTTCCACTTTTTCCATCAAAGAGAACACATCCTAAATAGATTGGGCGTTTTTGATATTTTTCAAAGGTTGGGATAGTTTTGTAAAAACAAGAATAAGTGGAATATAAAGTCTCTATTTTATTAAAGACCGGGGGATTTTGGTTAAGATTATTTTAAATAGCTTATAAGCAATAATAAGAGCTTATAAGATGTTTGAAGAACGTATATAAGATGTAAAAAAATAAGCTGGGGAGAAGGAGCTTATAAACTCTTATAGTTTATTTTTGAAGTTTATGAGCTCTTAAGGATCTTATCTTGCCGAACACATTTCTTGAGCTTATAAGCTGTTAAACATTTTATAAGTTGTTTTAATGAGTTTAATTATAAACTTAGCCGAACACCCTTTTAAGTCTTTGTTTTGGCATGTGCTTTTAAGGCTATATAAAGCTCGACTACCCCCACCCCAGCCTTATTAATTTTTAATCAATTGAGTCAAAGATGATCAAAATTCTTACTCAATACTTCTTCATTCTCACCTCACTCTCACTCCAGTTTTTCTTCCAAGCTTGTGTTGCTGCTGCAAATAAGAGCTGCACCCCTTCTTCCTGCGGCGTACTCACCGATATTAGCTTTCCTTTCCGCCTCAAGGACGATCCCCTCCACTGCGGCGACCGCAGATTCGAATTAGTCTGCGAGAACGAGGTCGCCTTTCTCCATCTAAAGTCTCGAAAATACTATGTGAGAGACATCAACTACCTAAACTCCACCATCAGGATTGCTGATGCTTCCATTAACAGTAACGACATCTGCTCTTTTCCCATCTACTCTTTATTTGCCTCTGATTTCTATTATGGTTATTATGGCTTCTACTATATGGCCGTTATTAATGTTATAAGCTGCCCAAGTCCCTTGAAGGATACTTCCCTACACTTTACAGATATTACTCATCCTTGTCCTCCCTCTAATTCCACTAGATATCATTATGTAACGTTCGGCGGCATGCGTGCCTCAGACTTGCCACATATGTGCGAATTTGACCTTGTAGTGATGACGTCTTGGCCGGAATTCAATAAGTATAATTACTGGTTGCCGGATTTCGATAAGGATTATATGAAGAACGTTTCGCTTTCACAAATCCACCAATCTCTCTTGTATGGATTTGATCTCGAATTTTACGGTTTCAGCTACCGCGAACCTCAATTACTCCGAACGTGGGGTAAGAATCGAAGATCATCATATAGTATTTAAGTTTGTGTTGGGTATTTGTTGCTAATTTATTCTCTATTTGGATGTGGAGAATGGATATGAAGCCTGTGGGTTCTCATCAATTCTTAGTAATTAGCTGATTCATTTACACAAGTTGATGTGAATATATATTAGTATATGCCTTTAATTTAATTACACATTTACCAACTCCTTAATCTTACTTTGTGTTATTATTGATTAATGCAGTTAAATATAGAGATGTCTTCGTCAACAGACTTAATAGTAAGCATTTTCTCATGAGTACTGCTCACACTCCTTCCTTTCCTTTTGGAGTATATTAATGGCATACATCTTTCTTAAACTGTTCATGACTTCCACTTATATTGACATACTGTATATATAATCCTCGATCACTCTGGTTTTTTTTTTTGCAGGCCCTCTCCTTATTATTCCGGTCATTCTAGGTGCCCATTTAATTTATAATTTATTAAACATTTATTTCACACTTTCTTAATTTCCATTCATCGATTTTCTGATATAAAATGGATACACATTATTATTATCTGAACAGAAGAGAGTTTCTAATTAGGTGAAAAATATTTTTCAGTTATGTTATGTGCTGCGGTGGGCCCTCCTGTAATGACCCTCATTGGATTCACGGCTGTAGTGTGTCTCCTATGTTTCATTGGCTATCAATTGTACTACTTTAGATTCCATGGTAGCTGAGCTTCAAATTACTTTTCATTCTCATCCTTTAATCTCGTTAATTCTCTATTTTAATTCTCTCTCTTTCTCAATAAATTAATAAATAAATAATCTTGTACATGTTGTTTTTGCAGGTCAGGGTTTTGACTGGCTCTACGGTGAGCACTTCTTCATTTATAGATTTTTATATTTACTTGACATATGAACGATAATTTTTTTTTTACTATTTTCTTTTTTATTTTTATTGTTTATGAGTAATGCTATTCGGCCATAATGTAGCCGATCATAATTGATATCAATATATAATATTCTATGTATTTATGCAAAACTAATATGTAATTAATATTCAAAAAGTGATATAATTTATGTATTTTTAACAAATTAACCATTTAATTTATATGATGATTGTGACTACATTAAAGAATTTGTTATTTTTTTATTTGAGAGAAAAAAATATGCAATTATTTGGAAGAGAAAATATTTTTAATTTAAATTTAAAAAGTAATTAAGAATAATCTATGAAAAACATTTTTAAAAAATTGATTATAACTTTAATTTATTATTTTTTGAAGGGTTAATTACCAAAAAAACTCCAAACTATTCATCTTTTATCAAAAATACTCTGAACTATTGAAAATACCCAATTAAATCCTAAACTATCAATTTGTTATCAAATCTAACCTATGTGTAATTTTCTCATTCAGACATTTTATCGAACATAAGGTGTGCACCTCTCTTATCTTTCCGTCTCCTCTTCTTCTTCATCCCGAGAATTCGAGTCTCTGAATTTGGTTAGTTGGCCGTGTGGCAATGGTGGGGATTCTTCTCACGGTGGGAATCGGGGTCATCCCATTGTACAATGTTTGATCTATGAGAATCGGTGGGAATTGTGGTAAATGTTTTATAAAATAAAATAGTGAGAAAATCAAAAGATATAGATTTTCTTTCTATCTACACTAAACCGCAGAGCGTCTGAATCCAACAAAGAGAGCTCTCTAATCTATGGCGACGATATTGAAGTGGTACAAGCCCTTGTCGCCGTTCCGCCACACCAAAACTTTCGCATTCACCTCAAAAAAATTTCATTCCAAGATTAAATTCCGCTTTCGCAATTACTCTGCAATCAATTGCAACTACAAGTCGACCTGCTACAAGTCGCCACCATCGCCACACAGCCAACCAACCAAATTCAGAGACTCGAATCGTCGGGATGAAGAAGAAGAGGAGAGGGAAAGAGAAGAGAGGTGCACACCATATGTTCGATAAAATGTCTGAATGAGAAAATTACACATAGGGTAGATTTGATAACAAATTGATAGTTTAGGATTTAATTGGGTATTTTCAATAGTTCAGAGTATTTTTGATAAAAGATGAATAGTTTGGGGTTTTTTTGGTAATTAACCCTTTTTTGAATTATGTATATCATGAAGAATGACAATGTGTGGTCGGCCACATTATGACAGAATATCATTATTGTTTACAATATATATACTTTAGACAAGTGTGTCGCCTCTTTAATTTCAGTACTTGCTTTATCCTGTAATTTGTAATTTCTTTTTAGTTATGGTGTTTGTAATTGTGATTTTGCAGGGGGTGGAAAAGACGCGATAAGTACCGGTGAGCTCTAAATTTCTGTAATATAATATGTTGTGATCTAGTATATATTAAGCTGAATGAGGATGTTTTTATCCATTCTTCTTCAGTACGTGCACTTGCTACGCATATAAAAACCAACAATATGCGTAATATTTATCAATGCCAAAATTAGATAAACTTTAGCTTAATTTTAAGATTAGAAATCTTTTTATGTGGCATAGATAAGAATTTAATGTGAATAATTGATTTTTTCATAATCTACTGTTGAGATTAAGTATGCATGTCCTATCCTAGTGTTTCACCCAAAATAGTGCTAGCAATACGACTAGGTCTATCGTAGTACTAGTAAGATGAACCCTAAGTCGAATCTCAAGGAAAGCTTAACAGGGAAACCAATTGAGTGATTATCTACTCTAAAAAAGCAAGTAAAAACAGGGGGGTTTAGATTTGAATTAAGTCCTAGGCTTTAAATAAAATAAAGCAATTAAAATTAATTAATCTAAAACTTAATTTAAAAACTATCTAGGCATGAATTAAAAAGAAAGCAATAAAAGAAAGCAAATAAATCTACACTAGTGCAAAGGAACCTAAACATGCTTATTAAATTAAATCTAGAAAAATTAAACAAAGTTTGAATCTTAAAAAAATAAAAACAAGAGAACCTGAAAAACACTTAAAACTTAATCTAAGAATTTTAACTAAGCTTACGAGAATTTAAACGAATGAAGAACGATGAACTAAAGAAAAACAAAGCTTGAATTAAACTTGCACGAACTTGAATCCGGATTCCCAATCTTCAAAAGCAATGCTCTCAACTAAACTAGGGTTTTTGAATGCTAAAAATCTAAGGAATCAAAAGTCTCCTCGTTCATAAGAGTTTACATATATATAGGTCTTCAAAAATCTAATCAAATAAGGAAAATAACATTAAGAATCGGCTAGGGTCCAGCGGCCCGCTGGGCAACCCTCTCGCGATTTTTCTTAATTGGCAGGCCCAGCGGCCCGCTGAAGCCCAACGGCCCGCTGGCCTGCCTCTTCGGCCTTCTTCACTTATTTTCTTCTTCTTCTCTTCTCGTTTCTCCTTTTCTTCAACGAGCTTCGATTCCTTTCATCCCTCTTCACTTGACATTCACCGTTTCATTTCAAAACATCCAAAACATGCCCTCTTCTTTAATCTTTCGAACCATTCTCCTCTCGACCCCAATTGCACCTAAAACACAAGAAAATAACAAGAAAGACGAACCAAAAGAAACTAAAAACGACTCTCAAAACACTAGAAAATTCACACAAAAACAAACTAAACAAATCCCCCACACTTAATCCTTTGCTTGTCCTCAAGCAAACTATACTCAAGATATGATATCAAGCGATGAATTATGAAGTGACAATGCATTAGGCTTCAGTATTTTCTACAGAACATACAAGTGATACAAGCAACTTCCCAACAAACTTTTCATAGCAAACTTCAACATTTAGCCTCTTTGAACAAGAATCCTCACAACATGGAAATTATATGAGTGAACCCTCATCTCTCAAGTGTATAGGTAGGAAAAATAAATCACTCAATTCAAGACAAACACAATGCCTACCATAAGCTTGCAAATCGTCTCACCTCTCCATTGCTTAAGTGTGTGCTCAAAACAAAGATCAAAAAGGGCTTATTATTGGTCATAATGTAGGCTCTTTGGTAGGTGAGGAATTTTTTGCTAAAGTGAGTTAATCCCCAAAGGTTTCAATTCACTCAACTCTCTCTTTCTTTCCAACAACTCTTGATCCCCCCACACTACTTCAAACCATGGCAAAAACTTCAAATCCATCACCAAACTTCTTTCAAAAACTCTATTTTACTTCCTACTCATTTATGCTCTTATTCTTTTCTTCTTCTTTTTTTTTTTTTTTTTTTTTTTTTTTTTTTTTTTACATATATATAGAGCTTATATGAGTAGGAGGTTCTAACTTCTCAATCCAATTTCCTAGTCCTTTTCTTCTCTTTTTCAAAAGATTTTTCCAACAACACACTCCCAATCCAAACCAAAACTCAATCCCAACGTTAATTCCTTACCCAAGGCTTTCCAAAGAAATTAGATCTAAGTAATAAATCTCCAAGGCTCAAAGGGGCTAATTAGGATTTTAGTGCTTTAAATTTGGACAAGGCAAAAGGGAAAGAAAAGGCTATGAAAGATGGCCTAGAATCATTTCTTCATTTTTAAGCACACAATGCAATCTTGAGGGAGTAACCAATGCAAGTTCTAGAGACAATTATGCATGCTTGAACATTCACACACAAGAAAGGAATTTGACTATCATCATGCATTTAGTCAAGGCTCAAAATCTCACAACATAGGGTAAAGAGGTGATTCATGTTCGTGGAGGCTAAAGTCTACATTTACCAATCAAATCTATCGAGTCCTAACATGCTCACAAGTAAGTTTTCAATCAAAACAAGCAATCATCATTAGCCTCATCATCACAACAAAACTCATGCTTGACCAATCCACATAGATGTTGAAAGACTCACAAAAGGATTAAGCAAAAAAATACTAAATAAATAAATAAAAAAAAATCCTATCACAAAATTTCTACATCTCCCCCCCCCCCCCCCCCACACACTTAAAAACATGCAATGTCCCCATTGCAATAAAAGTAAAGAGAAAGGGATGAGAAAGCTTCACTAATGACGACACAATTCAACAATCAAGCTTCAAATCCTCAAAGGACCCCATAAACAAGTTACCTATACAAACAAAAACAAAGAAAACCAAGCATAATACCTACTAAATAAAATAAAGTAAAAACCAAAAACTAACTAAAAACCAAAATAACAAGAAAAATAAAACGAACTTACTTACCAAACTTACCAAAACTACAAAGGTGGGTTGGAGGGATGTGAGGGGTCGGAATATGAGGCCCAAGGAGTACCGGCCCAAGGATCTATCTCGGTACGAGGAGTAAGGTTAATACCGGACCAACGAGAAAATTGTGTCTCCAAATTAGAGACTCTCCTATCAAGGCTACTCACACTCGTGTTGATGGATCCCATATGTGTGTTAATAGCCCGAAGAGTAGCACCATGCTCATCAAGACGCTCCATGAGACGGGTAGCAAAGTCCGTAGAACCAAAACCGGATCGATAATCATAAGTAGGACCCTCCGGGGGAGACTCGGGCTCTTCATAAGCATCTTCTTCCATAGCCGCCTCATGTGATGATCCCCCTGCCCCCGATGATCCTTCTCCACCATCTCTTGGTCCTCGAGCAATCCTCATCTCATCACGAACACAAGAACGGTCAGCAACGGGATAAAACTGAGTAGCCGACTTCAAAATCTTCCCCTTGATAAATTCAGCCAAGCTAATCGACACACTTGGCACTGCATTCATGTTAGCTCCTGAAACTGCTATGCCAAAGTGCCTTGCCAAACCGGCGGCGATGTGAGTCAAAGACGGGTGGCTCTTGCTCCTCTTCTTGATACTATCAATTTGAGCCCAAACGAAAGGTGAAAGACACACCTTCGTATTATGCTTAGCACACCAAAGGAGAAAAACCTCATTGCTATTCACTTTATTCGCCTCCTTCTTCCCCGAAATATTATATGCAATAAACTTATGCAAAAAGGAAAGAACTCCATCTTGAATGAACCCGGCTTGTGTACCACTCGGATTCCAATTGTTAAATCCCGTCAATTCCATCCAAGCCGTATGCACATTAAAATTTTCGGGCACACCCATAAGTGCCCCCTCATCAAGAGAAAAACCAAATGCATCATGCATATCCTTAACAGTGATTTCATACTCAAGCCCCTCAAATCGACATCTCATACTTGAATGCCCGGGCCTATAATCACAAGTAACCAACATCTCCCAACACAAAGAATCATACCCAACATTCTCATGCTCCGCTAATTTAAACAAGCATAAATTCTTCAAATATCTAACCAATTGGGATCTAATTCTCAAGCTATTCACCAAACCCCAATCAAGATGATGCGGAGGAGTAATGGGTAAAGGCAAAAACGAGCTATAAAGTTTACCTTCCGCATGAGATAAGAGTGGAAAAGGGCATCGGTACATCCTCGAGAGAGTAGGATCGATGTTGTGAGCTTGAGAGTGTGAGCCCTCATCGGGTTCTTGGGAACGAGCCGGGCGTTTGCTACCACGAGCCATCTTCAATTATGGAGGAAAGGAGAGGATTGGAGAGGTGGAAACCGGCGACTATGGGGCGAATTTGAGGGAGGAAGAGGCGGCTTCGGCATGTGTGGGAAGAAGAAGAAGAAAATCAGGGTTAAAAACCTGTAAATCGCGATTTTGACCAGGTCCAGCGGCCCGCTGGGCCTGGCTCTCGCAATTTTCCGAAAAAACGTCCCAGCGGCCCGCTCGGGCCCAGCGAGCCGCTAGCCCGAGCTCTCGCAAATTCCACCTCTTTTTTTTTTTTTTTTTTTTGCAAAATAATTACGAAAAGTTAATAAAATTAAAGAAAACAAGATAAAAAGAAAATTCAAGAAAAATAAACAAAAACGTGGGTTGCCTCCCACAAAGCGCTTGTTTAACGTCATTAGCTCGACGGAATGTGAATGTTTCTTATGGAGATGAGGGATCAGAGATTGAAGTCTCTTCAATGGTGTTAGACATAGTTTCTCCCTCGATGTATACTTTCAGGCGGTGTCCGTTCACAACCCATGTCGAGCCCGATGCTTCATCCATAATTTCAACAGTCCCAAATGGAAACACCTTGACGACGGTATAAGGACCACTCCACCTTGATTTCAACTTGCCCGGAAACAACTTGAGACGCGAGTTGAACAAGAGCACCTTCATTCCGGGCTTGTATTCCCTAAAAAGAACACGTTTATCATGAAGTCTCTTCATCTTATCCTTGTAGATCTTCACGTTCTCATAGGCCTCATTCCGGAGCTCATCCAACTCCTCCATTTGAAGCATCCTCTTGCTCCGAGCACTTTCATGAGTAAGATCGAGTTGTTTGAGCGCCCAATACGCCTTGTACTCTATCTCAACCGGCAAGTGGCATACTTTTCCAAAAACTAGGCGATAAGGACTCATGCGGAGAATGCCCTTGTAAGCAGTCCGGTATGCCCATAATGCCTCGTTGAGCTTCTCCGACCAATCCTTCCTCGAAGGTTTAACCATCTTCTCCAAAATGCCTTTCACTTGTCGATTGCTTGTCTCCGCTTGTCCCGAAGTTTGAGGATGATATGGAGTCGCCACCTTGTGTGTGATTCCGTTCTTCTTCATAAGCTTATCAAACAACTTGTTGCAAAAATGTCTTCCCCCATCACTAATGATTGCACCAGGAAATCCAAACCTACACAAGATATTTTCCTGCACAAACTTCAAGACAATATGAACAGAAAATAAAATCACACAATTAATCGCCTAAAGCTCTCCCCGGCAACGGCGCCAAAATTTATTTCACCCAAAATAGTGCTAGCAATAGGACTAGGTCTATCGTAGTACTAGTAAGATGAACCCTAAGTCGAATCTCAAGGAAAGCTTAACAGGGAAACCAATTGAGTGATTATCTACCCTAAGAAAGCAAGTAAAAACAGGGGGGTTTAGATTTGAATTAAGTCCTAGGCTTTAAATAAAATAAAGCAATTAAAATTAATTAATCTAAAACTTAATTTAAAAACTATCTAGGCATGAATTAAAAAGAAAGCAATAAAAGAAAGCAAATAAATCTACACTAGTGCAAAGGAACCTAAACATGCTTATTAAATTAAATCTAGAAAAATTAAACAAAGTTTGAATCTTAGAAAAATAAAAACAAGAGAACCTGAAAACACTTAAAACTTAATCTAAGAATTTTAACTAAGCTTACGAGAATTTAAACGAATGAAGAACGATGAACTAAAGAAAAACAAAGCTTGAATTAAACTTGCATGAACTTGAATCCGGATTCCCAATCTTCAAAAGCAATGCTCTCAACTAAACTAGGGTTTTTGAATGCTAAAAATCTAAGGAATCAAAAGTCTCCTCGTTCATAAGAGTTTACATATATATAGGTCTTCAAAAACCTAATCAAATAAGGAAAATAACATTAAGAATCGGCCCGGCCCAGCGGCCCGTTGGGCAACCCTCTCGCGATTTTTCTTAATTGGCAGGCCCAGCGGCCCGCTGGCCTGCCTCTTCGGCCTTCTTCACTCATTTTCTTCTTCTTCTCTTCTCGTTTCTCCTTTCCTTCAACGAGCTTCGATTCCTTTCATCCCTCTTCACTTGACATTCACCGTTTCATTTCAAAACATCCAAAACATGCCCTCTTCTTTAATCTCTCGAACCATTCTCCTCTCGACCCCAACTTCACCTAAAACACAAGAAAAAAACAAGAAAGACGAACCAAAAGAAACTAAAAACGACTCTCAAAATACTAGAAAATTCACACAAAAACAAACTAAACTCCTAGCTATCATAAAAAAAAAAAATGCATAAGACACAGAAAATACATTGTTCTAATATATAAAATGCATTATATTGTGAGATGGCATTATCGTAAATGTGGAGATGTATCAAAGATATGTGAATATTAGATTAGTATGAGAGAATAAGTTACTATATGTTTTCATCCATACATACATAAATCAGTTGCACTGCATTCAATCTCATCTCATATGTCATAGAATAAGTTTCTACTATGATTTCATTAGTACATACATAAATCACTTTCACTGCATTCCATCTCATCTCAGGCTTCCTTTCAAGCATCATGATGGTTTGTGCGCCAAGGTTAATCACATTCCCTATCCTAGTGTGTTTTTTAATCTATAAATTTCGAAGAAGGCATTTGTCAGAATTCGAGATTATAGAATCCTTCCTACAAAGTGACAACAAACTCATCCCTATAAGATACTCCTACTCAAACATAACAAAGATGACTAAAGGTTTTCGAGAAAAATTAGGAGAAGGTGGTTATGGTTCTGTTTACAAAGGAAAGCTCCGAAGTGGCAATTATGTAGCTGTAAAAATGCTTGGAAAATCCAAAGCAAATGGTCAAGACTTTATCAATGAAATTGCGACTATCGGAAGGATCCACCATGTCAATATTGTAAACCTAGTTGGATATTGTGCACAAGGGTCCAAGCGTGCTCTTGTATTTGATTTCATGCCAAATGGTTCTCTTGAAAAGTACATTTTCAATCGAGAAAATAAGAACACCTTAAGTTGGGACAAGAAATTTGAGATTGCGGTTGGAGTGGCTCGAGGGATTGAGTATTTGCACCGAGGGTGTGACATTCAGATCTTGCATTTTGATATCAAGCCCCATAATATACTCCTTGATGATAAGTTCATCCCAAAAGTATCTGATTTCGGTCTAGCCAAATTTTGCTTGATAGAGAAAAATATGATGACCATGACCGCTGCAAGAGGAACCATTGGTTATGTTGCTCCTGAACTCATCAACAGAGGTATAGGCCGAGTGTCTTATAAGGCTGATGTGTACAGTTTTGGAATGTTGCTGATGGAAATGGTGGGCTTAAACAGAGACCCAAGAGAAAAAAATGATGATTCTAGCAAGTATTTTCCATGTTGGATATATGACCGTTTCAATCAAGGCATGGACATTGCAATTGAAAATGTCGATGAAAATAATGATAGTGATGTGCAGAATCTTGCTCGGAAGATGACAATAGTTGCATTATGGTGCATAAAGATGAATCCAGATGATCGCCCGTCAATGAATAAAGTGTTGGATATGTTGGAAACCGATGTCGAGCATCTGAAGATTCCTGAATATCAATCTCAATCAACACATATGCCCTTAAACGAGGATGATAGCTGGGGCACATGCTCAACTGATTCAGCATCCTTATTACATCACAATGTTTCTTTGCCAATTGTAGAGATTACTATTGAAGAGTGACCACCTTATTTGAGGAACTATGTTTATGTATTTGAGCTACTACCGTTTCTAGACATTATTATTGTCTTATGATTAGCTCAGTTAGCAAATAGATACACAGTGATGATATTCCTAGACTTGTGCAATAAACTATTGAAATTTATATGATAGTACTAGATTTTCTTTGAAAAGTTCAACAGGAAGATTGAGATTTTTTGTTTTGTTAATTTTTTAGAGTTATTTACTGAAGGGTGATTTGACTCCTCGAAACGAGAATAGACTTGAAATACAATAGAAATGTTGATAATCGTAAATGGCTTGCCTTTTATATAAAGGGTAGTAAAAGTTGCCTCTTCAACTCAAGTAAGGCCAATTGCCCAAGAGCAGATGCTACCTCCCTCCACTTCTTTTGCACAATGATCAAATTATCAGAATTTTATAGTATTAATTATTACACCTTCCGTGTTTTTTTTTTAAGTGTCCTACTTGCTATTTTTGTTGTTTATTTTTAAGTGTCCTATTTCAAAATTTGATGCTAAAATAGCTAAAATATTTCCAATTCACCCATGTAATTAATGTTATATATAAATTGGTGCTCAGAAAAAAAGAATAATAAATAAGGTTAAAAAATAAATTTATATATTTTCTTGGTACATGTAATTTGATGATGAGGACGCTTAAAAAAAACAGGGGGAGTATTATCTAATTAAGAACATAGGCTCAAGATTGAACAATTTTTAAGATTATTAGACCCCCATAATACACTAGTATGCATCACTAATTAAAATAGTGAAACAAACAAAATAGGAATCTTGGACATGTTAACACTTGAGTCCAACATTTACGTAATTTGAATGGCTTGATCAAGCAATGGCTCATTAATTCTTAGTTGAAAGCTTCTTGAGGAACTCGTAGGTGGTGATCATGGCCGTCGACGACACCGACATCGAAGCCCATCTCGGCCCCAATCCTCTGTAACAAACACCCAATCCACCTTCCGTCACCATCTCCCTCCAAATATCCACAACCCTAATGGATCCACCACATTCTCTTCCTCTTCTCTCGAGAATCTGTGTTCGTGTCTTTATCGTGTCAAGTGGCATTGTCACCAATGCAGACACTCCGCCAGCCAGGGTAGCACTAACCCCCTGCACCGCCAGCTCCCCCATCCCGCCGCCGCCACCCACTCTATGCGAAATCCCTCGATGCACGACGGAATACGACACCCACCACGCGGCATTGGAGGGTGCGTAGGTCAACACAAACACCCCAAACCCTCTATACAACCCTCTCACCCCGTTGTCGCGCACAATTTTCGCGACAGCATCGACTCCACCATTATACTTCCTCGACGAGAGAGAGCAAGCATCTTGAACCAGGCTGGCTAACGACGTCGACCGCGTTCCAGACGAGCTGCGCTGCCAGGGCAGCGCTGACCGAGCAACCATGTTGGCGGAGAATCTGAGGCGGCCAGAAGTAACATTGGCCGTGTTGCTTCTGGTGAGCTCGAGCGCTCCCATGTAGAGCGCTCGAGCGGGGACCGTCCCGACCAGGGAAGTGGTCAGGCTGCGGTAGAATCCTCTGCAGCCGTCATTGCGGTGGATGGATCGCGCGATCCTCGAGCAGGGGATCGCGTGCGGCAGCATCTGCTGCCGCGTCTTCAGCACGTCGATGGGGTATAGAGCGCAGGAAACCGAGGAGAAAAGGGCGGCGCCGAGGAAGAAAAACTTGGATTTGTCGAGCATTTCCCAATCTATATTGGCGGGAACGTGGATTTCTGCAGCTGAGTTTTCCTCTGCGGCGACTAGACTCATCTTGGCCACTATTATTAGATGTTTAGGAAGAATATGTAATGAAGAAAACGAAGAAAGAATTAGTTCAGTCTTCTTTCTTGCTCAAAAGACTCGGTATTACCCGTATATACACAATTGGGAATGATTATAGAAAAAAAGCAAGATTTTATTATTATTATTATTATTATTATTATTTTGGAGTGCTAAATGATTGGGCCGGCCAAGACACGTTAAGCTTTTAACCGGGTCAAGATTAAGCTTCTCTCTTCAGGCCGATTTAACTATATTGCTCCATCTAGAAAAAGCCCGGCCCGATATTCTGTCGGGCTCTGCCATAATTTTAAAGACCGAAAACTTTGATGATTCTATAAATTGGCGCAATGGCCTCGATGGGGTCGGCCCATAGTTAATAGCTTGTGGACCTACACTCTCGAGATATATATATATATATATATATATATATATATATATATATATATATATTATTTTATTTTTTTATTTTATTTTTTTTTTTCCTGCATTTTCACCCTATTAAAAAAGGTTGGCCAACACAACAGTGACGGATATAATAATTCCAACGACTCAGAAAAGTTTAGTCAATATGAATAAAACAACCAAATTCTATATGAATTGAAATGTACTATGATTTTTGTCTAAGAATGTAGATTGATTACAACTTATGTTTTTCACGAGAAATTTCTCTTTATCTTATTGACTCGCGAATCCGGATCCAAGTCGTTTCAGTGCCACGTTAATAGTTTTTGTAGAATTTAAGTTTTTTTTGTGGGCATATAAATATTTCTTCTCTTAGTACACACACAGAAAGAGCAATTACATTGTAAAAATACTAAGAGAAAATAAAAACGTAAATCGAAAGTATAACTATATACCAGTGGCGACTCCAGCTAAGTGCAATGGGGGTACAACTGTACCCCCAAAATTTTTTTTTTTTTTTTACTAGTATTGTTATACATATATATTCATTCTAAGTAATTAGAAGGAAAATTCAAAAACAAGTTGCGAAATAGGATGAGAGATCAATTTTTAAATGATTATTTGGTCACTTATATTGAAAGATGTGTGTTTTTATGAGATTCTAATGACGATGTTGCCGATCGCTTTCAGAAAATGAAGTGTCATCGAAAAATAAATTATTTCTTGCACCCCCGAAATATAATTCCTGGAGTCGCTACTGCTATATACTATATTTTGTTATTTTTATGGATGTACATGTACTACAAATATATAACATAGTATGGCTTCGGGTTATAGCTAGGCACAAAATAAGATAAATTTAGATGGAAATATTGTAATTAAACACTAATGCAGATAATGTATTTTAGTTCCTTCTTGTGTAAATGTCAAACTTTACATGCAAACGGCATTGATGCTTCTTTTTTTTTTTTTTCCTTTCCCGAAACAATTGATATGAAATTTAAAGATCGCGTTAGTCCATCGCCAATTCGCCATATTGTTGGAAACTGGGCTTATATATAGACATCCAAAATATGGAGAAAACATATCCTTATTTCCTTACGTACAAATCAAATCAAATAAAATAAAAATATAAAAATAAGATAATAAATTATATATAAAAATATATTGATTGCTTCTTACAAGAAAGTTGTTAGGTATTTTTTATTTTATTTATTATTATTATTATTTTTTTAAATAGATTGTACCTAGGTATTTTGTCTGTATTAGAATTTTTATAGATATAACTTAAGAGAGAGTTTGTTGATTAAATTAAGGAAAGATGGTTGCTAAAACTAACACAATATTATCATTGTCATATTTTATATGAAGGTTGAGAAAATAAACAGTATATTAAATATTTTGTGCATCTCTTCCATCACTCGAGTGCTTCATTTGAAGAGTTGTAAGCTTAAATATCTCTTTCTCGATTGATTACTATTGGCATAAGTATTTTAAGTTTTTGAAGAATGGATGAAATAATTTTCACATATTTTTTACAAAAACCAAAGTAATAACAAGTCTATTGTAGATTTAATATTTCACATTCTTCAAAATTAGTCTTAAAACTACAAAATAATTTTTGCACATTATACCTATCAATTAGAAATATAAATTTACTCAAATAGTTGTAAAACGTGCAACGCACGTTACATTTGTTAGTTAGATATAAATAAGAACTATGCTAAAATAAGCATATGATTTTATATAAGTTTAAGAATTTTTTGCATGTTTGACAATCTTTTTAAATAATCATGGAATGCTGGAGTCTGATGCATTTAGTTATTGGCGGATACATTTTGAAGCCCATGCATATACAACCAATTAATTTCTTGGCAATTGATTAACCCAATTATATATACTTAGCCTATGTTTGGTTCAGTTTCTAGAAAATCGATTAGTTGTATCTATTATTTGTTTGGTTCGAGAAATGAGTTATCCATTAACTTTTAATTAAGGGTAACCAATCTTCCAAATTGTAACCCAAAAAAATAGATGAAAAACAAGAAGAAAGAAAATTTCACTGGAAATTCTTTTTCATTATTGAACCAAATACTCAATAAAGTAATAATTATTGTTATCATTCCCTTGATTTGATTTCATTCTCTTTTCATTCCTTTACTTGACCAAACAAGTACTTATTTCAATTGAACTTATGTTTTGAAACAATCAGTCACACTTTTGGCAAGTGTGGGCGGAGTAGAAGTGAATGTTGCAAACAATGAGGGGATGACAGCACTGGATGTTCTGATCCACAGCAGAAGAGATGTGAGGGACTCCGAAATCGAAAAATCCCTAATTAAAATTGCCAGAACCACCCTGCAACTGCTGCTTCGTCATCCAATAACAACAACAACAACAATAACAGTTGGAAGAGTTTGATGAAGGAGCATGCCGGATGGCTTGATAGAAAGAAAGATGCATTAATGGTGGTGGCTTCGCTGATCGCCACCATGGCCTTCTAGGTCGGGGTCAACCCTCCCGGCGGTGTCTGGCAGGAAGACAAATTCGTCGACGAATTGGCAAATCGAGTAGCTTATCCACACGCAGCAGGCGAATCTATATGGGGAGATCAATACATCGACACGTATGTGAGGTTTTACATTGCCGACGCTGTGGCCTTCATAGCCTCCCTCAGCATTGTGTTGCCCATGAGGCGGAGATTCTTCGTGTGGATCCTCATGGTGGTCACATGGACTGCCATCACAGCCATCGCGATGTGTTATGTGCTCGCGATAGGTGCGATCACGCCCTTCAACCGCTACGAGATTTTTACGAATGGTTTATCAAACATGGTGTACGTGTGGATCTGCTTGATGGCTCTCCTACTCATCGCGCACACCATTCGTATGATAGTGAAGTTTGTTAAGATGATCAGGAAAGCATGGATGAGGATGAGGACGAGGAGGCATGCGAACTTAACTAGCCAAAACCCCTGAAAATTAAATTAATTATATACTCTATTCGTCCTATTATTCTCGTCTCATTTGTTAAATATGTATGAAGTAAGTATAAAATAATAAATAAGATAGAGGGAGTACGTATTAGAATATATTAAATGTTTATATGCCTTGTTAGTTAAATATTAAAACAGATTATTGTTGTATCTATCTAATGTATCAGTTTGGGTAACTATTTTCTAAAGCAGTTATTTTTGTTTGTAAAAATTCTTAATTATTGCTTATTTTGAAAAATATTATAAGTCGATCAGATCCTTACTCGTGTTTGTCTTAGCTGCTTTTCCCAGTAACTTCTCTTCATCTTCTTGAAACATTCATCAACGACCAAGTCTTCAACTGTCTGAATATTATAAGCATAAGTCAACCCCCAAAGTCAACCCTATGATGACCATAAACTTATAGCCCAAATCAATAAGCTCCCTGCAAATAATGTAGAGAGAGAGAGACATGGGAAAGTTTTTACGACATTGCAGCAAGAGGGGATGTAAAGGCTCTGCTTCAATTACTCGAAAAAGACCCATTTCTCCTCGACAGAGTTTGCTACACAAATCCAAACAACACTCCTCTACATATAGCAGCAATGAGAGGGTTTCTGCAGCTGAGCTTTCTTCTGCGGCGATTAGACTCATCATTGCCACTATTATTAAATTTCTAGGAAGAATATGCAAAGAAGAAAAAGAAGAAAGAAGTAGTTCAGTCTTCTTTCTATCTTGCTCAAAAGACTCGGGATTACCCGTATATATATGCAACATGAGAGAAAACAATCACAATGGGAAAGATTATAGAAAGCAGAAAAAAGAAAAGCAATATATTATTATTATTATTATTATTATTATTATCATGTTGTTGTTGTTGTTGTTGTTGTTAAGAATATACGCCTTCTGCCTCTTGGCATTAGTCACACAGAGATGACACAATAACCAAGGGAAGAAAGGAAAAGGGAAGAGAGTGTAGAAGATTGTGTGTTAATTTATTTCCTTTTTAAGTAAGGAGACAAATAAATGCGACTGACGAATGAGGAAAGTGAGACTAATGAAGTTGAACGAAAGGAGTATCAACATGCTCTTGTTATTTAAAGAAAATGAGTAAATATAAGGCATCGTACATTATGACATGATAAATCTATTGATAGCAAAATTCGACGGATTTAATACGGTTGGGCTAGCCAATACCCGTTAAGCTTTTAATCGGGTCAAGATTAAGCTTCTATATTCAGGCCCATTTAACTTTATTGCTCCATCTAGTAATTGATATTCGGTCGGGCTCTGCCATAATCGGTCCTCCTATACTATCAAGAGATTATTTTTTTTTGGTTGCATTTTCACCTATATATTAAAAGGTTAATCAACAGTGAAAGATAGTATATAATAATTCCAACAACTCGAAAAGTTAGTCAACATGAATAAAACAACCAAATTCTACTGAGTTGAACTTCGTGAATATATATATATTTTTTCTAATGATATCGATTGATTCCAACTATCTGGTTTCAAGAAAATTTCCTTCCTCTTATCGACTCCTAATTCGTTGATGTTTAGTCAATGAATTATATACATATATAAACATCCAACATGTGCATATAAATTAAAGAGTTGCAAATAAAATGAGATACTCTAATGATTAATTTAGATGGAAATCATGCTCGCATTGATAAAGTCCATCACCTTACGGTTGGAAAACTTGGTATATATGTACTTCCAAAATATGGAGAAAATGTGCACATCCTTATTCAAATAAAAATTAAATAAAAATTAAAGAGATGGAGAAGCAGCAAACAAAGCTACTCGAAGCTGCAAGAGTAGGATCCATCGCTTCACTGCAGCAGCTACTGAAAGATGATCCATTGATTCTTGATAGAGCTGCTGTCAACTGTTTCAACGAGATCCCTCTCCACGTGGCGGCCATGCTAGGCCACGTGGATTTCATGCTAGGCCATGCCGATGCAGTGGAAGCCCTCCTACGTGCCGATGCTCGAGCGTGCATGCATCGAGATCAGAGCCAGATGCTGCCTCTGCATCTGGCGGCCGTCAAAGGCCGTGTCGCGTCCATGCTGCTGCTGCTTCGAGCTCGACTAGAAGCAGCAGCAGCATACAGAGGAGGGGAGAGCATCCTGCACTTGTGTGTGAAAAGTTACCAGCTCGAGGCTCTTAGGGTTATGGTGAAGAGCAGTGTGTGTAGTTTGGAGTTCTTAAACTCCAAAGATGGTTTTGGAAACACCGTTCTGCATTTGGCTGTAGCGGAGAAGCAAGTTGAGGTATATATACAAAACTTGGTATCTCAAAATTCAATTTATATTAGTTTTATATTGTATTTTATAAAAATAATATAACATACTAAATGATGGAGTAATAGACATTTATAAGTAAAAATTAAAATTTTAAAACTTATATACCCTATCAACGCTAAAATAACTAATAAAATTGAAATTAAATGTTAAAAAATAATTATAAATCGTAATTGGATTGGTTAACCCTTGAAAATAATCGTAAAATTAAACTAAATCATTATAAAATAAATTTATTACACACACACACACACACACACACACACACACACACACATATATATATATAACTAATAAAAATCACGATTTGAAAACACGGTTAGAATACAGAGCTGGGGACAAAGAATCCCAAATCATATGCATATGTATACGATCTATCCCTTTTTTATATATAATTATTGAAGTGGTACTTTTTCAAATAAAATATGTATAAATTATTTCCTGCAATGCGAGAGTACAATTCTACTATATATACTAAAGTAAAATTGTTTTATCTAGGTATTCCTTCCAAAATCATTTTATACGCATTAATTAGACTTTGGAATTTGCAACAACTTTAAAATCTATTTGCATTAATTAGTTTTTGCTAGAATTATTATGAATAAATTACAACTCAAGAATTATTATGTTAAATTATTATGCAAATGTACAACATATATTTGAACATTTGAATTTATATATATTTACTTATTTTATAAAATATTTATAAATTATTCTCTGACAATGCGGGGTACAATTTTAGTGTATTATACGACTAATTAATTTGTTACAAATAATAATAAACTTGTTTATATTTATTATTAATTGATCTTGTGTTTTGAAACAGACCATAGCACTTTTGGTAAGTGTGAGCGGAGTAGAAGTGAATGCTGTAAACGATGAGGGGATGACAGTACTGGATGTTCTGATCCGCAGCCGAAGAGATGTGAGGGACTCCGAAATCGAAAAATCCCTAACTGAAATTGCCGGGACCACTTCACTGGAGAACCAGGGCAGCAGCCGCCTTGCAGCTGCTTCTGCTTTGTCATCTAACAACGACAACAACGACATCAACAAAAATAGTTGGGAGAGTTTGATGAAGCAGCACGCCGGATGGCTTGACCAAAAGAAAGATGCATTGATGGTGGTGGCTTCACTGATCGCCGCCATGGCCTTCCAAGTCGGGGTCAACTGTAGAGAGAGTGAGCTAAGAGAGAAATCATAATCGAAAACAGACATTTCATTAATCAAATCATCAAAATTCGATTACAAAATATCAATCAACTTCTATTTATAGACTTGGTCAACTAATCAGTCAACCAACTAAAGCTAATCTTAACTACTAAAGACGGAGACACGTGGCTCACACAGGAGCACACGATCCTAATGAAAGACAACGGCTGTGATTATTATTCAATTAAGGACTACACGAGATCGAAACCCAGTAGCCTCATATTATTGCCATACTTCATCTTCTTCATGGCTCAACTTCTTCCTCTGCAACCTTCCTGCAACCTCGACCTCTCTTCATCAACCCTCCCGGCAGTGTCTGGCAGGAAGACTACTTGGTCGATGCAGAGGGCAAGGAAGTAGAAAATCCACACATAGCAGGTGAATCTATATTCGCGGAGAAATACGCCGACGATTTCATAGAATTCTACATCACCAACGCTGTGGCCTTCATAGCCTCCCTCAGCATCGTACTGCTTCTCACCAGTGGGTTGCCCATAAGGCGGAGATTCTTCATGTGGATCCTCATGGTCATCACGTGGATTGCCATCACAGCCATCGCGAGGTGTTATGTGCTCGTGATAGGTGCGGTGATGCCCACCTACCAATTCGACATCTATACGCATGGTTTGGTATATTCGGTGTACGTGTGGATCGGCTTGATGGCTCTAGTACTCATTGCGCACACCATTCGTATCATAGTAAAGGTCATTAAACTGATCAGAAAAGCATGGGTGAGGATGAGGACGAGGAGATATGCAAGGTTAACTCGCCAAAACCCCTGAATAATTTAAATTAATTATGTACTGTACTATAATTACTCCATATTACATGCATATGCCTTGTTAGTTATTAAGACAGATGTATTGTTGTATCCATGTAATGTAATGTATCAATTCAAGTAACTATATTATATATAGTATAACAGACAACGAAGCGCAGCTCAGCTAGTAAGACGCTTCCCCTCCAACCAAGAGGTTGGGGACTCGAGTCACCTCGGCTGCGTGTGTATGTGAGTGTGTTATGTTTGGGGTTATATGAAAATAAAATATTGTCATATATTTTGCATATTAATTCGTGTAATGGTTATGCAAATAAATGTCTGATACTATATACTCCCTCTATTTCACTTAAAGTGACTCATTTCTTTTTTACCTTTTTTGGCACGCTTTTCCACGCTTCTCAATGGGTTTTAAAATAAATTTTTGAAGAATTCTTTCTTTTACGGGATACTACGACAGGTGAAGAGCAGTGTGTGTAGTTCGGAGTTCTTAAACTCAAAAGATGGTTATGGAAACACTGTTCTGCATTTGGCTGTAGTGGAGCAGCAAGTTGAGGTATATATATACATAACTTCAATATGGTAGTAATTAATATTTAATTTTAAGCATCACAATATGTATATTTTATCATACTCCCTCCGTCCCACTTATAAAGGATCATTTTTTATTTATCTGAGTCGATTAAAATAATAATATGGCCCTTTATATATGTAAGCATTTTTGGTACATTTGCACGCTATGATTTATTTCTACATGACCAGAATTTGTTTATATATCTAAACTCTTATGTAGTATATAAGAAGGGTTCATATATTGTCGAAAAATTCATCAACTTCGACCCAATTTTAGTTTTACTTTTATCAAAAAGTATTGTCAACCTTTAAAAATAATATTGTACTATCATAATGTTTAAGTAATTTTTCAGCCTCAAAAGTTTCACTTGAAATCCTCTATGTCCCAAATTCGATTTTTTAAATCTGTATCTATTTTTTTCTTCAATTTCAATATTATTATATTGTATATGATTTTGATTAATTTTACAATAATTGACCTGTGTTGACTTACCTAATTAGGGTTTATAATTATTTTCTTTTATTCAATATTAAGATTAATTATAAATTTTTCTATTATAATAAATTTTTATTTTTATGATGAACATTCATAAAAATAGTGGAATAATTAATTTAAGACATATATGGTTGGTAGTTCTCGGCACCAGTAAGACGATCGTTAGGGCTTAAGCCTCTATCACGTTTGGTTATTGGTGGAGACATTTTGAATTAATTAATGACTTGATTGAATGATATGTATATACAACTAATTAATTTGTTGACAATTAACAATTAACCCATTTACAGTATGTTAATTATTAATTGATCTTGTGTTTTGAAACAGACAATAATACTTTTGGTAAGTGTTGGCGGAGTAGAAGTGAATGCTGTGAACGACAAGGGGGATGACAGCACTGGATGTTTTGATCCACAGCAAGAGAGATGTGAGGGACTCCGAAATCGAAAAATCCCTATTTAAAATTGCCGGATCCACTTTACAGGAGAAGCAGAACGACAGCCACTTTGTAGCAGCTGCTTCTGCTTCGTCCAACAACAACAACAACAATAACAGCTGGGAGAGTTTGATGAAGCAGCATGCCGGATGGCTAGACAAAAAAGAAAGAAGCATTAATGGTGGTGGCTGGATTGATCGCCACCATGGCCTTCCAGGTCGGGGTCAACCCTCCCGGCGGTGTGTGGCAGGAAGACAAAGTGAAAGACGAAGAGGGGAATCAACTAGCTAAACCACTAGTAGCAGGCGAATCTATATTCGCGTATAAATACCGCGAGGATTACCATAAATTTTACATCACCAACGCCGTGGCCTTCATAGCCTCTCTCAGCATCGTACTGCTGGGTTGCCCATGAGGCGGAGATTTTTCATGTATATCCTCACGGTGGTCACGTGGATTGCCATCACTGCCATTGCACTGTGTTATGTGCTCGTGATGGTTGAGGTGACACCCACCAGCCACGACGAGATATTTACGGATGTTATATCATACACAGTGTTTGCATGGATCGGCTTGATGGCTCTTCTACTCATCGTGCACACCATTCGTATGATTGTGAAGTTCGTTAAGATGATCAAAAAAGCCTGGGTGAGAAGGTATGCGGGGTTAACTCGCCAAAATCCCTAAATAATTCTTGTCTAATTTGTTGAATATCTATAAAATATAAAATAATAAAGTGTAGTAAGAATAATGGGACTGAAGGACATGATTGTGCCTTTTGTTAGTTTATTAATACAAATGCAAATTTTATTTATGTAATGTATCAATTCGAGTAACTATATATTGTATCGAGTATACAATATTTTCAAAAACAATCATTTTGTTTATGGAAATTCTTAATTATCGCTTATTTTGAAAATATTATGGACACGTGTTGATCAACCATTCATATATGAGGATCTGAATCGATAAACTATTCTTCCTCATTTTCCAGTTTGAATGTTAATTCGTTTTCATATGCATTTGTGCTAGCTCATGGCCCAAGTCCATTTTGGGCTATTCCATTTATATATAGATTATAAGCCCAGTGAAACACATCTTGGCCACTATTAGAGATTCTTGAAAGAATATCTAAAGAAGATAAAGAAGAAAGTTCAGTCTTCTTTCTTGCTCAAAAGACTCGGTATTACCGTTTATATATACTACATGAGAGAAATTAAGTAATCAAATCACCAATGGATGATAATACAAACCTATATTGATATCTAGAGATTTCAACGGTCACCGCCCTTTGGTCAAAATGGGAAAGAATTATAGAAAAAAAAAAGAGTAAAAGAAATAGCAACATATTATTATTATTATTATTATTATTATTATTATTATTATTATTATTATTATTATTGAGGATATATTTTTATTTTTTGATAGCTAGCAAAAAACTCTTGTTATTTGAAGAAATGGTAATGTATTAGATATGGTTCATTATACTTCAAATAAATTTCTATTGGTAGCGAAACTTGACTGATTTAATTCGATGAATAAATACCAATGTTTTGGATTGCTAAATGATTGGAACATATATTGCAGAGAGCATTGCAATATCTTTTGTAGCAGAAAAAAGAAAAAATATACAAACATTTGGTCTCTCTCTCTTTCTCTATTTTGTTTTGCATTCTCTGTTGCTGCAATTCTGCCTTTCTTCTATTTTTTATTCTCTGCTGTGTCTCTCTGCCTTTAAGTTAGAGACTGCATACCTCTTTTTCTACCATTCTTTGCTCCATTTGTTCCATCATATCTTCAATGTGCAGTTATACTTCCATTCCTTCACGTCTGATGGCTTCTAATTTCATGCAGATCTTCAGCAATGAACGGAATGTGGAAATTATTCGACGAACTCGACCCTTTAACCTTTTGTCCTGCAACAAAAGGAATGTTTGGCACGGTGCATTTTCCGAAGTCGATTCACATTTTCAAATTCGAAAATTTAGTCAGTCTTTTGTAGATATATAAAGTTTTATCACTTCACAACTCTTCATTATTGCTCCTTCAATATAATGGTTTCGGAATCAAAATAGTTTAGCTTTAACATGCTATAATCTATAGAAATCAGGTTCTTAAGCTTATTATTCTTGATGTTTATACATGAATTGTGCTGCTTTCATGTTTGGTTGTTATATTACGATCTTTAACTTTTGGTTTTTTTTCTTTATAATACAAAATTTACAGAGCAACGTTGTCAATTGAATTATAATACAAAATTTTAATTTTTGGAAAGAAAATTGCTATAAATATTCCAATTGCAGTGGGCTTGATAAATCATAATATTGTGGCATAATTTGAGTTCAAATAATTGAACATATCTTCTGAAATGTACACATTGCAGCGGCGGACTTGGAAGATGCCTCTAAAATAATGGCAGAGAGGTGTGGAAATGAAGGGGAGAAGAGGCCAGTATAGTATATGAACATTGAATATGGAAGCCATTGTATCAACAAAATTATTGCACACATCTTTATCAATTTTTCGACAAACTTATTTTATTTTGTCATTATTCATGCTGAATGTTACTCTACATTTATTCAATGATTTAAAGATTAAACTCCATTTACCATTTGGTTAATTAATGTGTGGAGTGGAAATTGGCTTAGTTCATCCAATCTCTGTTTCATCAGCATTTTCCTTTCTACCTTCAAAATTCAGAAATTACTCTTTTTTAGACAAATTATAAGTTTACTTATTTTCTATCTATCAAACTGATGAATCTGGAGAACAAGTTAAATGAGATGTTCAGAGTTCAGATTGTTTGTCACTACAAACACTCCACTGAAGATCTGGACTGTCAAATAGGGATGTCAAACAGGCCAACCCACCGGGTTTCGGGCGAGCCCTATTGGGTTGCGGGCTATTCGGTTCGGGTTAATCGGGCTTTTTTTTTCCGGGCTAATATTTTTTGGCCCTAACCCTAACCATCTCGGTTTCGGGCTAGCCCACCAGGCCATAGAGTTTGCAAAAAATAAATTTGACATCGTATAAACATAAAGATAAATATTGTTTCAACACATATTTGTATATAATTTATTAAATATTGTGAATTTAACAAACATATTTTTGAAATAGTAATCTTTATTTTAATTTTCACCAAGTGTTGAAGAAAAAATGTAGTATAAAATTTAAAATGATGATTATATTTTCATTAAAAAAAATTAAAAATACTCAATAATAATTAAAAACATGACCTAATTATCAAATGTATAAGTAGAGTAATGGAATATCACATGAATTTTGATTCATGGCTAACCCACCAGGCCAACCCTCGGGCTTTTTTCGGTCCAGCCCTATCGGGCTTTTTTACTTTCGGGCTATTATTTTTAGGCCCTAACCTACCATTTTCTTCGGGCTATTCGGATCGGCCCATCGGGTTCGGGCTTTTTTGATATCCCTACTGTCAAATATAGGAACAAGACATTAATGGAGAAGAAGATGAGAGATGTTTTTTGTGACTTCAAATATTTAAATACTATTTTTTTATTTACTCAATAAAACCACAAATAGATAAGGATACGTGTACATAAGAAGTTACAAATTATTTTACGAATAAAATATGTATATTTACAAATTCTCGCTATCACTGTGTGAAAATGCATTTATAAATTATAATAGTTGCAAATCAAAGAGTAGAAAAAGAAAAAAAAAATCAAATAACAACGCCTCGATAAATTGGCAAACCTAGTAATTTTAAAGACCAAAGAGTTTGATAAATTGGCACGATGGCCTCGATAGGGTTGGCCCATAATTTATAGGTTGAGGACCTACACTCTCAAGAGATACTGTATTTATTTTTATTTTTATTTTTATTTTCTTTTCTGCATTTTAACCATATTAAAAGGCTGGGCCGACAATGCGGATATAATAATTCCAATGACTCGAAAAGTATAGTCTTTTATTATTATTAATTTTTTGAAGGGCAAAGAGTAACCCTATTAAAAGGCTGGCCCAACAATACGGATATAATAATTCCAACGACTCGAAAAGTATAGTCTTTTTTTTCTTTTCTTTTTTTTCTTTTTGAAGGGCGAAAGCCCAAAAGTATAGTCAATATGAATAAAGCATTTATTTTCTATATGAACTGATATGTACTATGATTTTTGTCTAATAATGTTGATTGATTACAACTGTATGTGGTTCTCGAGAAATTTCTCTTTATCTTATTGACTCTCGAATTCGGATCGAAGTCCTCGCAGTGTCGCATTAATAGTTTCTTTTAGTAGAATTTAGATTTTTTAAAATTTATTTTTGAGAGATATATTTATAATAAATTTTTTTAAATATTATCGTCACAGTTTATGGGTACATAAATATTTCCTTTGTCAGTATATAAGTTTGCACCACACACACACAGAGATAAAGAGCAATTACATTGTAAAAATCTATCACTATTATAAAAGAGCAAATTCTTACAATTTTTGTTTTGCCTAATATACCCATATTCTAAATCTATTTTGAGGATAATAAAGTAATTATGAATGTAATTTTATTGTTAAATTAAATTTATATAAACTTATTCTACTTCAACTATAATTTCACTTTTCCGCTCTTATTTATCTTCTCAATTTTCCAAGAATATTATTCATATCCTCAATAATCTATTGTTTCTTACGTGTTATATCATAAAACTCACAATAATAAATAATAAATACGATATAAATAGTAAAATATAAGAAAAATTATAATACGTATTATTTTTAACATATTTTTCAAAATTAATTAAAAAAAACATATCTACGTGCAACGCACATAATCTATGCTAATACTAAATAAAAACATACATCGAAAGTATAACTATTTTTTTTTTTCCTTTTATCGATGTGCTATTACAAATATATGAGTGACATAGTATGGTTTCGGGTTATAGGCATAAAATAAGATAAATTTAAATGGAAATAATGTAATTAAACACTAATGTATTTGAAATAAAATAAAGGAAATTAGGGCCTACAAAACTACCATAAAGAAAAAAGAAAGACAAAAAGAAAAAGATATAGGGCTCACAAAGCTCAATAATAAAGGAAATTAGGCCCTACAAAACTATCAAAAAAGAAAAAAGCAAAACAAAAAGATATAAAGGAAATTAGGCCCTACAAAGAAAAAAGAAAAACAATAAATTGGCACTACAAAACACAAAAGAACAAAATATAAGAAAAAAAATCATATTATTATATAGTGGAGAAATCTATACTACAATTAAAAGCTGAGTTTTCAATATATTTACTATCATACCCTTTCCCCGCCTAAAAACTAACTGAGTCAACATGAGTGAGTGGATTGCCATATTGTTGGAAACTACGCTTATATATAGACAACCAAAATATGGAGAAAACGTATCCTTATTCCTTACTTACAATCAAATTATAAAAAAAAAAAAAATTAAAGAGATGGAGAAGCAGCAAACATTGCTACTTGAAGCTGCAAGAGTAGGCTCCATTGCTTCACTGCAGCAGCTATTGAAAGAGGATCCATTGATTCTTGATAGAGCTGCTGTCAACTGTTTCAACGAGACCCCTCTCCACGTGGCGGCCATGTTAGGCCACGTTGAGTTTGTGAAGAAGGTCGTCGAGTTGAAACCGGAACTCGTGAACGAGTTGAACTCGGACGGATCGTCTCCACTGCATCTGGCATCAGCCAAAGGCCATGCCGATGCAGTGGAGGCCCTCCTACGCGTCGATACTCGAGCTTGCATGCATCGAGATCGGAACCAGATGCTGCCTCTGCATCTGGCGGCCGCCAAAGGCCGCGTCGAGGCCATGCTGCTGCTGCTTCAAGCTCGGCCTGAAGCAGCAGCAACGTACAGAGGAGGGGAGAGCATCTTGCATTTGTGTGTGAAAAGGTACCAAGTCGAGGCTCTTAAGGTTATGGTGAAGAGCAGTGTGTGTAGTTCTGAGTTCTTGAACTCTAAAGATGGTGATGGAAACACTGTCCTCCACTTGGCTGTAGCGGAGAAGCAAGTTGAGGTATATTTACGTGTATCGACTTGTCCAATTATACTATTCAATTCTAAGCATTAAATTGAATATAAATAAGCATCATCCTAAAATAAAACATCACAATATGTATAGACGATGTAAGCGTTTTTGGTACATTAATCTGACTAGGATTTGTTTTTATACATCATCTTAAAATTGTCATGAATGTAAAGTTAAGACTAAATTTGTCATAAAGTGAATTTAATTAGGCTAAATTTGTGTATTTTTTCCCCATATATAAACTCTTATATACTCCCTCCGTCCCACTGCAATAGACTTGCTTCTTTTCGGCACTAGATTTTAGCATAGTGTATATAGAGTTAAAGTGTAGTGTTTAATACAATTTTAATGCAAATTTTATTAATTTAAAACTATAGCATCATAGATGCATAAAAACATATTGATGTTTGATCATAAATAAAAAATCACATCAAGACGTTTAATTTGGTATAAAAATCAGAGAACAAACGAGCAAGTTATAATAATTTAAACTTTTGCAATTTAAACTATATTGAGATACGTGCTAAGAGATGAGTGAATGATAGAATGTTTAGTGATCCATTTAATGAGCTAATTCTTTCCATTTTAAGAAACATGACTATTGAAGTGGTACGTCCTAATAATTTTCCAGCCCAAAAATTTTACTTAAGATCCTCTATCTCAAATTTAGTAGTATTAAATATAGTGTAAAATCCCCTCTCACCAAACTAAATAGCAATTTTTTTTTTACATTGACCTCTATATTCAACCCCTATTGAAGACACGTTTGGTTTTTGGCGAAGACATTTTGAATTAATGTAATAATTGAAACATATGTCTATACAACAACTTAATTTGTTGACAATTAATAATTAACCCTTTTATACTATTAATTATTAATTGATCTTGTGTTTTGAAACAGACCGTCACACTTTTGGTAAGTGTGGGTGGAGTAAAAGTGAATGCCGTAAACAATGAGGGAATGACAGCACTGGATGTTCTGATCCGCAGCAGAAGAGATGTGAGGGACTCCGAAATCGAAAAATCCCTAATTGAACTTGACGGAACCATTTCACAGGAGAAGAAGCAGACTGGCAGCTGGCATACAGCTACTGCTGCTTCGTCATCCAATAACAACAACAATAACAACAACAACAACAAGAGCAAGGACAGCCGGAAGAGTTTAGGTTTGATGAAGCGGCATGCTGGATGGGTTGACAGAAAGAAAGATGCATTGATGGTGGTGGCTTCGGTGATGGCCACCATAGCTTTCCAGGTCGGGGTCAACCCTCCCGGCGGTGTTTGGCAGGATGACAAATTAGTCGTCGAACATGGAAAAAACGTAACGCAGAAAGCAGGCGAATCTGTATGGGGGGATAAGTACCCCGATGATTACTTGTTGTTTTATGGCATGAACTCTGTGGCCTTCATAGCATCTCTCAGCATCGTACTGCTTCTCACCAGTGGGTTGCCCATGAGGCGGGGATTCTTCGTGTGGATCCTCATGCTCGTCACGTGGATTGCCATCACAGCCATTGCGCTGTCTTATGTGTTCGCGATAGATGTAGTTGCGCCCTCCAGGCACTACAAAGATTTTACGGGTGTTATATCACACGCGGTGTTCGCGTGGATCAGCTTGATGGCTCTCCTCCTCATCGCGCACACCATTCGTATGATCGTGCACACCACTCGTGCGATAGTGAGGCTCGTTAAGAAGATCGGAAAAGCATGTATGAGGATGAGGGGGAGGAGACATGCAAGCTTAACTAGCCAAAACCCCTGAAAATTAAATTAATTATATACTCCCTATGTACTATTATTCTCGTCTCATTTGCTGAATATCTATAAAGTACTATAAAATAATAAAATGGGACAATAAAAGAATAAATGAGAAGGAGGGAGCACTAAAATATATTGCATGTTTTGCCTTGTTAGTTAGTTATTAATACAGATGTATTGATGAAACGGATGGATGGGACCCTTACTCGTGTTAGTCTTAGCTGCTTTCCCACCAACTACAACGAGATGTTTACGGATGTTATATCATACACAGTGTTTGCATGGATCGACTTGATGGCTCTTCTACTCATTGCGCACACCATTCGTATGATTGTGACTTTTGTTAGTAGTTTATTAATACAAATGCATTGTTTTATTTATGTAATGTATCAATTTGAGTAACTATAGATTGGATGTTACGTTTATTTGATGATCTATCAGCTCATGGTGTCTGTTTTTTTCTGGAAGTAATCATAAATGTCAAATGTTTTGGGTAAAGTTGGAGATCGTCACATAACGACCGAATTTCGGTAGTGAAATCCCGCATATGTACGTTAATGATAAGAAACCCAAATCAGAAAAGTTGCAGATCGCGCAGTGCCCTATTTCCAGAGAAATCGCCGGCCTCCTACGCTGATTCAACCCTCCGCCGGTGAGCTCTCCTTCTCCGTCGATTATTTGACCTCTCCCCCCCCCCCCTCTCTCTCTAATTACGTGTTTCGCCTTGAAGGCGAATTGTTTTGACGCCGCCGTTGAATAGACGCCGCCGACAATCCGAAGCTCATCCTTGAAGTTGAGGTATTCATCATCTACAAATATTTCTCATTTTCTTTCTCAAACAGTGCAAGTGAACTGAAATAATCTTCTCTCTTCTATGTGCTTTTATCCCTAAACACGAAGAAGAACTCGCTGAGGTAAGCAAGAATTTTCCAATCGTGTGTTTCTAAATTGGTGAGTGAATTCCATAGTTTCTATATTGGAAGGAAATGCAGCTAACTGATCAAGTCTTCGTTTGAACTCTTAAAAGTTTGATTTCACAAGTTATGAAAGAGGAATTAAGTGGAAAAAATAACCAATTATTTTTTTATATTAGTTTTGATCTTTTATGCAGACAACTATACAATGTAGGATAGATTTATTAAGAAATGTGAATATTTTATTAAAATCTTTCTGGTTGAGGCTGTCTCGATCCTCTGTGTTTTGCAGTAACTATGGTTGATGTTTTCACCGTTGACCACTAACTACCGAAAATTCGGTATTTGTGCTTTAACGACCGACAATTCGGTCGCCGATGATCTAACGATGCACTGTTTAACTACGAATATTTTTAGTCGTTAATTTGGTAGTTAAGTGGTTTAACTACCAAATATTTGATTTCAACTACCGAATTTTCGGTAGTTAAACCCCGCTTTTATTGTAGTGTTCTCCGAGGCGGCCAGAGCCGTGTTGCTTTTGGTGAGCTCGAGCGCTCCCATGTAGAGCGCTCGAGCGGGGACGTTCCCGACCAGGGAAGTGGTCAGGCCGTGGTAGAATTGATAGAGTAGAATTTGGTAGAGCAGCGACGTTTCGAACAAATAACAAAGACCGGCGCCTTGTCCAACAAGGTCAGCGGCGATGAGGCTGAGCGCGGAGGACTTCTCCGTCGGCAGCGGCAAACTCGAGTTCACAGGGTGTGAACGAGAAGAATAAATTAGGGCAAACTTTGCGTATATTATTTCTTATCCTTCAAAAATATTTGATGCCCTATTTATATAAACTAGACCCTAGTGTTGGTTCGACCTATTCCTAGTCCGGGAAAGAACCAACAAAGAAAACCCGAACGGAGCTTATAATATGCTCGACTCCAATACATTAATTATTGTATTTAAAAATAACGAAAATAACCACTAATTAATCTTACAACATCATAAATAAAGCTATTCAGTTGGAGAATCGCACGGGAGGCTTGATTCGGTCTCTCGGCTGAAGTGTCCTCGACATCGTCTCTTTATCACTCTCCAACTCATCCGTTCTCTCTTCATATACGTCGTCCGAATCCTTCACCTCGACGGAGTCCTCATCATTCCTCTCTATTGCATTAGGCGTGGGTATTGAGTCCGTATCAACTCCCCCCCCGTTAAAATCCGCCTTGACCGCAAGGGGAAGGTGTGGAAAGTGGCGACGAACATACTCCGAAGGTTCCCAAGAAGGAGATGTGGCAGCATCTTGCCAACGGACGAGGACATGCTCCACAGCTTTACCATCACGCCATAATATCCTGGTATCCAGTACTTCGATAGGCTGCACAAGAGGACGATCACCACAAAACTCCGCAGGTAAGGGCGTCGGCGGAAAGTCATCACCTAGAACAAATTCACGAAGAAGACTAACATGAAAAACATTATGAATGCGGCTACCTTCCGGAAGTTTCAGACGATATGCCACGGATCCGACTCGCTCAAGAACCTCGTATGGACCATAATACCGCCTAGATAATTTGGCCGAAATCAGACGTGCCACCGAGTATTGACGATACGGCTGCAACTTTAACCACACGAGTTCACCAACCTCAAATTCAACATGCCGACGATGTCTATTTGCAGTATCACGCATCCTTTGCTGTGCCAGTTCCAGATTCTTCCGTAACTTGATTAACAAGTCACCTCGTTGTGCAATCAATTCCGCAATCTTTGGTGGAGTCCGCGCGGATGGTGACGCAGCTATCAAACGCGGGGGTTCCCGTCCATAAAGAGCTTGGTATGGAGACATGCCGAGACCGGAATGATGAAAACAATTAAGGGCTAACTCTGCCCAAGGAAGAAAATTGCACCACTTCGAAGGTTTTTCCGCCGTGAAAGCCCTCAAATATTGTTCAAGTCCCCTGTTACGGACCTCCGTTTGGCCGTCGGACTGCGGATGATAAGCTGTGGAGAAGTGAAGCTTGGTGCCACTTAAACGATGCATCTCCTCCCAAGTAGCATTCAAAAAGACCGGATCACGATCAGAGACAAGAGTCTTGGGAAACCCATGGTGTTTAACCACAGTATTGATGAACAAGTGTGCCACGCGAAGCGCATCGAACTGAGTGGGAAGAGGAGCAAAGTGAGCATACTTCGAAAGCCGATCCACGACCACCATAATAGCAGTATAACCTCGAGAAGGTGGTAATCCGGTGATGAAATCCATAGATACATCTTCCCACACTTGGGCTGGAATGGGTAATGGTTGTAACAGACCCGCCGGTTTTTGAGTCGAGTATTTGGTTGCTTGACAAGTGACACAGGCGGCGACAAACTTTTTCACCTCCTGGCGCATCTTAGGCCAATAAAAACCAGCAGCCAATAACTTGAAAGTGCGTTCATACCCCGGATGACCCGCCAACGGGGAACTATGGTGCTCATGTAGGAGAAGTGGCTTCAAGGCCAACTGTGGACTTAAAAAAATACAACGATTAAAGAAAACCAAGCCATCGACATAGGAGAGATGCGGAGAAGCTGTACCCGTCCGAATGGACTGCACCAAGTTTTGAAGATCGGGACGTACCGCTGTTTCCTCTTTCAGCCGATCAAGTAAGTCCGGAGTTGGAAGCGAGAGAACCGACAGTTGGGCTCCTACCTCAACTTCGTCGGTTGGCTCGAGCGATCGTGTAACTTGTGGCTGTAGGGGATCAGCATCACGACGAGAAAGAGCGTCGGCGGCTTTATTCGAGCTGCCCGTCTTGTATTCGATGCGAAATTTATAGCCCATTAATTTCCGAACATAAAAATGTTGGTCCGGAGTCTGCACCACCTGTTGGAGGAGCTCCTTCAAACTCTTCTGGTCACTACGAATAATAAATTCACGCCCCAACAAATATTGACGCCATTTCTGAACAGCTTCCACAATGGCGTACAGCTCTTTGTGATATGTGGATGCACTCCGACGGCGAGGGTCCAGCTTTTTACTAAAATAAGCGATTGGATGCTTATTTTGAATCAAGACCGCCCCGATGCCCACGTCAGACGCGTCTGTCTCAATGCAGAAAGGTTGCTGAAAATCCGGAAGACTCAATACAGGTGCGGTGGACATCGCCGTTTTTAACTGCTGGAAGGCCAATTGCGCGTCCTCATTCCAAGAAAATGAATCCTTTTTTAATAACTCCGTAAGGGGTGCCGCCAGCATGGAGTAGTGTGCGATAAAATGCCGATAGTATCCTGTTAAGCCAAGGAACCCCCGAAGCTGTTTGACAGTTGTAGGGGTAGGCCATGCGATCATTGCTTCAATCTTGGCGGGATCCGCCTTAAGAAGACCATCAGAAACCAAATGGCCCAAGTATTCCACCGTCGTGCTACAGAAAGAACATTTTGATAATTTGACAAAAAATTGGTGCGCTCGAAGCAACTCGAGAACGGCGGCTAAATGCTTACTGTGGTCGGCCAAGGACGAGCTATAGACCAAAATATCATCAAAGAAGACAATCACACACTGGCGCAGTAGCGGTTTGAAAATGTGGTTCATTGCGGCCTGAAAAGTTGACGGAGCATTTGTAAGACCGAAAGGCATGACCAAAAACTCAAAGTGGCCGTCATGAGTTCTAAAGGCGGTTTTAAAAATATCCAAATCATGCATACGAATCTGGTGGTAACCCGAACGGAGATCAAGTTTGGAAAAATATATAGCACCACCCAATTCGTCAAAAAGTTCATCGGCCGTGGGTATTGGAAAGTGATCCGGCACCGTGGCCATATTTAACGCACGGTAATCAATGCAGAACCGGAACGTGCCGTCTTTCTTGCGGATGAGCAGTACCGGAGAAGAAAACGGACTCTGGCTACGCTGAATGATGCCTTGGTCCAACATGTCGCGCACCTGGCGTTCAATTTCATTCTTTTGAAAATAAGGATACCGGTAGGGACGAACATTGATGGGTTTTGTGTGTGGCAACAAATGAATCCGATGATCAAACTCCCGCTTCGGAGGCATCCCCACGGGCATGGCAAACACACTGCGGAAGTCCTCAAGGACTGAACGGATAGCAGGCGGGAGGTCCTCCGAAAAGACGATCTCAGTCGATGATGACGCTGCGGAGGCTAACCCCTCAAGTGGAACCAACTCATAAAATTCATGTGCTGAAGAATGTGCCGCCAAAAGAAGCAAGGATTGGAGCGAGATTTGCCGAGGAGGCGTCAGCGAACCTCGAATAATGTGGAATCCCCCATTTATTTGGAATTCCAACGTCTTTCCCACGAAATCAGCAGAGACCTTTCCCAAAGATTCGAGCCATGCCATCCCCAAAATAACGTCGGAACCATGGACGTCCAGTACATGAAAATCGATGGCAAACTGAATATCCTGCATTGTTAGTTTGGTGGCACGAGCGACATGAGAACACGTTAACGAAGCACCGTTACCTACATACACTCTGAATGGCCTGATCGGTGTCAGAGGCAACAGTAGGCGCTCCGCAACACGAGAATGTAGAAAATCATGGGTGCTACCCGTGTCAATCAAAACTGTAACCGGGCACGGACCGATGGAGCCCAGCACGCGAAACGGTCGCGATTGCGCACTACTCTCTAGGGCTTTGAGGTGTGAAAGATCATCGGTAATAATATCCTCGTCCGAAGCACGTTCGTCATCCTGATTCTGAAATTCCCCGTCCTCCTCTCCGAAATACGCTAACACTTTAGTCTGACAAACATGACCACGAACCCATTTCTCCGGACAGTAGAAACAGAGGCCCCGCTTAGAGCGTTCCGCTTTCTCATTGTTAGACACGCGTATAGGTTTGAACATAGCTCGGTCGCTATCACGGCTGGGCGTTGGGGCCGCTACAGTGGAAGCTGGGATGATGGCGTTGGACGCGCGATTATCCCTCCAACGAGTGCGATTAAATTGGGCATTCCGTTCCTCTTGCGATGCGGCGAGTCGCAATGCCAAAGCCATGGTCGCAGCCAAAGAGGTGGGCTGCTGTAACTCCACTTTTTCTTGAATCGGATCCTTGAGACCCGCAATAAACATCGGAATGAGGGCAGTCTCGGATAAACCTTCAATCCGATTCGAATAACGTTCAAAAGTAGCCTGGTAATCGGCCACAGTCCCCGTCTGAACTAGTTTCGATAATGGGCCAATGAAGTTTCGAAAGCTTTGAGGATCGAAACGGTGGCGAACATCTTCCAAAAAATCGTGCCATGCCACAATTCGATTATTCGCACGATAATTGAATATCCACTGGGAAGCGGGCGGATGAAAGAGCATGACTGCGTAGTGTAGTCGTTCAGCATCCGGTAGTCCCAAATGGTCGAAGTAATATTGCACGCGGGCGATCCAACTTGAAGCGTCAGATCCATCAAAATGAGGGGCATCCATTTTAATTCCCTTCGGCAACTCAGCGTGCGCATGCATGCGACGGTCTCGGCGAATAGGTGCAGCCCGCCATGCTCCATGGCGAAGATCGTCGGTATCATCTTCCTCCGAGTGTGGGTGCGAGATCGGGCGATCCCACGAAGACAACTGTGACAGCTGTCGCGGCGGAGGGCGAGCATTAACTGTGAAAGGGCGCTGCTGTGCGCGACCGAACGCGCGACGATGGGTACCCAGAAATGCCCCTCGTCGTGAGCAGCTGTCCTCACGCCGAAAGTGGTTGAAATCCGGTGTGCCAAACTCGTTATTTCGCCCATAACGGTTGCCCCCACCACCTTCAGCGTTGAAGTCCGAGGCAGCCACTCCCTTATTCCTCCCTCGGCGTGACTGCAAATCGGCGAACGTGAATTCCTCATCGGCGTCGTCCTCGTATGGTGGGTCCGGGTCGAGGTCGAACACATGTCGCTGGTTATCGCGACGGCGATCGTGGCTGGTGAACCTGAGTTCGAGCGCGTCGAGTCGCTGCATTAGCCATTCCATGTTTAGGGTTAAGGAGTCAACGGGATCAGCGATTGGCTGCCTGGAAGATTGCGCGGTGGGATGTGGTGTCAGGTGGCTACCGGGCTGGAATACAAACTCTCGGGGTGTCGATGGTGGCAGACTACACGAGGGCCCGATGACGAACTCCTGAGTGTTGGCGCCGGTGAGGATTCCTTTCGCGGATGGTGTAGTGTCGGTATTGGCCATGAATTCGGGACGAGAGCACCAGTTGATAGAGTAGAACTTGGTAGAGCAGCGACGTTTCGAACAAATAACAAAGACCGGCGCCTTGTCCAACAAGGTCAGCGGCGATGAGGCTGAGCGCGGAGGACTTCTCCGTCGGCAGCGGCAAACTCGAGTTCACAGGGTGTGAACGAGAAGAATAAATTAGGGCAAACTTTGCGTATATTATTTCTTATTCTTCAAAAATATTTGATGCCCTATTTATATAAACTAGACCCTAGTGTTGGTTCGACCTATTCCTAGTCCGGGAAAGAACCCACAAAGAAAACCCGAACGGAGCTTATAATACGCTCGACTCCAATACATTAATTATTGTATTTAAAAATAACGAAAATAACCACTAATTAATCTTACAACATCATAAATAAAGCTATTCAGTTGGAGAATCGCATGGGAGGCTTGATTCGGTCTCTCGGCCGAAGTGTCCTCGACATCGTCTCTTTATCACTCTCCAACTCATCCGTTCTCTCTTCATATACGTCGTCCGAATCCTTCACCTCGACGGAGTCCTCATCATTCCTCTCTATTGCATTAGGCGTGGGTATTGAGTCCGTATCAAGAATCCTCTGCAGCCGTCGCTGCGGAGGATGGATCGCGCGATCCTCGAACAGGGGATCGCGTGCAGCAGCATCTGCTGCCGCGTCTTCAGCACGACGATGGGGTAGAGAGCGCAGGAAACCGACGAGAAAAGGGCGGCGCCGAGGAAGAAAAACTTGGATTTGTCGAGCATTTCCCAATCTATATTGGCGGGAACGTGGATTTCTGCAGCTGAGTTTCCTTCTGCGGCGATTAGACTCATCTTGGCCACTCTTAGATTTCTGGAAAGAATTTGCAAAGAAGAAAAAGAAGAAAGTAGTAGTTCAGTCTTCTTTCTTGCTACTCGGTATTACCCGTATATATACACAATGGGAATGATTATAGAAAAAAAAGCAAGATATTATTATTATTATTAATGTTTTGGAGTGCTAAATGATTGGGCCGGCCAAGACACGTTAAGCTTTTAACCGGGTCAAGATTAAGCTTCTCTCTTCAGGCCCATTTAACCAAATTGCTCCATCTAGAAAAAGCCCGTCCCGATATTCGGTCGGGCTCTGTCATAATTTTAAAGACCAAAAACTTTGATGATTCTATAAATTGGCCCAATGGCCTCGATGGGTTGGCCCATAGTTAATAGCTTGTGGACCTACACTCTCGAGAGATATTTTTCCTTTTATTTTCTTTTCTGCATTTTCACCCTATTAAAAGGTTGGCCAACACAACAGTGACGGATATATATTTCCAACGACTCGAAAAGTTTATTCAATATGAATAAAACAATTCTATACGAACTGAAATGTATACTATGATTTTTTGTCTACTAATGTTGATTGATTACAACTTATGTGGTTCCCGAGAAATTTCTCTTTATCTATTGACTCGCGAATCCAGATCGAAATCGTTTTAGTGCCACATTAATAGTTTTTGTAGAATTTAAGTTTGTTTTTGTGGGCACATAAATATTTCCTCTCTTAGTACACACACACAGAAAGAGCAATTACATTGTAAAAATACTAAGAGAAAATAAAAACGTAAATCGAAAGTATAACTATATACTATATTTTGATAATTTTATGGATGTACACGTACTACAAATATACTCCGTATAACATAATATGGTTTCGGGTTATAGCTAGGCACAAAATAAGATAAATTCAGATGGAAATATTGTAATTAAACAGTAATGGAAATAATGTATTTTAGTTCCTTCTTGTGTAAATGTCAAACTTTACATGCAGACGGCATTGATGCTTTTTTTTTTTTTTTTCTTTCCGAAACAATTAAACTGAAATTTAAAAATTACGTTAGACATTTTGCCACGGAAGTCTGGGTGTTTAGTCCATCGCCATATTGTTGGAAACTAGGCTTATATATAGACATCCAAAATATGGAGAAAACGTATCCTTATTTCCTTACGTACAAATCAAATAAAATAAAATAAAAAATAAATATATATATATATATATATTTTAAAGTGATGGAGAAGCAGCAAACAAAGCTACTCGAAGCTGCAAGAGTAGGATCCATCGCTTCACTGCAGCAGCTACTGAAAGATGATCCATTGATTCTTGATAGAGCTGCTGTCAACTGTTTCAACGAGACCCCTCTCCACGTGGCGGCCATGCTAGGCCACGTGGATTTCATGAGGGAGATCCTCGCGTTGAAACCCGAGCTGGTGAACGAGTTGAACTTGGACGGATCGTCTCCACTACATCTGGCATCAGCCAAAGGTCATGCCGATGCAGTGGAGGCCCTCCTACGCGTCGACACTCGAGCGTGCATGCATCGAGATCGCAACCAGATGCTGCCTCTGCATCTGGCGGCCGCCAAAGGCCGCGTTGAGGCCATGCTGCTGCTGCTTCAAGCTCGGCCTGAAGCTGCAGCAGCATACAGAGGAGGGGAGAGCATCTTGCATTTGTGTGTGAAAAGATACCAGCTCGAGGCTCTTAGGGTTATGGTGAAGAGTAGTGTTTGTAGTTCGGAGTTTTTAAATTCCAAAGATGGCGAAGGAAACACTGTTCTGCATTTGGCTGTAGCGGAGAAGCAAGTCGAGGTATGTATGTTTATAGTATTTTGTTTGTCAATCTTTTTAAATAATCCTTCGTATATATCACACATGGAATGCCGGAGTCCGATGCGGAAAATCACGTTTAGTTATTGGTGGAGACATTTTGAAACACATGCATATAAAAACAATTAGTTTCTTGACAATTGATTAACCCATTTATATGTACTTGGTACATATTTGGTTCAGTTTTTTTCCTGATGTCTGGAATTGAATCAATCAATTGTATCTATTACGTGTTGTTTGGTTTGAGTAATGAGTTATTCATCACTTTTATATGAACGCTTACCCCCAAAATAGAGAAAAAACAAGAAGAAAGAAAATCTCACAAGTGATTCTTTTCTATTATTGAACCAAACACTTGGTATAAGTAATAGTTATAGTTACCATTCCCCTTGATTTGATTCCATTCTCTTACTTGAACTAAATGAGTACTTATTTCAATTGATCTTGTGTTTTGAAACAGACTGTATCACTTTTGGCAAGTGTGGATGGAATAGACGCAATTGCTGTAAACAATGAGGGGATGGCAGTAATGGATGTTCTGATCCGCAGCAGAAGAGATGTGAGGGACGCCGAAATCGAAAAGACACTAATCAGTATTGTCAGAACCAATTTACAAGAGATCCAGAGCGGCAGCCGCGCTGCAACTGCTGTTTTATCATCCAACAACAACAGCAGCAGCTGGAAGAGTTTGATGAAGCAGCATACTGGATGGCTTGACCAAAAGAAAAATGCATTAATGGTGGTGGCTTCGCTGATCGCCACCATGGCCTTCCAGGCCGGGGTCAACCCTCCTGGCGGTGTCTGGCAGGAAGACAAATCGCTCGACGATCAGATGAAGCCACTAGATTACCCGCACCTAGCAGGCGAATCTATATGGGGACATAAATTCTCCAAGTATTACTTGAGGTTTTACATCGGCAACGTTGTGGCCTTCATAGCCTCTCTCAGCATCATACTGCTTCTCATCAGTGGGTTGCCCATGAGGCAGAGATTCTTCATGTGGATCCTCATGGTAATCACGTGGACTGCCATCACAGCCATCGCTTGGTGTTATGCGCTTGCGATAGATGCGGTGACGCCCTCCAAGACCTACCAAACCTTTGGGGATGTTGTAACATGCACGGTGTATGTGTGGATCGGCCTGATGGCTCTCCTACTCATCGCGCACACCATTCGTATGATAGTGAGGCTCGTTAAGAAGATCAGAAAAGCATGGATGAGGATGAGGGCGAGGAGGCATGCAAGCTTAACTCGCCACAACCCCTGAAACTTAAATTAATTATATACTCTATTCTTCCTATTATTCTCGTCTCATTTGTTAAATATATATGAAGTAAGTATAAAATAATAAATGAGACAGAGGGAGTATTATAATATATTAAATGTTTATATGCCTTGTTAGTTAAATATTAAAATAGATGTATTGTTGTATCTATGTAATGTATCAGTTTGGGTAACTATTGTATCGAGTACATAATATTTTCTAAAGCAGTTAATTTTGTTTGTAAAAATTCTTAATTATTGCTTATTTTGAAAAATAGTATAAGTCGATCAGATCCTTACTCGCGTTTGTCTTAGCTGCTTTCCCAGCAACTTCTCTTCATCTTCTTGACACATTCATCCACCACCAAGTCTTCAACTGTCTGAATATTATAAGCACAAGTCAACCCCCAGGTCAACCCTATGATGACCACAAACTTATAGCCCAAATCAATAAGCTCCCTGCAAATAATGTAGAGAGAGAGAGAGAGAGAGATGGGAAAGTTTTTACGACATTGCAGCAAGAGGGATGTAAAGGCTCTGCTTCAATTACTCGAAAAAGACCCATTTCTCCTAGAGAGAGTTTGCCACACAAATCCAAACAACACTCCTCTACATATAGCAGCAATGAGAGGGTTTCTGCAGCTGAGTTTTCTTCTGCGGCGATTAGACTTATCATTGCCACTATTATTAGATTTCTAGGAAGAATATGCAAAGAAGAAAAAGAAGAAAGTAGTTCAGTCTTCTTTCTATCTTGCTCAAAAGACTCAGTATTACCCGTCTATATATACACATCACGAGCTAGAGAAAATAATCATAATGGAAAAGATTATAGAAAGCAGAAAAAAGAAAAGCAAGATATTATTATTATTATTATTATTATTATTATTATTGTTGTTGTTGTTGATGTTGTTAAGAATATACGCCTTTGCCTCTTGGCATTAGTCACACAAAGATGACACAATAACCAAGGGAAGAGAGCAAAAGGGAAGAGATTGTAGTAGATTGTGAGTTAATTTATTTCCTTTTTAAGTAAGGGTGTGTTCTCTATGATAGAAAATTATTATGGGAAAAGAGAACAATCACCATTTAAATTTTCCACCTTTTCCCATATTTTCCCACCTTCTACTTCTTTTTCCCCTTCATTTTCACTCTAATGGAATGAAAATATTTTCACTCCATGTTGGTGGGATAATATTTTCCATTGAATAAAGAGTAGAATTCTTCATCATAGATAAGGAGGTGGGAAAATGTTGAAAAATATGAGAAATTTAAAGGGTGATTGTTCTCTTTTTTCTTATTTTTCCATGATAATTTTTCATCATAGAGGACACACCCTAAGGAGACAAATAAATGCGACTGACGAATAAGGAAAGTGAGACTAATAAAACGGAACAAAAGGATTATCAACATGCTCTTGTTATTTAAAGAAAATGAGTAAATATAAGGCATCGTACATTATGACATGATAAATCTATTGATAGCAAAATTCGACGGATTTAATACGGTTGGGCTAGCCAATACCCGTTAAGCTTTTAATCGGGTCAAGATTAAGCTTCTATATTCAGGCCCATTTAACTTTATTGCTCCATCAAGTAATTGATATTCGGTCGGGCTCTGCCATAATCGGTCCTCCTATACTATCAAGAGATTTTATTTTATTTTTTGGTTGCATTTTCACCTATATATTAAAAGGTTAATCAACAGTGAAAGATAGTATATAATAATTCCAACAACTCGAAAAGTTAGTCAACATGAATAAAACAACCAAATTCTACGTGAGTTGAACTTCGTGAATATATATATATATTTTTCTAATGATATCGATTGATTCCAACTATCTGGTTTCAAGAAAATTTCCTTCCTCTTATCGACTCCTAATTCGTTGATGTTTAGTCAATGAATTATATACATATATAAACATCCAACATGTGCATATAAATTAAAGAGTTGCAAATAAAATGAGATACTCTAATGATTAATGTAGATGGAAATCATGCCCGCATTGATAAAGTCCATCGCCTTACGGTTGGAAAACTTGGTTTATATGTACTTACAAAATATGGAGAAAATGAGCATATCCTTATTCAAATAAAAATTAAATAAAAATTAAAGAGATGGAGAAGCAGCAAACAAAGCTACTCGAAGCTGCAAGAGTAGGATCCATCGCTTCACTGCAGCAGCTACTGAAAGATGATCCATTGATTCTTGATAGAGCTGCTGTCAACTGTTTCAACGAGACCCCTCTCCACGTGGCGGCCATGCTAGGCCACGTGGATTTCATGAGAGAGATCCTCGCGTTGAAACCCGAGCTGGTGAACGAGTTGAACTCGGACGGATCGTCTCCACTGCATTTGGCATCGGCCAAAGGCCATGCCGATGCAGTGGAAGCCCTCCTACGTGCCGATGCTCGAGCGTGCATGCATCGAGATCGGAACCAGATGCCGCCTCTGCATCTAGCGGCCGTCAAAGGCCGCGTCGCGTCCATGCTGCTGCTGCTTCGAGCTCGACCAGAAGCAGCAGCAGTATACAGAGGAGGGGAGAGCATCCTGCACTTGTGTGTGAAAAGTTACCAGCTCGAGGCTCTTAGAGTTATGGTGAAGAGCAGTGTGTGTAGTTCGGAGTTCTTAAACTCCAAAGATGGTTTTGGAAACACCGTTCTGCATTTGGCGGAGAAGCAAGTAGAGGTATATATATACATAACTTGGTGTCTCAAAATTTAATTTATATTAGTTTTATATTGTATTTTATAAAAGTAATATAACATGCTAAATGATGGAGTAATAGACATTTATAAGTAAAAATTAAAATTTTAAAACTTATATACCCTATCAACCCTAAAATAACTAATAAAAGTAAAATTAAATGTTAAAAAATAATTATAAACCGTAATTGGATTGGTCAACCTTTGAAAATAATCGTAAAATTAAACTAAATCATTATAAAATAAATTTATTATACACACACACAGATATATATATATATATATATATATATATATTTACTTATTATATAAAATATTTATAAATTATTCTCCAACAATGCGGGCGACTAATTAATTTGTTACAAAGAATAATAAACTTGTTTATATTTATTATTAATAGATCTTGTGTTTTGAAACAGACCGTAGCACTTTTGGTAAGTGTGAGCGGAGTAGAAGTAAATGCTGTAAACGATGAGGGGATGACAGTACTGGATGTTCTGATCCGCAGCAGAAGAGATGTGAGGGACGCCGAAATCGAAAAATCCCTAACTGAAATTGCCGGGACCACTTCACTGGAGAAACAGGGCAGCAGCCGCCTTGCAGCTGCTTCTGCTTTGTCATCTAACAACAACAACAACGACAACAAACGACATCAACAAAAATAGTTGGGAGAGTTTGATGAAACAGCACGACGGATGGCTTGACAAAAAGAAAGATGCATTGATGGTGGTGTTAGACATATTGCCACGGAAGTCTGGGTGTTTAGTCCATCGCCAATTCGCCATATTGTTGGAAACTAGGCTTATATATAGACATCCAAAATATGGAGAAAACGTATCCTTATTTCCTTGCGTACAAATCAAATAAAATAAAATAAAAAAATAAAAAATATATATATTTTTTAAAGTGATGGAGAAGCAGCAATCAAAGCTTCTTGAAGCTGCAAGAGTAGGCTCCATCGCTTCATTACAGCAGCTACTGAAAGAGGATCCATTGATTCTTGATAGAGCTGTTGTCAACTGTTTCAACGAGACCCCTCTCCACGTGGCGGCCATGCTAGGCCACGTGGATTTCATGAGAGAGATCCTCGCGTTGAAACCCGAGCTGGTGAACGAGTTGAACTCGGACGGATCGTCTCCACTGCATCTGGCATCAGCCAAAGGCCATGCCAATGCAGTGGAGGCCCTCCTACTCGAGCGTGCATGCATCGAGATCGCAACCAGATGCTGCCTCTGCATCTGGCGGCCGCCAAAGGCCGGGTCGAGGCCATGCTGCTGCTGCTTCAAGCTCGGCCTGAAGCAGCAACAACGTACAGAGGTGGAGTGAGCATCTTGCACTTGTGTGTGAAAAGGTACCAAGTCGAGGCTCATAGGGTTATGGTGAAGAGTAGTGTGTGTAGTTCTGAATTCTTGAACTCCAAAGATGGTGATGGAAACACTGTCGACAATTAATAATTATCCCATTTATATGAATTATTAATTGATTTTGTGTTTTGAAATAGACAGTAACACTTTTAGTAAGTGTGGGTGGAGTACAAGTGAATGCCGTAAACAATGAGGGGATGAAAGCATTGGATGTTCTGATCCACAGCAAAAGAGATGTGAGGGATTCCGAAATCGAAAAATCCCTAATTGAACTTGACGGAACCATTTCACAGGAGAAGAAGCAGACTGGCAGCTGGCATACAGCTACTGCGGCTTCGTCATCCAATAACAACAACAATAACAACAACAGTCTCAAGAGTTTGGGTTTGATGAAGCGGCAAGCTGGATGGCTTAACAGAAAGAAAGATGCATTAATGGTGGTGGCTTCGGTGATCGCTAACATGGCCTTCCAGGTCGGGGTCAACCCTCCTGGCGGTGTCTGGCAGGAAGACAAATTCGTCGACGAACACGGAAACGAACTAGATTATCCGTACAAAGCAGGCGAATCTATATGGGGATATAAATACACCGGCCATACTTGAAATTTTACATCGCCAACGTTGTGGCCTTCATAGCCTCTCTCAGCATCATACTGCTTCTCACCAGTGGTTTGCCCATGAGGCGGGGATTCTTCGTGTGGATCCTCATGGTCGTCACGTGGATTGCCATCACAGCCATCGCTCTATGTTATGTGCACGAAATAGATGTGGTGATGCCCTCCAAGCACTATGAGACCTTTACGGAAGTTGTATTATACACGATCTTGGTGTGGATTGGCTTGATGGCTCTCCTCCTCATCGTGCACACGATTCGTACGACCGTGCACACCATTCGTGCAATAGTGAGGTTCGTTAAGAAGATCAAAAAAGCATGGATGAGGATGAGGGCGAGAAGACATGCAAGCTTAACTAGCCAAAACCCCTGAAAATTAAATTTATTATATACTCTCTATGTCCTATTATTCTCGTCTCATTTGTTGAATATTTGTAAAAGTATAAAGTAATAAAACATGACAAGATTAAAAGAATAAATGAGAATGTGGGAGCACTAGAATATATTAGGATATGTTTATACCTTATCAGTTAGTTACTAATACAGATGTATTGCTGAATCTATGTAATGTATCAATTCGAGTAACTATTGTATCGAGTGTATAATATTTTCAAAAACAGTCATTTTAATTTATAAAAATTCTTAATTATTTCTTATTTGGAAAATATTATAAGCCGAATGAAACGGATGGATCGGACCCTTACTCGTGGTTGTCTTAGCTGCTTTCCCAGCAACTTCTCTTCATCTTCTTGAAACATTCATCAACGACCAAGTCTTCAACTGTCTGAATATTATAAGCACAAGTCAACCCCAAGTCAACCCTAAGATGACCATAAAACGAAATCAATAAGCTCTGCAAATAATGTAGAGAGAGAGAGAGAGATGGAAAAGCTGTACGACATTGCAGCAAGAGGGGATGTAAAGGCTCTGCTCCAATTACTAGAAAAAGACCCATTTCTCCTCGAGAGAGTTTCCTACACAAATCCAACCAACACTCCTCTACATATAGCAGCAATGAAAGGCTATCTACCCTTCGTTGAAGAAATCTTGAAGCTCAATCCTCACCTTGCTGAAGAGCTCAACTCCCAGCAATCTTCGCCTCTTCACTTGGCCTCGGCCCGAGGCCATGTGGAGATCGCGAAGAAACTATCCAATGCTGCTCCGGATATGTGCCTGTCTCTCGACTCTCGAGGCCGGAATCCTCTCCATCTTGCAGCCATTAAGGGCCACATCGAGGTGCTGGAGGAGCTCGTGTCGAGAGCTCCTCTAGCAGCTCGAGAGAAGGTGGATCGAGGCCTCACCGTGCTACATTTGTGCGTTAAACACGGACAGCTGGAGGCGTTGAAGGTTATGGTGAAGGCCGTGAATGGGCTGATCAATGTGAAGAATGATGATGGTGACACCATACTGCATCTGGCGGTCGTGGGGAAAAAGTTTGAGGTAATTTTCGACTCGATTGATCTTCATCATCTCCATTTACCTGTAACTGAGAATTCAAACACAAATCATTGCAGATTATGGAGTATCTATTCGAAAGCACGAACATAAACGTTAACACGAAGAACTCGAATGGCCAAACAGCAAAGGCCATCTTCGAACAAATGCAACCAAAGCCATCTAAAAATTCAGAAGCCACAAGAGTTCAAGTCCTCTGCCATGGCCTCACCAAAATCAAAACAAGAAACACACAGCCAGAGAAATGGCTTACCAAGAAACGTGACTCGATAATGGTGGTGGCGGTCCTCATAGCAACCATGGCTTTCCAAGTCGGGGTCACCCCGGCAGGCGGCGTGTGGCAGGAAGACTTCACGCACCACGAGAATGGGACCCTCGCCAGCAACCCACACAGAGCAGGGGAGGCGGTGATGGCCCACAACCACCCCCGAGCGTTCAAGAACTTCACGCGCTCCAACACGGTGGCCTTCGTCTCGTCCCTCAGCACGATCCTGCTCCTGATCAGCGGTCTGCCCTTCAGGCGGCCGCTGTTCATGTGGATCCTGATGATGATCATGTGGCTGACCGTCACCTCCGTCGCCGTGACCTACGCCATATCCATCGTCGTGGTGACTCCAAAGAAGGACAGCAAATCGTTGAGCCACGTGATCGAGATCTCGCTGGCCGTGTGGTGCGGAGTGATGGGGATTCTGCTCGTCGGGAACACGGTGAGGTTGATCGATCGGTGGCTCAAGAATAGAGGAGTTTTCGTGTGGAGGCCGAGGAGGTTTAGGAATTTGGTGGAGGTGAGTCATGAGAATGGTGGGGTAGTAACTGTATGAATGATGAATCAATTCAAGAAACTGTAGAGTAGCATATGCAGTTTCCTATGCTTTGGTGCAAGAAGAAATGAAGTAGATCATATCCAGTTTAGGTCATTGTACTATCACATTTCTATGAATTTAGTGTGTGAATTTATTGTTTGAAAAATCTAAGTTCATTAATATGTAAATATCTAAGTTATTTAAGTTCTTTGTATGAAAATGTTCTCACAAACCAAGTGTCGAACAGGTTGTGAGCAATTCATGATAGCTTCTAATTTCAAGAAGTTTCAAAAATGGAGATTGATCGAAGATGATCAAAAGAATCAAACCTAACCCAGAAAGATACAAACAAACCTTTAAGAATTATACCATTTCTAACTACTACCATTAGCTTTTCTAGATGCAGAATATTATATATATTGCGAGGTAATAATTTTCGAATCATTATATATATAAGAAGATTATTCGTCGAATTTATTTATTTATTTATTTATTTATTCTGCGTACCGTTGACTCTCCTTGGTTGTTCGAAGCAAGTCTATAGTCTTCAATGGCGGCTTGAAGAAAATCACATCTTCATTGATTCTGTGTGCTGAGCTCCATTCAAAGAGAAAATGGAGCTTCTGAGATTGCTAGATCTCAATAAACAAGAAGAAGAAGAACAAACGAATCAGATTCAGCTCAAGAAGCTTCTAGAAGCGGCATTAAGCGGATCGGTGCAGCTTCTATCGCAAATCTGAAAAGAAAACCCCCAAATCCTCCGATCGCCGGAGATTTCTTCCATGCCGGAAAACCCTCTCCACGCGGCGGCAGTCTTAGGCCACCTAGAATTCGCGAAGAAACTGCTCAGCGCAAACCCGGAGCTCTCAAAATCGGTGAACTCGAGCGGATCATCGGCGCTTCACTTGGCGGCGGCGAAGGGAAATGCGGAGATGGTGAGAGAGCTGGTTTCGGCGGATTCTTCGATGTGTGGCGTTCGGGATGGGGAAGGGCGGATCCCGCTGCATCTGGCGGCGATCAAGGAGCGGACGGCGGCTTTGGAGGAGCTGCTGAGGGCGGAACCGGCGCCGCGGCGGCGCTGACCGTCGCAGGAGAGAGCTGCCTGCATCTGTGCGTGAAGTACAATCGAGTGGAGGCGATGAAGGTGATTTTGCAGTTTTTGGAGAGAGAAAATCGGTTGGTGGATTGGAAGGATGAGAATAGAAATACTGTTCTTCATCTTGCAGTTGCCAAGAAACAGATGGAGGTATGAAAAAACAAAAAAGAAAAAAAAGATTATTTTAGCAAAATTTGGTTGTTGATTTTCATGGGTTTTATTATCTGCAATATATTAATAAAGTTATTTTTTCTGACCAAAAAAAAATTTGCTGATTGTAGAGTAGCTGCATTGAGAATTGTTAAGAGCAAATAACTAACATAACTAATTCTATTCTTTTACTGTTTTTTTCATGAAAATTTGAATAATGTATGTATTTTCAAGTATTAGACATTATGCTTCACTAACAAAGAATTTTGTGCAACTATATATATTCTTCTAATTTCTCAAGTAGCTTCAATAGGACTTGTTTAATTTGATAAGAGAGCGTTTAAGTACTACTCTTCATACATGATGAAGCTAATGAAAGTATATACATCTGCATTTTGCACACATGTTTGCAGATGGTCGAGTACTTGATGAATAACACGATAATCGAACGCGAAACACGAAACGCCAACGGATTAACGCCGTTAGACCTCCTACTGCAGAGCCCCGGAGACTTGAGGGACATGGAGATCAAACCCTTATCACTCCCTCTTCTTCTTCAACTGGGCCTCAAATCCGGTTCCGAATCCCAACAATTACAGCCACTCCCACTTCTGCTACATTGCCATCGCCGACAAGCTTCTCTCGCACAAACTGTTCTCATTAGCAGCTGATTTGTTGAAATCCCACAACAAGTTTACCGATTTCATGGTGGGTAAGTTCATCAAATCCCACGGCGATTTGGGGCACTTGAAATGGTGCGTGAAGCTTTTTGATCAGATGAAAAGGGAAGAATTCGGCCGGTGTTTGTTTTCTTTCAATTCGTTGTTAGGCGTTCTTGTTAAGGCTCATAGGGTTAGCCATGCTTGGGGTTACTTTGGGAATGTTGTGATCAAATCCAGCATTGTAATCCCTAATGTTTCGACTTATACAACGATGATCGGAGGCTTGTGTAAAGTGGGAATGGTGGAAGATGCAGAGAAAGTGTTTGATGAAATGACTGAGAAAAATTTGTGGACTTATAATACTATCATTAATGGTTTGTGCAAGAATGGCTTAGTGGAGAGAGCTCATAGAATAGTAGTAGAGCAGATGGCTGAAGACGAAGCGTGTAAACCCGATGTTATAGCTTACACGACTTTGATCGATGGGTATTGCAAGAAAGGGGAGATAACGAATGCTTTGAAGTGCTTTGATGAAATGGTGAGTGAGAGAAACTGCGAGCTGAATGAGTTAACCTACAACGCTTTGATAAACGGGCTGTGCATGAATGGTGAGCTCGATGAAGCAAAGAGGATGATGAGCAGGATGAGACTAGCAGGGTTGAGAGATAACATCATAACTCACACAAGCTTGTTGAAGGGGTATTCCATGGCTGAGAAATCTGAAGAAGCTATTAAACATTTTAAAGAAATGGTTAGTCTTGGTATGAGCCTTGATCTAAAGTCATATTCAATGATTGCTATAGAGTTCTGCAAATTGGGGAGGCCGGACGAAGCAGCCGGTATGTTAAAAGAAATGAGGGGTAGAGGCATTTTACCAATCATAACTAGCTGTAATGCAGTGTTGAGGAGTTATACGAAGCTGCAAGAATTCGATAAAGCAATTCGTTTCTTGAACCAAATGGTGCAATGGGGTTGCCTCCCTAACTTTTTATCTTAGTTGCAGCCGAAGGAAGGATGCAAGATATTGATATGGTTGTGAATGACATGATGCGAAACGGCCACACCCTTGATAGCTCGTTGTACAGTTTGTTAATAGAAGCAAACTGTGTGAATGGGAACGTAGAGAATGCGATTGATTTTTGTGAGAAGATGATCGGTGATAGGTTCGTGATTAAGAGAGAGAGCTTCGACGTTTTTGTTAAAGAACTGTCTGCAAGGGGTTTGATGAAAGAGGTGGAAACTCTTTTTGATCAGATGAGAAATAGTTGCTCAACATTTGATGTGGTAACTTATCAGAATATTTTAAATGAGTAGGCTTGTGGAAACAGAGGTAGCTGATTTATTGCAGTTGGGATGAATATTCTGCTTCGATTATTCATGCTAGTGACATGATTTGTTGAAAATTCCCAGTCTCTGTCAAGGCTTGAAAAAAGGTGGCCTAATCAAGATTTGTTAATGTAGACTATGCAGTGTTTTCATCAATTATTTCGATTTCTGAATACTAGAAAGCTAATCCTCTTTTCGACTTCAATTTTGCAGAGTGTCTTCATGCAATGAAGAGAGCTGGGAATCCGACTGTCGATTTATGAACACGAACAAAGCTTTGTCTCCTGCATCTTTCGATGATGTCTGCTGCATCTGAGTATCTAAGATTGGAGGCTAAATGAAGATATACTTTTAGTAAATCTTGGTGTAAAAGTTTACAAGTATTCATCCTTGGCTATGCTTTAACATCTTCCCAGTTATTGAAGTCAGTGTTTTTGCAAGAATCTCACTTCATTTGGTAATTGCTTAGCTCATGTCAGTTTAATGTTGTTTACACCAAACTATTTTCTTGCTTCTGTAATTGTTACTGTTCTGTAATTATAGTTGTAATAACTTGATTTTCTAGTGATCCTGATTCAAAACTGAAGTAGGAATATGCTACTTGTTTACTTGTTTTGAGTGTTGTTTCCTTGGATATGTAATTTAATACTTATAATTCTTTGTATCATAACTTATGGTTTGTAGAGCTGCATACATAGATTTTGGCTGCAGCTTTCTTCTACTTAAAATGGGCTTGTAACTTAGGCGTGAAATGAATTGGCCAAACAATATTAACTAATGGGCTCAGCCCAATCGAAAGTGCGCTTGGCCCCAATAACTTGCTACACACTAGTAGATCTCGTGAAATAAAATAATCGAAGAGCTAGAATCAATTTAACTTCAAAGGAATAATTTATTACTTAGTCGAATATCGAAAACAAGTGTCTATTTGGTTAATTGATAATTAACTACTAATTGTTGGGAATCAAGTGGCTAATTGATTTATAATATAATTTCTTCTAGTAATTCCATTATACATAAGTGATATTTAAATCACTAAAAGAGAATAATATCCTCTAATCACATACTTAAGCTTCTAAGATAGAAAGTACGGGACGTTACAAGAATAATCTACAATTATATTTTTATATGATAATTATATAGTAGCAAGTGCAGCTAATATAATACTTAAAAATAAACTGTATGCATAAGTTTAGTGGATGAAGAGAGTATCATACTTAAATATATTAATTTTTGTGAATCACAAGCATATAGGAATCTATAATATATAAGAACATTAAATCACTAAAATTATAACAAATTAAATATGCATGTACATAATTGTTTAGTTAGAAAATAATAAATAAGCATTTTAATGGACCATGAAACTCTATTTTATCATAAATGCAATATTAGAATATCATCCACGTCAAAGTTCTATTTAAATAAAAAAATATTTTTATGGTCTCCGCACATATGCATTGCAATAATTACACAAAAATTTGTAACGCACGAATTCTTTTAGATAAATAGAAATATCAAGATTTAGTGTTTCAATTTGAATTATAGATATATTTTTTCTCTTATACTTATTTTATGGTGATTCAATTCTATTTTGTTAGCGACACAAAAAAAATAAATTGAATTAACACGTCACTTTTCTAACCAGAATTAGGACATTTATGATATTTTTTTACTTAATAATATAAAATTTTTGAAGATCAATAATACCAAACAAAAAATAGAGCATTCTTTACAATTTAATATATTAATTATTCTTTACTTTTCTTTGATTAATGATGATATATAAAATTTTGAAAATTTTCAAAAAAAACTATCTTATAATTGATACATAAATTGCAAATATTATTAAACAAATAAAGTGATATAAATATGCTCATTGAAAATGATTTATTCAAAATCAGCTCAATTGGTAAGACACTTCCCCTTCAACTAAGAGGTCGGAGGTTAGAGTCACCTTGGAGGTAAATGGGAACCATTAATAATCCTCTTTTTTAAGGGGGAAAAAAATGTGCATTCGAACGTTATATTTACTAGTGTCATAAATGTATAAAGTGGCTAGAATTAGACTATTATTTTATAATTGACTAAAATTAGCTTTTACTTTATCATATTGGCTATTTTTTGGCATTCCCTCTATATCATTATGCATACTTAATGTTATAAATATTTTTCCTAATATTATGCTCAATTATAGATTTGATGATCTTTTATCATGCATTTACAAGTATACATTTTCCCCCTAATTATTATATTTAATACTATACAAAGTATAAAGATGTAAATTGTATAATGCATTACTCTGACTTTTTTATTTTATATATATATATATTTTATATGTTGCATGTTTGTGTGGTGTGAATATGTTAATATCAAATGAAGCTTATATTCTCAAAATAATAACATGATAAGCATTGTCCTATTAGTTCACGTGCATTATTTTGTAGTATAATTTACACAAGAAATCATAATCCATATTTTAGTCGTTGGATATATTTGGTGCAAAAATTGTAGATGAACAAATGAAAAAGAATAATTAAGGAATTGCTAGAAGACAACAATTAATTACCATACACACCGATACATATCTCTAAATATCAGGAAACGGTCAATTAATGTAAGAGATAATGACAAATATATCCTCACTAAATCTCATAAGCTTAAATAAATATATATTAATTCTGCCACATTATAACCGTTGATCTACTAACATCAATGATCGTGCACACCATTCGTGCAATAGTGAGGTTCGTTAAGAAGATCGGAAAAGCATGGATGAGGATGAGGGCGAGAAGACATGCAAGCTTAACTAGCCAAAACCCCTGAAAAATAAATTAATTATATACTCCCTATGTCCTATTATTCCCGTCTCATTTGTTGAACATCTATAAAGTATAAAATAATAAAATGGGACAATAAAAGAATAAATTAGCCGGAGGGAGCACTAAAATATATTACTACATGTTTATGCCTTGTTAGTTAGTTATTAATACATATGTATTGCTTTATCTATGTAATGTATCAATTCGAGTAACTATTGTATCGAGTGTATAATATTTTCAAAAGCAGTCATTTTTGTTTATAATTTTTTTTAATTATTGCTTATTTTGAAAATATTATAAGCCGAATGAAACGGATGGATCGGACCCTTACTCGTGTTTGTCTTAGCTGCTTTCCCAGCAACTTCTCTTCATCTTCTTGAAACATTCATCCACGACCAAGTCTGAATATTATAAGCACAAGTCAACCCTATGATGACCATAAACATTTAGCCCAAGTCAATAAGCTCTGCAAATAATGTAGAGAGAGAGAGAGAGATGGAAAAGCTCTGCTCGAATTACTCGAAAAAGACCCATTTCTCCTCGAGAGAATTTCCTACACAAATCCAAGCAACACTCCTCTACATATAGCATCAATGAAAGGCCATCTACCCTTTGTTGAAGAAATCTTGAATCTCAATCCTCACCTTGCTGAAGAGCTCAACTCCCAGCAGTCTTCGCCTCTTCACATGGCCTCGGCTCGAGGCCATGTCGAGATCGCGAAGAAATTAGCCGATGCTGCTCCGGATATGTGCCTGTCTCTCGACTCCCGAGGCTGGAATCCTCTCCATCTTGCAGCCACTAAAGGCCACGTCGAGGTGCTACAGGAGCTCGTGTCGAGAGCTCCTCTAGCAGCTGGAGAGAACGTGGATCGAGGCCTCACCGTGCTGCATTTGTGCGTTAAACACGGACAGCTGGAGGCGTTGAAGGTTCTGGTGAAGGCCGTGAATGAGCTGATCAATGTGAAGAATGATGATGGTGACACCATACTGCATGAGGCAGTAGGTATATTGAAAGAAATGAAGGGTAGAGGCATTGTACCAGTCATAACTTGCTGTAATGCTGTGTTGAGGAGTTATACGAAGCTTCAAGAATTCGATAAATCCATTCGTTTCTTGAACCAAATGGTGCAATGGGGCTGCCTCCCTAACTTTTTATCTTACAGTGAGGTGATAACCGGGCTTGTTGCAGCCGGGGGTAGGATGCAAGATGTCGATATGGTTGTGAATGACTTGATTCGAAACGGCCATGCTCTTGATAGCTCGTTGTACAGTTTGTTAATTCAAGCAAACTGTGTGAATGGGAATGTAGAGAAGGCGATTGATCTCTTTGAGAAGATGATCGGTGATAGGTTCGTGATTAAGAGGGAGAGCTTCGAAGTTTTTGTTAAGGAACTGTCTTCAAGGGGTTTGGTGAATGAGGTAGAAAATCTTTTTGATCAGATGAGAAATAGTTGCTCAACTTTTGATGTGGTAACTTATCAGAGTATTTTATATGAGTATGCTTGTGGAAACAGCGGTAGCTGATTTACTGCAGTTGGGATGAATATTCTGCTTCGACTATTCATGCTAGTGACATGATTTGTTGAAAAATCCCAGTCTCTGTCGAGGCTCTTGAAAAAAAAGGTGGCCTAATCAAGATTTGTTAATGCAGACTATGCAGTTTCGTCAATTATTTCGATTTCTGAATACTAGAAAGCTAACCCTCTTTTCGACTTCAATTTTGCAGAGCGTCTTCATACAATGAAGAGAGCTGGGAATCCGAGTGTCGATTTATGAACACGAACAAAGCTTCGCCCTGCATCTTACGATGATGTCTGCTGCATCTGAGTATCTAAGATTGGAGGCGAAATGAAGATATACTTTTAGTAAAATCTTGGTGTAAAAGTTTACAAGTATTCATCCTTGGCTATGCTTTAACATCTTCCCAGTTATTGAAGTCAGTTTTTGCAAGAATCTCACTTCATTTGGTAATTGCTTAGCTCATGTCAGTTTAATGTTCAGCCAATAAATTCCCACCAGGGAAGTGGTCAGGCCGCGGTAGAATCCTCTGCAGCCGTCGCTGCGGAGGATGGATCGCGCAATCCTTGAACAGGGGATCGCGTGCGGCAGCATCTGCTGCCGCGTCTTCAGCACGACGATGGGGTAGAGAGCGCAGGAAACCGAGGAGAAAAGGGCGGCGCCGAGGAAGAAGAACTTTGATTTGTCGAGCATTTCCCAATCTGTATTGGCGGGAACGTGGGTTTCTGCAGCTGAATTTTCCTTTGCGGCGACTAGACTCATCATCGCTACTATTAGAGTTGTTGAAAAAATATGCAAAGAAGAAAAAGAAGAAAGAAGAAAGTTCAGTCTTCTTTCTTGCTTAAAAGACTCGGTATTACCCGTATACATATACAACATGAGAGAAAATAATCGATGGGAAAGATTATAGAAAGAAAAAAGACAAAAAAAAAGCAAGATATTATTATTATTATTATTATATGTTTGGGTGCTAAATGATTGGGCCAGCCAAGACCCGTTAAGCATTTCATGGGTCAAGATTAATCTATCTTCAGGCCCATTTATTTTTATAACTCCATCGAGAAATAGCCTGGCCCGATATTTGGTCGGCTCTGCCATAATTTTAAAGACCAAAAAAGTTTGATGATTCCATAAATTGGCACAATGGCCTCGATAGGGTTGGCCCCTACACTCTCGAGAGAATTTTTTTTTTTTTTTTGCATCTTCACCTATAAAAAGGTTGGCCCAACA